>JALNQF010000153.1:0-104217 GCA_028456385.1 Ophiosphaerella korrae
ACTAGATAACTTAGATTAACTATAGCGTTTACCTAGGCGCTTAGAGCTCTAAGGCGTACTATTCGCGATACCTAGGTGTCTTTTATAGCCTAGTATTTCTCTATTATAAGCTTATAGGTAGCTACCTCTTCTACTATTACTAGGCTCTTTAGTTTAGGTTAAACTAGTTTGTTAGCGTAGATATTAGGGACGTTATTAGCTTCTAGATTAACTAGCTACTAGATACCTAGCTTAAGAGCGTTATAATAGAGTTATATAAACTATACTAGCTATTATAAGCGCTTATTAAGTAGGGTAGTACCTTTATTAAGTAGAGTAATCTTACTATAAGATATTATAAGCGTTTAAGTAATAGATAAGATAAGATAGGATAGGATAAGAGTATACTAAGCTCGCGATCTCTTACTATAGTATATAGGATAAAACTATTAAGTAATTTTTAGCGCTAGGCTTATAACTATTACAAGATGTAAGCTTAAGAATAAGTAAGAGATAATTATTAATTAAAGAGCTATCTAAGCTAGGCTACTTATATATAGTAGAGTAGCTTAAACAGCTTATATAGCTTACTTACTACTATAAGCTTACCTAAATTGTATAGAGCGAAGCTCTAACTTGCGACATTAGTGTTTATAACTACTAGGGCTTATTATTAAGTAAGAGTAGTAAAGGAGTATATAGCTTAATATTAAGAGTTAATATAACCTATTCTAGGTTAAATAAAGCTAATCTAGCGCCTTAAAACTTTCCTTAGATATTCTTAGGAGTAATTGCTATATTATAGGCGCGCTTAAAGTATAGCAAGAACTCTTATTTTATAATATAGCTAATCTAGTAGCGTATAAGCGCTTTAACTTAGCGCCTATACGCCTTCTTTAAAGGGGTAAAACAGCTTATATTAAGTAGCTACAAGAGGTATAATATATACGTAGGTATATAAAGAGTAATAATCTTATTATCCTTATAGTAGTTCTTAAATTTAAGTAAGTTATAGCTCTTATAGCTATTAATAATAAGTAAACATACTATCCTAATAGTACGCGTCTTTATATACGTATTAAAGTGCTTTAACTACGCAAGACTAAGCGTATTAGTTGTCTAGCTATTTTTAGAGACCTTAATAACCTAGTTTTAGAGTATTTTACTATCCTTATACTAGTTTAATAGGTAGTAGTACGCCTTAAGGATAATAAAGAGTAGAATAGCCTACTTAGTTATATTAATACCTGTAATAGCTATTACCTACTCTCTATTACTTAGCTAGATTGCTTTTAGCTATAAACGTCTCTCTAAGGCTATAATAACTATATTTACTATAATCTAGCCTATTATAAAGCTTATCTCGTTAAAGTTATATAAGTTATTATCTAAGATACTATACTTAGCTTTAGTATTAGCTACTAGCTTAAACTACTCTTATATAAGGTTAGGATCCTTATAAAAGGCTCTCTTATAGTTGTACTTGTAATTAAACCTTATTTTAAGCTTAGGGCAGCGCTTAACAAACGTACTAGGCTAGTTTATACTAACTTAGGCTAGATTACACTTAGCGCGCAAGGAATTAGCTATATTAGCTACGTCTGCAAGCTAGGGGAGGAATCTACGCTTAATAAAGTTAAGGACATACTTAACAATTACACCCTCTTTAAGCTTAGTTAGATTACTTAAGTTAGGCATAGTATCTACGCGTAAAGGTCGTCTAGCGCGTTAATTACCTAGCGTCTTACAAGAGATATTATAGATAGATACAGCGCGTCGTAGTAAGAGATTTACGTCTTGTTTAATAGCTTAAAAAGTAAGCTATACTTAACGTTTATTTAAAAGTTCTATATATTGTTATTGTTATAACATTAGAGAGTAGTAGGTGTTTTAGTAAGGGCTTAGCAAAAGTAGGTAACTCGCCTGTATAAGTAACTCGCCTATAGAGTACGTTATTAAATCCTTTAGAATCTATACTAAATACTACGCGTATAGGGCTTTAGCTATATACTAAATACTTCTTTAAATTATAAGTATACTCTACGTATAAGAGTAATAATACCTAGTTATCTTACTAGTAATTTATATAGATCCTTAAGTACGTTTCTAATTCCTAGTTCTACTTTTTAGTTTACCTATCTATCTATAGGTAAAAAGCTATACTTAATTAATAATTAATTTTAAAGTAATAGTATATATTAGACTAGAATTAGCTTATAAAGATAGACCCTCTATCTAATAGTAAGGTGTCTAAGAGACTTTACTTTAAAAAGTATTAATTTATTAATAAATTAGCTACTCTTTATACTATAATTATCTTACTTATAAGGAAGTATTAGATATACTTTATAAACTAGTCTATAAGTACTAGAATTAAGTTAAACTTATTCTCTTTTATATCTCTTAAGACTAGTAAGTCTATTATAAAGTCTAATAAAAAGTAACGCTATACTATTATAGGTACTAGTAGTAGTACTAGTATTTCCTAGGGTTTATACCTTTAAATCTTATTTAATTAATATATAAGATATCTCTTAATATAGTTATAAATATCTAGGAGAAGACGTAGCTAATAATACTTGCGCTTTAGTAAGTCTATAGTCTTATTAGTCTTATAGTAGCTATATATTAGGTTATTATAGTTTTTTTATAGGATGTTTTAGTAGAGAGCTCTATTATTAGGAATCTATACTTTCTTACTTTTACGTAGGATACTACTAGGGTTAAACTCCTAGTTATAGTTACTTTTCTTTACTCTACTTACTTCCTAGAGGCTCTCTACTATATATATAGGATAGGCTATATTTTTTTCTTATACTTAATAGATAAACTCTATAAAGCGTTCTAGAATTTCTAGAGTATAAGCGTCTTTATCCTACGTTACTTTACGCGTAAGACTATTTAGAAATAAAATACTATATATTATAGCTTTTATAAGCTCTTCTATAACTTTATAGGTTTATATAGCTTTAGATATAATACTTCTTACTTTATCGCTATTAATAGTAGTAGAGGGAGGTATACCTAATAGTAACGTATTACTAGGTTCTAATATCTAGTTAGGAAATTCTATTTTAAGTATATTAGCCTTTTTAGAAGTTTAACAGGTCTCTATAAGGTCCCCCTTAGAGTAGTCTTATCTTAATACCTCCTAAAAATAGGTATTTAAAGCTCTAGACTTCTAGATAGCCTAGATCTAAAGCTTCTAGTGTAGCGTTAGTAATATTGCGTTATATAATACTTGCTACTCTCTAATAAGAATACCTTTTGTATAGTTAGGCTGCCTTAAAGGCCTATCTACTAGGTTCTTTTATCTTAGTTTATATTTAACTTTAAAATTAAACCTTATAAGCTCTTCTACTTAGTAAGCTTACTTAAGAGAGAGTTCTTTAGTACTTATAAAGTACTATAGATTATTATAATTAAAGAGTACTTAGATTATTAATAGAGTATATTTAAGATAGTATTACTATATTTTAAATATTTTAACTATAGCACTTAACTCCTTATTATACGTATACTATCTTAAAAAAGGTCCTAAGAACTTCTTACTCTAAAATACTACTAGTTTCTAATAGTAATTAGTTACTAACTCTACTATCTAAGGCTAGAGAAGGATTACTACTATAGTAAACTCTAATACGTCTATTATAACTATTAAGTCTTTTACTAGGTTAAAGTACTATAAGACTAAAGAGTCTAAAAATTTCTCCTTTAATTAAAGGAACGCTAATTAAATATTATTAGGCTAACTCTATAGTTTATACTAGTAAGTAAAGCCTTTCTTTATTTTCTTATATTTTACTTTAATTAGCTTACCTTTAGAACTCTACTAAGTTAGTAGTAGAGCCTATATAGTAGTTATATAGTCTACTAGAAGTCTAACTATTTTAGAGTATTTATATATAAACCTCTTATAAAAGTTAGTAAACCTAAGAAAGACCTAAATATCTTTATAGCTCTCTAGTTCTAGCTACTCTTTAATAGTTTTTGCTCTTACTAGGTCTATTACTACTTCTTCTAGAGTAATAATATAGCCTAGAAACTTAACTAATTTAGTATTAAAGGTGTATTTACTTACTTTGTAGTAGAGTCCCTATTTAATAAGTCTATCTAGTACTTCTTTAACGTAAGTAATATAATTCTCTTTATTTTTAGAGTATATAAGGATATTATCTAAGTAGACAATATAGATATAGTCTACTAGCCCTCTAAGGGTATAGTAGATATAGGACTAAAAGGTCGTAGGTATATTTACTAAACTAAATAGTATAATAAGTTATTTAAAATAACTATATCTTATTTTAAACGCTATCTTCTACTTATTACTCTTCTTAATACGTAGCCTATAATAGGCGTTATAAAGGTTAAGCTTTAAGAAGATTTTTACCTTAGATAGTTAATCTAATATCTTACTTACAAAAGAGATTAGGTATCTATCTTTAATTATAATCTTATTTAGGCCTCTATAGTCTACGTAGAGATAAAGAGTACTATCTAACTTTAGGATAAAGAGAATTAGAGTACTTACTAGAGATTTACTTAGGTAGATCTATCTCTTCTCCTACGCTATATTAAGGTATTCCTAAAGGATATCTAGTTCTTAGCGAGATAGGTTGTATATTAGAATATTTAGGATCTTCTTACCCTCTTTAATTTTTATAGCGTAATTGTATTCTCTATAAGGAGTAAGTATCTTTATCTAATTCTTACTAAATACGCGCTACTTATAGTATAGCTCTTTTAGAATATATATTATTTCTTCTTTATTAAACGCGTTATCTACGTACTAGTAGCCCTTTAGGCTATTATTAGAAGGGGTCTAGGCCTCCTTTACTAGTAGTTTTAACTATTTAGGATCTTTATAATATATACTTACTACTACCTTTTATATTATCTCTTCTAGTAGCTATAATAGTAATAGCGTATCCTTAATATAATATCTTATATAATTAATAATCTTGTTTATAGTATTCTTTAGCTAGAGTAGACTTTACCTATAGTACTAGGTAGTATCTATAATAGTATCTCTACTAGGTCCCTTCTATATTAATAGTCTACTAGGCTCTCCTAATAGTAGCCTAGTAGTAAACTAATAAATATCCTAAGTAACTATATCTCTTAGTTCTTTGTTTAGTACTATATAGACAAGCCTATTAAGATAGAGGATATATACTTATTCTCTTAGCGTAATATTATTAAATAGCTTTTAAGTACTTACTAGGGTTATTCTTTTATCTTTTAACTCTTTTAGCTACTATTAAAAGGTGCCTAATAGAAATCTAATCTATAGGTTAGCCTCTCTTAGCTATAAGTACTCTAAGATAAAGTTATAACTACTAAAGATTACCTCTAAAAAGCGTTAAAGACTAATATTACGCCTAATTCCTTTATTATCTTTATATATAACTATAAGATTATATACTATATAAATAGCTAGTCGTGTATTATTTAAAAATATAGCTATAAAGATACTCTTTATCTCTATATTTAGGTATACTAAGAGTTTAGCACTTTCTTTATTAATTAGGTTTACCTCTACGCCTAAATTGTAAAAGGCCTAGAATACTACTAGGGTTTCCTTAGAGGTAAGTATAACTACATTAACTATAATCTTTAAATATTCTCTTTTTATTTCTTGCCCTAATTGCTAGTAAGAAAGGTTAGTAACTAAAGCTTCTCTTTTCCTAACTCTAGGTTTTTATTTTTAAATTAAGGTTTCCTTAATTTAAAATCTTTATTCTTCTAGTAGGGCTTTTAGTGTCCTTTCTAGTTACTAACCCTTTTTTCTTCTAGCTTTTTAGCTAAGGAACTAGGCTACTACTAGTCCTTTATTAGTTCGCCCCTAGGTAAAGGTTAGGACTTCTACTAATCCTGTCTTTTATTAGGTACTTTGTACTCTTAGGTAAGCGCTTAACGTTTTTCCTTATAAGGATTTAATTAAGATTAAGTAGATCTATTTTTACTTATATTATAGACTACCTTTAGTCTAGTTATAGTAACTACTATTTCTATATTTTAAAGTACTCTTTTAAAATCCTCTTAAGAGCTAACGTTATTTAAACTTTTATTACGTTAGAGCTTAGTTTAATAAGCTTTAGGTATCTTTAACTAGATATATAAGATCTTTAGTTTATTATTATTATTAAGCTTAATAAACATATTAGAGAGGATAGCTTTTTTCTTGCTTAGATATAGTAAGAAGAAATTAACGCTATTACTACTACGCTATTAATAGTTCTAGAACTTAGAGTAGTTTTAAAACTTTGTTAATACTAGGTCCTAGACTAGCTAGCGCTATTCTACCTTTAATCTATCCTAGGTCTAAATAACTTTGTTATTAATCTTCTATTGTAGTAGTTTACAATAGATATTATATTAGATTGTATTTAATACCTAATAGAGTCTTATATTAGTATCTTCTAGAGCTTAAACTAATCTAAAAGTAGTTTCTATATTTTTAGCCTAGGTTTACACCTATTATAGCGTAGGTTATTACTTTTTAAAGCCTAACTTAGGTCTTAGTAGTACTTTATTAAGTATACCTATAAGTTTACCTATATTGTTATAGGCTACCCTAAGGTAGCCTATAGTAGTTCTACTACTACTAGTACCTAGTAGTATATATAACACTATATTAACTTAGTCTTCTAACTTTATAATTACCTTAGGTAAGGAACTATTACTTTATACTTTAAATAAAGCGTTTATTAATTTTTAAACAAACTACTATAGAGTTTCTTCTATTAGCTCTAATAAAGCCCTTCCTAAAGGAGTAGCGTTACTCCCTATTCTCTTTAGAAGGGGTATAGGGTCTATTGCTTGCCCTAGGGCGTTCCCCTAGAGCGGTAAGGGCTTATTATCTAATAAGCTATTTATAACTACGTTACTAGCCTCTATATCTTAAGGAGATAGTAAGTTAGTCTTAGGAAAGCTTTACTAGGCTAACTAGCTACTACGTGTAACTCCTTAATTAGTTATAATAAATTTAATCTAACAACTACCTCTTAGTTAGAGTAAGAAGGATTTAAATTGTAAAGAGTATTTAGTAGGAGTTAGATGTAATAGAATAATAGGTATATTAATAAAGTAAGACAAATCCTTAAGGGATTTATAGGCTTACGAAGGTGTTTATATATCTAAAGAGTATACGTAATCCTAAGTAGCTCTAAGGGTAATCCTAGAGGTGCCTAAGGAGCTTAAAGGGAGGTTTAAAGGGAGAGGCTTAAAGAGAGGTTTTAGGTAAGGGGAAAAGTACCTGTAATAGTAAGCTACTAGGTATATATACCTAGTACTTACTTAGATAGCTTTATCTACTATTTACTCTTTTTAGTTAATTGTTAAAACTACCTTATTAAGTTATCTTGCGTAAAGTCTACCTTATAGTTATCTTACGTAAAGTCTACCTTACAAGTAGGTAGTATTATAGCTATTAACTCTTTTAGTAGAGTAGACTAACTATAGTATAGTAGCGAGCTCTCTATTATAATAGTGTTTACTAGTATAACGTAGGTAGAGCGATTATAATGTTAAACTAAGTTACTTAGGGCTAAGCTAAGTTACTAGTAGGTTAGGGACGCTGTAATAGAGTACAAGAGATTAGATTGTAGTAAGGGGTGTATTAATAAGTAGAGTAATCGCTAACTACCTAGTGATTCCTTCGAAGGGCTTATATACCCTTCTCCTAGGGCTAACCGCCTCGGGCTAACCCGAGATAGGGTGGTTTCTAATAGTTTATTAGCTATATTAGCTACCTTGTAGAGCTAGGGGGCAAATCCTCGTTAGTTAAGGTTAAGGATATAGTTAATAAGTGTTCGCTCCTTATTAGGAGTGAGTTTCTAGTAATTTAGCGTTGTAGTAGGCCAAATAGTAATTCCTCTAAGTCGCTTAGAGAGGCGATAATAATTAACGTTAAAAGCTTTAGCAGCGCGTTGCTGACTTTGGAATTAGCCTAAAGATAAAGCTTTAAGGGCAAGCTCTACTCTACCTTCATATGCAGGTGTATTTTTTTGTTGTTGTTGTGTTATAGCGGTGTAGAAGTAGTGTTCGCAGTGCCAAGAAAAGTTGTCGGGTTCGATGATAAAACACGTTATGTACTATCAAATCCAGGGTTGTAACGGGATTAGTAGATGAAACCCAAGCCTGCTGTCAGGAGGATAGGGCGCCCTGATAAGGAGCTTCATTGTGCCTTGCAGCAAATTGGTTCGCAAAAGCACGGCGAGAATTTAAAGGAATACTAGGAGGACTATGATTCTACACTAGGCATCTCGGCTCTATACGCTTTGAGGAGACTCTTAAGAGAATATAATTAGCTCTTGCTAGCATAACTATATTGAACGAGTTAGAATAGATATCTAATAAGCAAGAATATCTCCTCCAGTGACGGGACATGAAATCGGGACCGGTAAAGCATTGAGAGTCCATGTCCCTGCTAGTTTGGGGCCCATATTCAGGACTCATTCATGCTCAAAATCATGCACCTGCCGATAATTTTCAAGCTTGCTCACGGCATAATCAAGCCAGCTCGTGCTCCGCTCAGGCCGTATCCTGTTAGTTCGTATCTACTCAGGGTAAGCCCAGGTTCACTCAGCCACTTCTTAGCGGGGGGCCTGATTTCAGGACCGCATTGTGTGATCAGGTTGTAAGATTAGAGTGTAGAATAAGTATTCTTAGATAGAAGGTAGCTAAATATGGAAATATTACTGTTTTTATATTGAAAAGCTATGTACAGTCTGCCGCCACTTTTGGCGGCATCTGCCACCCTTGCCGTAGGGCATTGTCGTCGGTGTATAATGCAACATGTGTCAATCCAAGCCCACTCGAAGCCATCATTGATAGCCAACTTGCAGCACCCAAGAATTTTGCTGTAGCCAGCCATATTCTCGGCATATGGCTTCCCGATGTCGTCAAATGTAACTTCCTCTTTTCCCCATGTGTGCGATAAGATAACATAATGAGGTACATTCTCGAAAAACGCGCGAAGCTTCAGAGTTGTTATGTTAAGTAACCACATGACGTAGAAGAGATGAAAAGGCAGCTATGAGCTCGTCGAACCCTGACGTTTATGAAGTTGATGTTCAAGCTGATCAGCACTCAGCCCGATGGGAGTTGCAAGATGGATGCAGTTACGTCAGCGAGCTGAAGTTTGATCGCTCGGCAAGCTGGCTGTGTCATTCGCGCAGTTGTGCCTTTGGCCAGTTGAAAAAGTCAGAAGACCACTCCCCATACCAATACTAGCTGTGTACAATAGTTAATTCGTTATAGAATTATTTAACTAGGAATATTCCCTTTACTTATACCTCACCACCGAAAAGATTTTAGATACCCTAAATACCTTCCAGCTGATACTCCTTAGGTGGCTTGAGAACATCAGTTAGTAGGGGGTGTGCATCACGCGCACAGACATGTTAAGACATACCTAGCCTAGCTTGAGAACACCGGGCAGGGCTTCTTTCCAGACGACCAACTAATTGGTCTATCAAACGAAAGAAACATTGCGCGCTCTGAAAGTGGCGGTTTGCCGCACAGGCGAGAACACAGAAACGCCGCTCCAAATACTTCTCTTTACAATAACTCAATAAAATAAAGCTCTTACTGCGTACACATTCAATAGAGTACTCTTTATATAGTAAAGAAGAGGTCTACTTATTTTTATTAATTAATTCTAAATATTACGCTACATAATAGGAAAAGAAGTAGAATCTAGTTCTCTTCTTTAAAAATATTGTAAGCTAGAAGAGAGACTTTTTTTCTTCTTCTTTTTAGCTAGTATTAAAACTAAGATCAAGAATCATTAGACCATTAGCTTTTTCTATAGAAAAGAAGCCTTATAGGAGGTATAGGAGTCAAGAGAAGGATTAGGAGCTGCCCACGCGGGCAAACCGCCACTTTCAAAGTCAGCCGAGAGGCGCGGAACAGGGGGCGACATGTCTCGATTTTCGAGTTGCCAATTTCACGAAAGTAGCTGATCTCCCTGATCGAGCCTGTAGCGCGTTTATATACCGGATCATCGAATTACTAAATAGTGAAACTCATGAGCTAGCCGCGAGATTCAGTTGATTTATTAAGCATAGTCTACCGGTGATTATTGCGGCCGACGTAGGCTCGAATGTAACAACACATGAACACCATTTAATTATTCCAAAAATAAAATCTTGATTTTTATTCCCTAAACCAAACCTCCAACAATCCATTAGGATTAGTTACAGAGCACACAGTGCCCCAAGAAACGAAGACCCCAACGCCATAACACAACTGTGATAACCATTTTTTGTCTCGTTTTATAAGAAAGAAAAGAAAAACATATTTTATCATCAGTCAGAAGACTGGCATAAACCGGTTGATTATTAAGCCTTGCCATTCAATTACGGGCCTCATTCGTCTACGCCTCCTCAACAGCCTTCGCGGCAGGCTTCTTGTTCTTGTACCAAAGGGTAGGCAGGAGCGCGCAGGAGACCGTGAACAAGATGCTAAGTCGGGTTAGTAAACGAAGAACCAAAAGATATACGGGAAACATACCAGAGCGCAATAGCCATGCCCCAAACAGTCTTAGCCTGGAAGCAATTGCTGCGCGTAACACCAGCCCAATGACGAAGATCCAGCGAGGAGCCCGAAACGTTGAGGTTTTGCGCGGCAGCCTTGACGAAGGCGTAGGCATAGGTAGCCTCGACTTCCTTGGGGCTCATGCCGATGACGTAGCAATTGAGGAAGGACATGGGTTTGCCGACGGTGACGGCGCAGACGATGAAGGCGATGAGAAGGAGGGAGTCGACGGCAGTCATGACGAGGAGGCCGAGGTTGGCGGAGGACCAGTAGTAGCCGACGCTGACGATGATGTAAAGCGCTGCGATGCAGGTTACGCTGAGGGTGCCGACAAATTCCTTCGGTGGCTCGACGCCCGTTACGACGATCATTTGCACGAAGTTGGAGGTGATGCCGATGACGACGAGCATGCAGATGGCTTGGAGAACGCGGACGAGCAAGAACATCTTGCTCAGGGGCATGGCTCCGTAGCTTGGGACAGGCATGTTGGCTGAATGGAATTAGGATTCGTGGAAAGTGCTGTAAAAGATTGTCGTGAGGGTCGGATATCGTGCGTGTGAAACGGATGTCGTGCTGAATTGACCAGGTACTTTTCAAGATACAAGGGATGGAACCGGTCTGCACAGCAGATGAAAGACTTTGTAGTAGTAGACGACCGAAGAAAGAATGAGACCCAGATAGGAAACAAGGAAATAAGGAAAAGAGTAAGGAAAAGATGGAGTTGTTGTTGCGAAGTGACTGCGAATGTGTTTGACCTCTCTTCTGCTGCCTTTCCCGGCACATCTTATACATCTGAACCTCTGGTTTCTGGATCAACAAGTCAACCGTAAAAGGAATAGTTACAGCAATTGCTATTCTTGCGTGCCGGTTGTCTGGACCTCAGCAGTTTCATGGCATCTTGAGCAGTCGCTGGACGGGCCAATGAGAGGCGAGAACGGCGATGGTACAAAGAGGGTCCAAGCTGGCGCACTGACGTACGGGCGGCTACAGCATGACGATCTCCTGCCCTGAGGAACGTTCGTTCTGGGGAAGCCATTCAGGCACCAGAGATCTTGAGGGTGCCTGAAGGATCTGGAGCCGCAATTTACGTAGTAAAATGAGTGGATGAGAGGCAGCGAGGCGGCTGTCGTACTGCTTCCCCGGTCCCACTACTAGTCTCTCGACCAACATGGCGCGCGGGACCTATGCTTAGAAAGTGTTGAGGCTCAATCGGATGGCGGGAGCTTGAAACGCCCTTTCGCAATGGCCGTGTGGTGGGGCCATGATGGGTTAGTGTAGTAACAAGATGATGAATGAGAGGCCAGCTGAAGAGCAGATGTGAGGCGTGCGACCATGGAGAAGGGCTTGATTCCTATTGGTCGAATGTTTTGTATGCCACAGACCAGTCGGTCGGTGGCTGTAAGTTATGCAAGATATGATGCACTATGCATGCTGGAATTCTCCTCTACCTTTTCAACATTCGAATTTATCGTTGATCATATATTAGTGTAAATATCGAGTGCTCATTGCATGGAGTGGCCTGGAACATGTTCATTCGTCTTTCTAACCCTAAAATTTCGAGCTGAACGCCTATATATTCATAAAACTCAAGTAAAGACAGCTAAGGTTAGCACATGATAAGGGTGTCGAGAGCGATATGTGCAAGTGAGGTGACAGGATAGTAAGGCTGGGCGTGTAAGGCGTGAGAAATGTCCACCACTCTTGTAGCTACTCCGAAGCGGAAGGTCCAACCGGCATTACCGAGCCACATCCGGTCACCATCGCTCCGAGGGTATGCGCAGGTCACGTACGAAGTAGCCGATAGGTAAAGCAGATAAATGTAAAATCTCCCTTCCTGCCTTTTTGACCGCACTTCCTCTATAATTGCGGATATAGACATAATGGGCCTGCTCGAGTACCGCCAACACAAACAAGACTGGTAGGCAGGCACAAAGCTACCCCACTCCACCCCACAACACGTGAGCCAACCAGCTAATCCACTATCGACGCGACAGCCAGCGCAAGCGGGCAGAGCGCGCATCCAAAATCGCAAATCTCCCCTCATCCTACCGATCCCCACTGTCCGCGCAAGATCGCACAATCCTCGGCAAGCCCATCCAAGAACTCGTCCAAGATGTCCAAAAGCAAGTCACATCGCCCGTCGACATCCTGCGCGCATACGCAAAAGTCACCCTCAAGGCGCAAGAACGGACGAATTGCGTGACAGAAATACTGTTCCCCGAAGCAGAAAAATGGGCCGAACATGAAGTCAATTTGGAGGGTCCGCTGGCGGGTGTGCCCGTGTCTTTGAAGGACTCGATACAGGTCAAGGGCTTCGATATCTCGGTTGGGTATTCGCGGAACGTGGGGAAGCCGTATGAGGAGGATGGCGCCATGGTCAGGATGCTAAAAGACGCCGGTGCGGTTCCTTTCGTCAAGACTCAACTGCCCACCACGCTGCTGTCCTTCGAATCCACAAACGACGTATGGGGCCAATGCAAGAACCCTCACAACGACAAATACTCGCCGGGTGGCTCGACAGGCGGAGAATCGGCGTTACTGGCATTTGGCGGCAGTCGGATAGGCATTGGGTCTGATGTCGCGGGCTCAGTGCGCGTGCCGGCTCACTTCTCTGGCTGCTATTCGATACGCTGCTCGACGGGGAGGTGGCCCAAGGTTGGGATGAACACAAGCATGTCGGGCCAGGAGGCTGTTCCCAGTGTCTTCAGCCCCATGGCGCGCACACTAAATGACTTGACGTATTTCACGCGCAGCTTGATCCAAATCAAGCCCTGGACATACGACTACACATGCCACCCACTGGCATGGCGCGATACCATAGAAACAGAGTACAGGGAGAAAACGAAGCTCCGCATAGGCATCATGCGTACTGACGGCGTAGTTGACCCCTCCCCCGCCTGCGCGCGCGCCCTTGACGAAGCTGCCAACGCCCTCAAAGCAGAGGGCCACGAAGTCTACGATGTCGAGCCCCCGTCGCCGTACGAGGCGCTGGTTCTCGCATCACACCTCCTGCTCAGCGACGGCGGGAGCACTTTCATGTCGCATTTTCGCACAGGCGAATGGAACGATCGCGGCGCGGCGCAGATGGTGCGGTACCTGCGTCTTCCGCGCTTTATCAAGTACGTGCATTACCTGTACGTGCGGTATGTGAAGCGCGATTCGGTCTGGGCTGGCTTGATTCGCAACTTTCATCATAAATCGGCGCACGAGTACTGGCAGTTGGTGGCGAAGCGTGAGGCGTACAAGGCTAAGTTCTTCACGTGGTGGGACGAGTCGAAGATGGATGTTATGCTTACCCCGCCCAACGCTACGCCTGCGGTGCCGCATGGTGCTATGCATGATGCGTTTAGCAGTTGTGGATACACGTTCTTGTTCAATTTGGTATGTCACGTGCTCTGGTGTTGTGTTTTGTGCTGACTGTTTTGTAGCTTGATTATTCCTCTGGTATTATCCCAGTCACACACGTCGATCCTGTCGAAGATGCATTGCCGTTTGACTTCAACATTAATAAGCTGAATAGTGTTGCGCGAGGAGCGTATAAGTATTACGATGCCGAGAAGATGGCCGGTCTACCTGTTGCGGTGCAGGTTGTTGGACGGAGACTCGAGGAAGAGAAGGTACTGGCGATTATGGAACGTGTGGAGGATGCGCTCGATAATAATGGGGGAAGATACCAGCTTCTAGAAGTTGATTGAATTGATTATTTGCTCGTGCAACTCATTGTGAGACAGTAGGTCCCCGACTCTGACAGGGAAACCATCGTTTTCTATGGCTTTGATCTCCCCGCAGATCCCGCCAACAGACTCTACTAGTGAGAGCTTGTATGCATTTAGTCTACCCGCTCTACATCTCTTACACTTCCACTAGTCATGCTACAGATAGCAGGCTTGGCATTCAGGCGATTTCAAATCCAGCTGGCGCAAACATGGAGTATGGGCCTTACCCATGGTCGTGAATAGGTAACTAACTAATTTAGCGGGGACCGCGAGACAACGTGGACGCATTCAATCAGCACTTTTACACCAGACCTCGTACGTGCAAAGTTCCCGTCTGCGCGAATTCTTAGCTGTACGCACACTAATAGCATAACACTACTTCAACTGAACCACCGTGTGCCAGCTACGGCTACGATGCCAACGCCGTGGGGCTCTGGGAAACTGTCAGTGGAGGAGGGCTTCGCGGGCACGGAAAAGCCCTTGCCTGTGCCATTTCCAATAGCCCACCGAGCGAGACCAAACGCCCCCTTTTCTTCATCGCACACAGCCTCGGTGGTCTAGTCACCGAACAGGCACTAGTTGTCTCCCTAGAGCCGAACAGGCCTCATCTACAGAGTATAACCTCTTGTATAATTGGAGTTGTGTTCATGAGCACTCCGCATTCTGGATCCTGTCTCACCACGTGGGGTTACACCCTCGCAAGGCTCCTGAATCGGATCCGGAGGACAAACAAGGAGCCATTCTCAGTACTGAAGCAGATTTCGGAAGTGCCCAAGGCGGCCGAAGAAGTTTTCCAGCGGCAGCTGACGGTCGATGGAGCAATTAAGCACGTTAAGATCTTCTACTTCTACGAGACAGTCGCTGTAGGCATTGTCGGATTTGTGGTGCCAGAAAATTCAGCGACGATACTGCCATATCCAAACTGCAGGATTGACGCGAGCCGTATGGACATGACCAAGTTTACTAGCTTGAACGACGCCAGTTTTATCAACCTTAAAAATGACTGGGTCAAGCACGCCAAGAGACCAAACGCTGCGGATACGAATATCAAAGCCGAGCATATACCATTTTCGGCAACAATGACGTTCAGCAACGGTTTATTCAAAGCAGAAATATTTCAGCAGGGTGCCGGCAACGCAGGAAGAGATATTAACTATGGGAATGTGAAGAACCAAACCGCGGGACGAGATTGGATCAATAGAGACAAGAGAATCTATGCGAGATCAAAACGTCAATCTGCTACAGACGGGAATACCTCGGGTGATAGCGAATAGATCGGGTACAGAGGCTCCTTCTCATGCAAGGTACCAACGTGCAAAGCGATGTTGCGTGCATGGTCGCGCCGGTGAAGATTGCATATTTGATAGGACCTTATCATGCACCAATAAATGGAATACCCTTAGTAGTAGCAATGTAGTACAAAAACTTTGCTTTGCAACATGGAAAACACGTCTGTAAAGATCTTAGACCGTGCAGTACCTGCCAGCGGTCCTAGATCAGGGTAACGCTGAGAAGTTGTGACAAGAGGCGTGTTGCGAGCGTGTCGTATTAGCCACGGTGCAAAGTAAGTTTCATTGTAGAGGGTCTGTTGTTTTTGCAGGTAGGTACCTAACCTAAGCGCATTACATGTGAATATCGCAGTAAAAACTCATGTGTGTGAAGACAGTTAGGAAGGCACGAAGTCAAAGTACCCCACAAACGTTTCGGTACCATGGTTTTCCCGACGCCGCGAAAGACATGAGTGCTTGCAATGACGAATGATTCCAAATCGGCTGCCAAGATGAATTCCTAGAGTATGTCGAAAAGTATCGCAAATATTACCGGGAAGTAGGTTGGACAGACCGAGTTAAGATTTGGAAGCAATGAACCGCTGCATAAGCCCCACCCGCAAACGTCATATCTACATCAACGCCATGGCATAGCGTGAACCACTTGACAAATACCAGCAATGAGGGGCCCAGATGCGGCAATAAAGTCACTAGGACGCACGATCCCCGCCCGGAAGGAGTAATAGATTGTAATGAAGTTCGAGGACAGAGATACATAAATATTCATCCTCACTGAGAACCGTGTTGTCCCATCCACCCCTCCCATCATCCAATCAAGCGACGCAACTATTTCAAGAGCCAATCAGAGCCATGTCGACATTCAACGGGCACTGCCACTGCGGCCAGACGAAGTGGACAGCAGAGTTAAGTGAAGATCAACAGGGACATGTTTTGTGGTACGTTTTTATCCACTCGCTCACTTAAATCGATGAATTGAATGGAACTAAATAAGACTTCACAGCCACTGCGACACCTGCAAACTCCTCTCCGGCGCGCCCTACACCCTCAACCAAATCATCCCCGCCTCCGCACTGAGCATCACCGCCGGCGCCGATCTGGGCAAGTACACGTACAAAGGCGATTCGGGGAAGGGCGTGCATTGCGTAAGTGATATTTTCATTTGATATGTGGCGGTGTTAATCGCTGGGGCAGTATTACTGCAAGAATTGCACCACGCATGTGTACCATCAACAGGAGGCGCTGGGGGACGATAAGATTGTGCTGAGGACGGTGTTGTTGGATCGTGGTGGGTTGGGCGCGGGGCTGGAGCCTAAGGCGGAGATTTATGGGAAGGCGAGGTTCGGCTGGGAGAAGGAGGTTGCGCAGACGTTTGAGCTTATGCCGCCTTCGTAGTGGCGGAGTGGAATGAATTGTGTGGTGACTGATGTACTTGGACGAATAATGATATATGGAATGCAACTGATGGATGCCAAAATAGTCGGTGTTTTTTAAATTGGAACTATATAAATTGATGTCTTAGTATTACTCATGTACTCACTCATGTTAAATTCCCCCATGCACATAGCAACCCCGACTACACCTACTCTTTCAATGGCGGAAATGTCCGTAGGAAATGGCTGGGGCACTCATATCCGCCTGGGTTGTTGTCCAGGTACAACTGGTGATACTGCTCTGCATCCCACCATTGGCCAGCAGGTAGTATTTCTGTAACAACGCCGCCCTTCCACCACTGCTCGTTCACCTTCTTCGTCACCTCCCTCGCCTCCTTCTCCTGCTCCTCATTGTGGTAGAAAATAGCGCTGCGGTACTGCGACCCCGTGTCCGGACCCTGTCGATTCGTCGTGGTAGGATCATGCATTTTGTAAAAGAACTCGAGGAGCGTCTGATACGTGACTTTGGACGGGTCATATACGACTTGCAAAGCCTCGGCATCTGTCGCCTCAATTAGTCCCACACTCCCATGCTAAACCAAGGAGGATTTCAGGAATACGTACGTCCTGTCCGTCCACTGCATACAGCGCGGTAGCCCGGGTTCTCGGAGTCCCCACCAATATATCCTACGCGTGCGTCGTACAATCCTTGGTTCTTGAACTGGCGCCGGAACATGTGCTCGACACCCCAGAAGCAGCCTGCGGCTACGGTGGCGGTCTGCGCGCCTGCAGGAACGGTCATAGGTGTGGCGGGGGCTGCGGACATTGTGGTGAAGGGGCGAAAAAGCTTGGTCAGAAAGGACATGGAAAGGTAGGAAAGGAAGATGAGGAGGAAAGTATTGAGGAGCCCCAGGATGAAATATAAAGCTGCGAAAGCTCGATTTGTGTTCTGTTTTCGAGATGTTCTTGCGATTTGAGTTATGCTACAAGGATATGTCTGACGCCATCGATTCAGACTGACAAATCGTGAGCTTCAGCCACGCTTTGTGGCGCACGGTGGCTCGTGTCTTGCAATGAGGGGAGGGGTGCAACCGAAGTCCGGACATGGGGATCACAAATACGACCAAAATCTCCGTTCATCGCAAATCCTCCTTCTTCTCTAAAGTCTCTCGTTCCTTGCAAGGCCGTGAGGTTCTTGCTTCGTGTCTCTTATTCGCGTTTTCCTGTTGAGCCATCAGCAAGGGGCGAGCGATGCCAGTCCCATATTGACGACGTTTTATCCGGCTCGCGGCGGCTCGGGCAGTTGGAACAGTGGTGCCGCCAACCGCATCCTTACCGTGTGGCTATGGTCTCGGTCGATGGCTACTCGCTGTCCTTGTCATCCGTCCTTCGCTTTACCATGACGCTGATGGCTTGGTGATTTGAGTTTTCCTCTCGCCGCGGACGGCCCAGGGCATTTGACCGCGAGTGGGAGGCCTCGCGGCGGAGAAGTAGTGAACAGCTCATCGCACTACGGTAGGCATTCCGCATTCGCATCGCGAACGTGCAGAGCACCTATGTACCTACCAAACGATAGCTACCGACATGCCCCTGCATCCTTGTCAGTGTCAGTAGGCGACATCCTTTCGGCGCCATAGGCTACATCCGTTCTCGTCAGCTCGCATCTTACTCACCTCTGCATCCCGTACCTTCAGCTCTCGTATCTGAGCAACATCGTTTGGTCCACGTCTATCTTCTCCATCCCGCTTACTCTCCACTCTCGCCAAGTCGAGGTTCGACCTACTTTCGTATCCCGCCCTAGTCACACGAGTGCGTAATCAACCGCCAATTTATTCCGCTTGAAGTCGTCGACATCGGGTGTACTTGGGAAGTAACAAGCCGACATGCTGCGCTTCTGGCCTCACCGCGATAAGTCACTCCCTTGTGGCGTTTTTCCATTCACCAGGTATTGCGAGAACACCGTGACTACAGTTATTTTTGTCTCTGCCGTTCAGAACCTGTACCTGCCCTTGCAGGAAGGTCTTCTCGCTTACGTATATTATTCCAGGATCTCGAGCCACGATGAAGTGACAAGCTTTAATATAAGGTTAATCTAGCCACAATGTCTGCATGCCTGCCTCCAGATCTACGACATGGGTAACCTCGATACTTTCTTGAAGCCCTCGGTCTGGTGTAGCTCTATTTTCAGCATCTGGCCCGTACTACTCTACCACTGCATTGCATACGGAAACCTAGATGAATTATCACTGCTCGAGTGGAGTCGATGCCAGGTTTCCTTGGCAGTTCTCTTGGTCTCATCCAGCTTCCAGACCCTGTGTTTCTATTCTAGGCTCGGGACCCCAGAAAATTAAATTTATTCAATTCAACTTCAATCTACACCTTCCATGTTGGCCACCGACCACGAGGGCTTCGGCTACTTGCACAAGCAAGCTGCGGGTCTCTTTGAGGGGGCAATCCTGGCAGACCCATCTTGATCCAAAGTGCGAAGACCTGTGCAGATCACAACAAGCGCAAGTGTACATACACGTGTACCGTCCGAGCTTCGTGCCAGACCGCATGTATGCTACAGGTATCGTGTGGTGAGTAGATATACCTGCTCACTCTCAACATCCCGGGTATAGCGGACGGCAAGCCAGAGTGACAATGGCCATACCGCCGTTCTAGCCTAGGATCCTTCGCTTCTCGACCAGGGCTCTCAATATGAAGATACCCTATCCTACTCGTTCGGGCTAATCGCGAGCCCTAGCCTGCCGTTCTGCTACCATGACGCGAACGCTACCATGAATCCCCGATATTGATGCTCAGTTTTAAGGCAAGGCTGGATGCGCCACTGGGAAAACCGTGCTGCATGTTGTCGGAACACGAACTCACCTGAGCAAAGCGAGTACTCTCGACCTATGAGCACGAGCGACCCGCCGGTTCAGCCGTACTCGATATTGCCAATGGCACTTGGCACCATGTTTTCTGACTCGCCCGTGTGGTAACACAGGTGGAGATGGTACTGCAGTAGCTATGGGTGAGTACCTGGAAGTGCATTCTACACTGCCGAAGAATTGTATATAACCTGGTCGATATCTCCCCCCAATTGATCACCATCAGCGTCCACTAACGGTCTCACTGTACCACTCTCTTCAACTCTTCTATCCTCTGTATCCCCGGATCCTCATCCCAACTCATTCAATATGAAGTGGTTCCTTGCTCTCCTTCCCCTCGCCGCTGCGGCTCCTTCTGCCGAGCTCCCCACCATCGAGCTTGGCGAAAAGCCCCCAGCGGGATCAGTAAGCTCTGAGCAGACAAATACCATGGTGCACTCGCTAATGCCCTGATAGGTCAAGATTCGAGGCATTAGCTATGGTGGAAACGGTTGCCCCCAGGGAACCATGGGATCCCAGATCTCTGAAGACCGCACTACCGTCACCCTCATCTTCGACTCATACATTGCCTCCATCGGCCCCGGTATTGCTCTGAGCGAGCAGCGCAAGAACTGCCAGCTCAACATCGACCTCGAGTACCCCGGAGGCTTCCAGTACTCTATCCTGTCCGCCGACTACCGTGGTTACGCCTCGATCCAGAAGGGCGTCAAGGGCACCCTCAAGTCGACCTACTACTTCTCCGGACAAACTGCTCAGGTAAGCATCATGATCTTTTTCAGCATTACACCAACACTAACCCTCCATGCAGTCCTCGACCGCCTACGAATTCGATGGCCCCGTCTCGGGCGACTACCTTAAGCACGACGAAGCTGACTCCACCTCTATTGTCTGGTCTCCCTGCGGCGAGAAGGCCTTACTCAACATCAACTCCCAGGTCCGCCTGACGAGCACCGTCAGCAGCGCCACCGGTCTTCTCACGACCGACTCCACCGATCTCAAGTTCAAGCAGGTCGTGTACGTGTCGTGGCAAAAGTGCAAGACCTCATCTTAGAACTGATTTGGTCTGCTTGTAGGCACGGATGGAACCAGACCGTCAGTGTGCTGTCAAGAGCCAAGTGGACGCTGGAACTTCCTGGAGCGCTTTCTTGGAGACGTTGTTAGGGTGGTAAGCGGGCCACTTGTGCTTGAGAAGAGATTTTTTTTGTTGATAGTTTTACCTTTTGTGGTTATTTGAGTAATGGAATGGACGCATTCCTATGATTGGTTTTGTGTGGTGATGTTTGACTTGTGCATATTTCTCGCCTCCTCAATACCGCGGTGGCGCATAAGGTAGCATAGGAGCAGCCTTGCGAGCCTAAGTTTAGACATTGATGCATTAAGTGCCTCGTATATCCTCACGACTGACTACATCCCCTAGGACTCTTCACGGGTAACAGAGTAACGGAACCACAGAAATGGCCGCCGTGGGGGAACTAGCATGATCCCGGGAGGGGTAGAGTGAAGAGCAAATTAAAAGGCTGGCGCGGAAGGATGCAAGACATGTGGTCGTCCATCCAGCAGCCACGTCTCGGATATGGGGAAGCGGCGTCACGTGCTTGGCGTCAAGGTCGCGGTTGGCGTTGGTCCCTGTTGTTGTTGTTGACGGCGCTGGCGCACGAGCCACAACCAAAACATTGAACCCCCAATGGGCTCAAGCATCGTCATCCAGCACAACAGCGACCGCAACTAACCACACAGCAACCACACACATACACATACTCGCTCCGGTCCACACCCTTCGTCTCTGTCTCTACCGCCTGAGCTCGACGTTACTCCGCCTTGTTGAGCGCCACAATGGCTGACGGCGCCAATTCCATCTCCGTGACTGTGCGAGTCCGCCCATTCACTATCAGAGAGGCGGCGCAATTGTCCAAATGCGACGACCAAGCGTTGTTCTTGGGGGATGGCTCTCTAGCCGCGGCGCCTACACCGAAGCTGAGCTCCAAGGGCATACGGCCCGTCATTAAGGTGCTTGACGAGAAGTGCTTGTATGAGAGCTCTAGTTAGGATTACAGCACACGGCAGCTGACATGCATGCAGAATATTCGACCCTCCAGAAGATAACCCCGTTCAAAGATTCTCACGGTCTGTTGTTGGGCCACAGGGCAAGCGGGTGAAGGACCAGACGTTTGCCTTCGATCGCGTGTTCGACGACACTACCACACAAGGCGATGTATACGAGGCGTCGACCAGGCCGCTGCTCGATAGTGTATTGGATGGCTACAATGCGACCGTCTTTGCGTATGGCGCCACGGGCTGTGGAAAGACGCATACTATTACGTGGGTTGCTCGTCGTTGTGGTATGGTAGGATTGGCTGACAGTGCTTAGGGGAACCGCACAACAACCGGGCATCATCTTCCTGACTATGCAGGAGTTATTTGAGAAGATTGGAGAGCTACAGGAGACGAGGGTCACTGAGATCACCCTTTCGTACCTAGAGATTTACAATGAGACGATTCGCGATCTGCTAGTGGAGGGCGGGAGCAAGACTACGCTCATGTTGCGCGAAGATGCGAATCAGGCTGTTTCTGTTGCTGGTCTTTCCAGCCACCGACCTCAGAATGTAAGTGGGATACCCTGTTTGCGTAGTCTGTGAGCTCATATCTTACAGGTCCAAGAAGTCATGGACATTATAGTTCGCGGCAACGAGTACCGAACAATGTCGCCCACTGAAGCGAATGCTACTTCTTCCCGGTCACATGCCGTTCTTCAGATCAACGTCTCATCTAGAGATCGTAATGCTTCGGTCAACGAACCACATACCATGGCCACTCTCAGCATTATCGATCTGGCAGGTAGTGAGCGAGCAAGCGCGACGAAGAATCGAGGAGAGCGTTTAATGGAAGGTGCCAACATTAACAAATCCCTGCTCGCCCTTGGAAGCTGCATCAATGCCCTCTGCGACCCACGCAAGCGGAACCACGTCCCATACCGAAATTCGAAGCTTACTCGGTTACTGAAGTTTTCGCTTGGAGGAAACTGCAAGACTGTCATGATTGTGTGCGTCAGCCCGTCCAGTGCTCACTTTGATGAGACTCAGAACACGCTACGGTATGCCAACCGGGCGAAGAACATTCAGACCAAGGTCACGAAGAACGTCTTCAACGTAAATCGGCATGTCAAGGACTATTTGAAGAAGATTGACGAACAACGGGCACTCATTGATGAGCTGATGAAAAAGCAGCAGGACTTTGAGGGCAGTGCATTTGTGAAATATCAGAAGCAGAGCGAGAAGAAGGACATGATTTTACGTGATGCGGTCATACGTCTTCGCCAGGCTTATTCAGACTCGGAACCTGAGCGAAAGGACCGCATCAACATGATGAAGACACTGAAGCAGGCTGAGAAACGTGTATCTCTCATCTCTTCCTGGATAGCTGCATTCGACAACATCAGGGACGCCCGTGAGAACGAGGAAATGCCATCCCAAGTTGCTGCTATGAGGGACACTGCAGTTGGTATATCGGCTGAGCTCGAGCAAACACGGCAGCATTGCCATCGGCGGATAGAACGTGTTAACTGGACAAGCAAGATGGACACTGCTCTAAATATGGGACTCAAGGGTTTGGCCGAAGTCGACGGCTCAAATGACAGCCATGACGCCGCGAATCTGAGCAAAGAGTATGAACTGCTGAAGTCGAACGCGGAACGAGAAGCGTTAAGTGCATTGCTGGACCAAGAGAAGGGTGGTGACGCTGCAATTGTACAAGTCCTTGTTCAAGCACATATTGAGACTGTCACAATCTTAAGTCAGATCACTCAGCTTAGCGAAGCGGAGGCGGTCGAAACTGCGAGAAGGCTTCTCACCAAGATCATGAACTCGTGCACCAACGCCACTGCGCAAGCAATCCGGCCAGATGGTGGTTTACCCGTAACAGAATTCTTTGCCCCGAGTAATAGGGGCACACCAAAGAGGCGGAAACCAGTGAATATTATGGCACCGTCGCCGATGCGACCACTTGCGTTGCCAACCCTTGCAGAGGCGCCGCATCTCACATCATCTCCTATGAAGGCATCGCCGCGGCGGAGGAAGATGGGTGGAGTCAAGAAGGGTGTTCAGTTTTCGCCGATGAGGAAGAAGTCACTATCCAAGACCAAGCGCGGCGTTCGATGGCGAGACGACACCGAGAATGGTACTCTGGCTGAGTTTCAAAAGACGCCAGAGCATATCGAGGGTACACCCACAAATTCATCCATCGAGATATCCACACCAACATTCTCCTTGCCCATCAGCACATCAGCACCCGACCACAACGGATCATCGCCACTTCCTTCCCCACCAAAGGCGTCCGTAAATCTCAAACAAGCAGGTCGTTTCGCCCTAGGCGCTTTATCCAAAACCCGAGAAGGCTCTCCTCCCCTCCCCTCCCGCATCCCTCTCAGCCCCGACTCCTCCAAAAACACCTCTCCCCTGCGCGAAATCGGTAACAACGCAATCCGCAAGTCCTCCCTCAACGTCGTCACCAATGCACCCTCCCCTCGCAAACCCTCGCCCGCTCACGACTCCGCCGCCTCCTCCTCCTCCTCCGAAGACGACCAATGGTCTTCCTCTGCCCGCCAAATCGGCACCGCCCTCAAACGCCGCTCGTCGACTAACACCGCCTCTATCCCCATCAACCGCGCGCACCGCCGCCGCAGCCCCACCGCCACCTCATGCTCCCCGCCTAACGAGAATTCGATGTTTTCGGCGAGTGCGGCGCGCCGTATGGTTAAGGGTGTGCATGATGCGGAGTGGAAGAATAGCGTGCTTAGTCCGAGGACTACGCCGATTGTTAAGAGTGGGGCTGCCAGGCGCACGACGATGGCGGTTATTGCGCCGGAGGAGAGGCAGACCGGGTTGAGTAAGGCGCCGGTTAGGGTTACGAGTGCTGGGTCAAATTCGAGTTCGGGGAGTAGGGGCAGTCTTGCGCCAGGGACTAAGAGTGTTTGGCGGTAATGATTTGTTTATGATGGGATGTGTAGAATGGATGTAATGGGATTGTTGATCGGGAGGTGTTTGATGGCGGCGATGTTTATATTGTTTGGCGTCTTGCCCTTCTCCATTCATCTGTAGGGGCATTGGGTGCATAGACTATTTTGGAAAACTGAAGCATGTTTGGGCGTGCGCTTTTCGCATTTGCCTTTGGTAGTGGGGCGTTTGGGTGTGTTTTTTAGGGCTGAGTTGGAGGTTGTAGATTAGTTTCTTTACAAGGGTAACTGAGATTGTTTATTGCAGGGTTGGTTTGGTGTGTGATTGAGTAAGAGATGTTGACATTAGATTCGGCTAACTGAGTAAATAGGTGCCTACAAGCATCTATTGTTATCGTCACATGTGTGGTAATTCTTGGCAAGATCTCATGGCTAGTACATGTTTCCGTGAGCCGGACAAATTACCATTGTAACTGTCTCGAGTAGTAATTGTGCCCCACATTTCGTCGTTGACGTCATATTAGAACACTCTCAAGATGCTTATCGGAACACATTACAAATGCATCTGCGGGGATGGGCCGGTTTTATGTCACGCCATTTCCGTATGGAGGTAAATAGACAGGGTTGTTGCAATTGTATAAAAGGCCGGGTGTCCTAGGTCGCTTTTCCCGAGCGTTTACACTCTTCAACATGAAGGAAGCAGTTGTTAGTAAAGGAACGATCGTCAAGATCCAGGATGTTCCCATCCCAGAGCCCAAAGAGGATCAGGTGATTATCAAGGTCGTTGTAAGTGGGAGCAATCCTAAGGACTGGTGCGTATATCTCATCATCCACGACCATCCTACCTTCGCACCCATTTGTGCTACAAACCTACCCTCTTGGAATCTCAGGCCCCTAACCTCCGACCAGGAAAGTTCCAGAATGGTATCCTGACTACAACGCCAACTCGGGTGACGACATCGCCGGCATCGTGCACAGCGTCGGCTCCGCAGTCTGGGAATTCAAGCCCGGCGACCGCGTCGCCAGTTTCCATAAGATGAGAACTCCGGGCGGAAGCTTCGCAGAGTACGCCGTGGGCTGGTCATGGACCACGTTCCACATCCCATCCAACATCAGCTTCGAACAAGCAGCCACCATCCCTCTCGCCGCCATGACCGCCGCAATCGCCCTGCACCTCCGCCTCGGACTGCCCGACCCATGGACCCCAGCCACGGAGCCCATTCCCTTGGTCGTATACGGCGGCGCCTCAGCCGTCGGTGCCTTCGCCATCCAACTCGCGTGCCTCGCAAACATCCACCCCATCGTCGCAGTCGCAGGCCGAGGAGAGCAATTTGTTGAAGGCCTAATCGACCGCTCCAAAGGCGACGCCATCGTCGACTACCGCAAGGGCGACGACGCAGTCGTCTCCGGCATCCAAGCCGCGCTCAACGGCGCAAAACTGCACTACGCATTCGACGCGATCACCGAGCACAATTCGTACCAAAACGTTGCGCGCGTGCTGGAGCCGCGGGCCCGAATCACGTTTGTGTTACCGACAAAGGAGGATGGTGTTTTAGACGCGATGCAGTCTGTTATGACGCATGTTGGCGCCGCGCATGAGGGAGATAAGGATTTTGCGTATGTGTATTTTAGGTATATTACGAGGGGGTTGGCAGAAGGCTGGTTTAAGGCGCATCCGCATGAGGTTGTGCCGGGGGGGTTGGACGGTGTGGAGACAGGGTTGAGGAATTTGAGGGAGGGGAAGGTGAGTGCGGTGAAGTATGTGTTTAGGATTGAGGAGACGAGTGGCTTGAAGGATAAATTATGAGAGTGGAAATACTGAGAATGAGTTTCTAGAGATGAATTGATATTCGCTATAACTAGAATGCAGATCTCTGGTATTTCAATATGTTCAAACCATGACCGAGTGGAATGAGAGTCTTAGAAAAAGCATGCTATCAAGCAAGAAATTAGGGGACAAAAATGTATATTAGAGATACCAGCTTCACTAATATACAACAAACGGACCAGACAAGTTCCACTTAGGCTCATCCATCCCCGCCGCCCCACTCAGTATCATACCCCAACTTAACCAACCCTCTTTCCGTTGACAATGTTGAAAGTTCCGCCAGTTCCATCCTGGCAGCCAAGCACGCCTTTAGTAGACGTTGTTGTGCAGCTCTCGCCCCTGTTGAGGGGAATGCCCGGATCAGCAGGGGTGCCAGGTGGTGGGTTGATTCCGCCGCGGTTGCGCTGAGGCTCGGGTGTGCGTTCATTGAGGTTTGCAGGTGCGGCAACAGCGCAGGCCACCAGGGCAAAGGCTGTGATCAAGAGAGAGGATCGCATATTGAAGTGAAGTTTGGATTTGAAGGTGTTTGTGGGATGTGATGATGTGATGTGATGTGATGTGATGAGGACGATGTTGTGTCTACCACGCCTTCCTATATATTCACTTGCACTAGCCACTTCTATAAAATATTGTTGATATTGATTCCTCGATCAGTCGATTTCCGATGGTGTTGGACTGTGAGCGTCTCAGCATGTTGTTTGGGGAGGTGCTGGGGCCAGGCTTTTGATGCCCCCCTTTTGGGCATGATGCGTCTCAGACACTGAAGCTACTTCGTGACAGCGGTCCGATTCGGCCAAGCAACCAATCACCGCTCCACCCCGGCGCCCGGCCGTCTCACATCGTGATTGATTGACAGAAGATCCGTGCATTTAAACTCCTTGTGGGGCTGGACCATTGATGTTCGATCTGGCTTCCTACGTTTCTACATATCGAGATAGGCAACTGAGGCCCGCAAACGCCCTGTGAGTAGGGATGGCCTGAATCTTCGTCAAAGCTTGAGATCCATGGAAATCTCACCGAGCATCTAATGCAGCGCTGGAACACATTGGTTACTAAGAAGTTTACAAGCTTCGAATATCAACAATACAGGTCTTGATCATCGCAGCAAGATTTGATGATAATCAATTCTGCTATAGGTATAAGAACTATACTTGCAATATATATATATATATATATATATATCAAGATCCCAATTAGTAGGTATCTTTATTGCCTAGAAAACAAAATAGTTTCAGTATGTCCGAAAAAATTGCCTCACACCTCCAGACTTTACCATCTTGCCTCGATTTCTCGTGGCGGGTTAGGTCATGAAACACTCTAATTTTTCCGTAACCTTTGCCATCGGGGAGGATCACGCGAGAGTTTACTGCCTATATTTCGCTCTAGCCTTCGAAAACACTTTGTTCTCAAAATGCCTCAATGCATCACATAGAGCTAGAATTTTTGACTATGCATACTAACTACCAAAACAAATCGAGTTGCTCTTGTGTATCAACGCATAGAAATGTAACACAGCCTAGCCTAGTTCAGGCTTTAAAGGCCTCAGGGGAAAGAAGGCTTGGCGGATTGCCGACGATATGCAAGTCATCCAAACTAGCAATCCTTGCCGTTTGATGTGCCGTTACAACCGTCAGTGAGATCCCTTATGTCTGATAAGCAGACTAGTCCAGAGCACTCCACCAAGTAGTCGCTTATTTACTTGCATTTTTACTATACTTTGTATACCTAAACTGCATTCACAAATAGATAAGTTTGCCTTTGCTACTAGACAGCGACGGTTCTGAGCTTTCTGTAAACAAGACCAATTAGAATACTTCCAGTCAAAGTGACATGCCGCCCATTGGAGTAATTCGTGTCGAGTAACATCACCAAAAGGTTTGAGCGAGTAAGAGGAACCGAGCCTTATCCCCCTATTATGCGTTGATGGAAGGTCCGATGGCAGTAACACAAAAACACCTAGCACGCCTTGGCCCTTTGTAGAATTAGAACAACTGAGTCGTCGACGAAGTCCAAATTTCATGCCAAGAAATTTGAGAACGTACTTCGCCATACCGCTGGACCATACTCGTGAATCGGAACTGAAGAGTACCGGTGAGTTTCTGAGGGATAGATGATGATCTCTCTCTTATTTTATAATTCCATAGTTGTACCGTCCAGTTGATAATGGAGGATTCATGAATCGTTCACAGATTCCAGCACGATAGCCGTTTGCTTTAATACAGCCCCGAGCCCGACAATAATAGCTGCTACCTCTGCGGATATTGGTAAAGTGGGTAGATTCTTTGTTTACTATGCACTGGAGTGGTATGACTGGACGAGTCTTTCAAACATCTTGGACTATCGAGTGTTGGAGAGTGCTTGGATTATCGAATGCTTGGAGAATAGAATATATTATGGGCTCGGGCAAAGCCCGAGCCTTAGTTAGGAAGAACACATATCCTCTACAAGTATAAAAGGAAGGCCTAGTTCGGCTCTAGTAGCAAGGTATTCAATAATTTCTTCGACCCCTTATAACTCCAAGCACTCCTAAGACAAGTCCCTAACGGGTGTCGCTTCCAACAGAGGTGTTGCAGCAGTGGGGGTTGCCGGGCTTAGTACTGCGCTAGAATGCCGTGGAGCTGGATCACCCTGCGTGAACTTGTGCTGGAGCCGTAGGGGTGCTATTTGCTTGTAGTAATAATGGTTGCGGTGACTCATTTGCTTGTGGTAATAATGGCGGCAGTGGCCGCTGAGAAGGATTCTGGTTTCGTTCTCTTTTCTCTTTCTGACGCCGAGCCTGTAGCGATTCGTGACAATTCATGCAAAATATCCCTCGGGAGGTTCGCGCGTAGCGGAGATTCCTAATCCTCCTTTTGCAATTTCGACACTTGAAGCAGTCTCCGTAGAAAGCCTGGTCGCCGGTCAAAATGGCTAAGTCTTCAATCTTGTTTCCGCAAGCATTGCAAGGATTAGACTCCGCAACAAGCAATTAACTGGGGCCCAGAGGAACCGGATTGAATTGATTGATCACCTATTATAGTCTAGCAGTTTCATATACAAGTTTAACCCCTGCCTAGATAGGTAAGTGGGTCTCTGAGGGTGAACGGATTGACTTGCTTGTTGCGGACTGTAGCGAAGATAGGTGCAATTGCTACACATCAAAGAATCATCAAGTAGCAATATATCGTCATCCGATTTAAATGGGGTTCTGCATGTATTACAACGGAAGCAGTCATGATGCCAGTGATATCCATCTGCTCATCGATTAGACTTAACGTAAGATGTTGACTAGAGCACTCACCATATAGTCCAAAGTACCTTCCCCTCAGTATATCTCCACACCCATCACAAGTGTGCAATTCGTCGTCATCATCATCACCATCGTCATCACAACCATCATCATATTTTTCTTCTTCTTCTTTTTCCTCTTCCTGGGGATTGTGGACTGGAGACTCAGGGGGCGGCGAATCATAATCTTTTTCAGTTTTGGTGTGTATTGGAAGATCTGGTGTCAGGACGGTTGCTGACTCTAGCTGCTGTAAAGCATTGATTTGGACACGAGGTCTCTCAGATGGTATGCTGGTAGCAGAACTTGCATCTTCCACATTTGAGTCCGTATCAAATATATCAGAGGGAGTTATGGAAATACCGATTTCGGATAGAGGTTCATCGTCTATACTTTCAATGCTTGACAAAGCCATGCTTTCCATGTTTGAAAAATTTGGGAGTGGTGATAGATGTCCAGTGTCAAAAATGCTCTGATTGTTGGTCCATGTAGTTGTGGCCTCAGGACCAGAAGGTTCCACTTCCCCAAATGAGTAGTATTGAGTGTGACACCTAACATCTTCTGGATAAAGTGGTAGTGCAACAACAGAGATCACAGATATATCTGCCAGCGAAAGACCAGAGAAAATAGACCATGTCTGCGTATAGATGGCCGAGCTGATTAAAGAATGGTTACAGCTGTCACGCTTCGCCATGCGATAAACTCGGGATGATTTCAAGTAATCGTCAAAGGCAAAGCGAATTCTGACCGCTTCCAGGATTGGCATCCTGTTGTTTATTTCAGGGCGTGAGCTTGTGATAGTCGCATTGTCAGCGCCTGAAATCAAACTGAGACTGTCCAGGTTCTTTGTTATGGTACTCCTGGCATCGAACGAGTCTTCTAGGTTTTTCAATCTTTTGCAAAGCTGCTGGTTGGATTGCAGTAGTTGCTGCACCATTGTTTCTAATGACTCTTTTGATCGACTGGCTTCTGCATCTGACGCACTACGAGACCATGTAAGCCTACACTAGGATCTGACACCTTTTGCTATACTTGCCATTGAAGGATGTTAAGCATCAAGGACATCGATGCCTTATGTCGCTGTAGTCGCTCAACGATCTTGGTGCAGTTGCCCTCTGCCCGCGTCCATCTTAGTCTCACTCGGACTGGGACTTTGGAGCCTGGGGGTACGAGGAAAGGGGCGATCGCCTTTTCCAATTCAGACATTGTCAGGGCGGCCTCTGTCAGGGTAACGATCAACTGGTCCAACTGGATCATGGCAGCGCGATCAGGCCGCGTGAACGACAGGTTGATGAGTAGGGCCTGTAGCGATGGTAGTACTGCACGAACCTCTCTAACTTCGCAAGCAAGTGCTGTTAGGACCTGTGGGGAATCTTTGGCAGTCGAGATGGTTCCGTTCAGCAGCTCTGCAATTTTGCCCGCAGCTGCGAGGATTCCGACAATCGATGCGGTAACACTTAAGGGATCCATACTTCATATCACTGTAATATCAATACGTGTCGCGGTGGGAAAGAAAGGGAAGGCTAGCTGATGTGTCGAGATTTGAGGTTGTGGCACTTCTCGGTGGTAAGATACCTACCATAGGCTGCTCAGCCGCCGCCACACGAGAGGCTGTGGGATCACCCTTCAGCCTCGCGGCAACAATCAACGAGGCATATAGCGAGGCAAACAAGAGGCATTGCGCCAATAATAAACAGGATATGTAGTCTGAAAAGAAGAGAGCCAGTACGGCCAAGGCCTGTGCACGTTATGACAGGGACATACCCAGGTACTTAGTGTTGATGTCGCCCAAAATTCATCAAGTTGGGGCTAGATCATTCCAAAACATCAGGTTCTACACAATAACTATTCTCGTCGAATCAAGTCCTAGTTACCATTAACACACTACCTCTCTACAAATAATCATGTTCAGTAGTAAATATCCGGCGACAGCCGAGGCAGCTGCACGATTTTTAAAAAGCGCTACCTTGTGCGCTTAGAATTGGTAGGCTTCGATGTATGGTCTTAGTCCTAGGGTGCGAGATGCAAGCAAATAGACATAGCAATGCCATATATAATCGAACCGAGTGTCTCGTGGGGACCAGATGAATAAGATAAAAAATAGTAGAAAAGGAAGCTGAGGGAGAAACATGAGAAGTACAGGAAACGAACAAGCCGAGACGATGTTCAAGAAACAGAACTGAAGTAAGAAACTTGAGATAAATCAAGTACAGGAGATAAAGAGCTAGTAAGCTTTTGCAACGACCTTAATTCAAGAGTGAAGACCTCAGAGATACCAAACAAGGAATGACTGCTACACCAACGACTTGAGAAGGCAATGGAAGGCCTGGGTGGCCATACCGTATCTTCAATCCTTCTCTGTAAGCTTCGTACACGAGAATATCATGCTATAGAGCTCGTTCAATAATGATTGCAGAGCCAGGAACGAAGACCAAGACTTGTGAGTAACGAGGATAGCTCTTTGGATCTGCTTGGCTGGTTCACTCGGGAACCATGCACGGCAATCTCGCACGGGTCATTCCAGCAATCCAATAAAACTCTGCATCTACATCTAAACATGAAGATCTTGGTATGTCCGCATTAGGGCCGGTCCGCAGATGGTTGGCCGTCGTGCATGGGCGAGAAGCGAACGAGTGGAAAGCGAAAAATTGAATCTGTATCGCACGAATCACAAATTGTCAAAGCGCCCTCCGCGGCTGACTCGCGCATTCATTGGCTGAAGCTCCATCGGATGTGACTGCTCGACAGAGGCGTGGCGTGACCTAGCGGTGTACGTGCCATAGTATATGAGATGGAGATATGCAGATTTGCATGTATAATGCCGAAAGCGTGGTAGAGTTTGTAATGAAAAGGTTGTGGCTGCCTGCAGAGCATCACGCGCTGACCCTAAGCCATGGATCTCGACGCCGGTTCACGGCTCGGCGCAGCCAGGCGTCCCCACTCCCCCTCTATTCCATCATCATCGTGTCGTTCTAAATAGCATCCTATTTCCCAGCCCTGTTTCCTTTCAATTGCGATTGTTCATTGTTTGCCTCACGTCGCTAGACCCCCTTATCAGTGGGTGAGCCAATTGCTAGCGACGGAGTTAGCACCGACGTCACTTTCGCATAAATTGTTTAAGCCGCGCCGGTGCTATAACACCCCTCAGCAAAGTACCTGTGGGAAAGCTTCTGCGCATTTTGGCACAAGTAGAGGGTTGTACATAGGAAGTCTTGAGGAAAAGTAGCCCATCATGTCGTTGTCGCAGCGCGTAACGGCGGTAGAGGAGATAGAGCCATGGAGCAGAGAGGCAAGCCCGCACTCGCGCGACCGCAAGATGTCATTCAACCCGGTTGGAACATGGACGGAGGCAACCGGTGAAGAACCAACGATTGGAGCATTCGAAGTGCCCGAGTGGAAAAGAATTCGTACGTGCTGCTGTTGCCATTGGAAAGCTTTCGCTAATTGTGAGTAGTTCAGGTCGTCCTTGCCGTTGTCTACTGCCTCTTCGCCGCCGGCGTCGTCTTCGGTTACGCTGCATTAAAACCCGTTATGCTTAGCGAGGGTGTGTATAATGACCGATGCACAAAACAAGAACTCGAGGATCGAGTGGATATATGTTATGAACAGGATATTCGGTGGGTGTTCTTGTCGCATGGGCAAAAGGCGCAACGCTGATCTTATTGCAGGCTAAATCTCATGTTCACTGTGGCCGCCGTGTCCACTAACGTTGCTGCACTCCCCGTTGGCACCATCCTGGATCGCTACGGACCAAAAGTCTGCAGTATCATTGGGGCTTCATTCTCCATCATCGGCTCGTTGCTATTCGCCTTTGGCACAGATCTTTCCGGTGACGCATATATTCCCGGATACTTCTTTCTGGCACTGAGCGGATCGTTTATCTTCATCCCAACGTTCCAGCTCAGTAATACGTTTCCACAATATTCTGGTCTTATCTTGGCTCTTTTAACCGGAGCTTTCGATACTTCCAGTGCCGTCTTTTTGGTATATCGTCTCATTTACCAGGCCGTGGATGGAAACTTTCAACTAAAGAAGTTCTTCCTGCTATACTTGATCGTACCTGTTTTCATCCTGGTTGTTCAGTTTCTGGTCATGCCTGCGGTTTCGTATAAGACTGTGGGCGAATTGGTCAGTCAAGTAGAGGATGAACAAGTTTTTCATGATTCAGACGACGAAATTGAAGACCAAGCGCAAGTTCAACGATTACGCGACGCGCGCCGCGCCCACCGAGACAGCATCGTCAGTGAAATCACTGATCTACTCGGCACCAGTGACGGTCAAGGTCAAGCAAAAGAAGAAGAGAAAAAGAGAGTCAAATCAGGAGTATGGGGCGCACTACATGGTCGCTCCGCTGGAGAGCAGATGAAATCCCCCTGGTTCATCCTCATCATGCTATTCACAGTCATCCAAATGACACGAATCAACTACTTTGTCGCCACTATCCGATCACAATATACATACCTTTTCCACAGCCTCGACAAAGCCATCGAAATTAATAACTTCTTCGACGTCGCGCTACCTGTCGGCGGTGTCTTTTCCGTCCCGTTCATCGGCTTGCTCCTGGACAACACAAGCACCACCTTCACGCTCGCCCTCCTTGTCACCATCGCAACCACCATTGGCGTCCTCGGCGTCATCCCCGAAGCCTGGGCAGCATACACCGGCATCATCCTCTTCGTCCTCTACCGCCCCTTGTACTACACCGCCGTCTCGTAAGCATATCACTGCTTTCTCCCTATATCTTAAACTAACACAACACAGCGACTACTCTGCCAAAGTCTTCGGCTTCGCCACCTTTGGCAAGGTCTACGGCCTCATCATCTGTCTCGCGGGACTCCTCAACTTCTGCCAAACGGGACTCGACACCGCGACACACAAACTGTTCCACAACGACCCCATCCCGATTAACATGTTGTTGTTGGGTCTCGCGCTGCTTGTTGGTGTTGCGCTGGTCGCGTTTGTGTGGCGACGGAGTTACAAGATTTTACGGGATAATATTGAGGAGGAGGCGGAGGAGGCGAGGGAGGTGTTGATGCCTGGTGCGAATGGGATTGGGGTTAGTGACTATGGTGCTATGGCGAGTAATGGACCGTTGAGTCCGACGCAGGAAAATAGGGGGCGGCGGATGTGAGTAAGTAGGCGTGTTGCGAGGGGAAGGTTGCTTGAGAGACTTACTTCTGGTATATTTTGTTGTTGGATGCGATTCTTATCTTGCTTTTGAGCGTGGCGAGGTGTTTGGAGTTTTTGGCTGGGTTTGACGCATTGTGATTATTTGGCCGTTTGGAAAATCTGCGCGCATATGGGAAAAAGTTTTATTTTCGCGTCATATAGGATCAGATTGTAAGCATGAGCCTCGCATAAATTTTCATAATCCAGTCGCCATTGACATCGCCAAGTCCTGACTTACGACTTCGTATTATCGCTCGAGCAATGTAGGGACCTGCGTTCTGATTCATCTTTCAGTCTCTGAACCTAGTCGAATAGAGATTTGTAGACTTCTTCTCTTTGCTGGGGAATTTCTTATGCTATTGTGGATGCTCCTTGTAATTTTAGACTACCTCTCAGTCAATCACCAATATGAGAAGTAGACCACTTGATAAACAGCAGCCAGACAGCACACAGATATTATAGAATTAACCGTCTAGTCAGTCATAAGTAAGGCAGGGGTGTTCTCAAGTTTATCGCGAAAAGATCCTACAATTTAGCTTTCAGTTTGTACATCTAGCTACAGCACAAGCGAGAGTGATATTTCCACTTTTCCAGTTAACTAAGACTAGTATGACTTAAAATCAGACAATTGCCAGCCAGAGCACAGATTCGAGCACAACCTTCGTTGTATTTCGATATATCTGGACTATTCAGTGCTTCCATGCTCACGAGAAAGATATGGATTAGACGTCAGCGGAGGATGCTCTTTGCGAAAGTGCTTTAACCGGGCGTCTTTGCGCGTGAATACTTTACCACATTGGGGATCTTCGCATCGATATCTGCGCTCCTTTCCGATATGCTTAAGGCGTATATGACGGTTTAGATTTCCCCTTCCATGAATCCCAGTAAATACCGCTGCACAATCTTTGTACGGGCATTGTAATCCATCTAGCTCATGTATGTTGCGAGATGACATGGTAGCTCGGCGCATTGAGCTTGTCGTATCTAATAATTCTGGTACTTGTAGAAGACGGTATGATGAAGGACCAATCAATGTGCCCTGATCTACATCATCATCGGAATCTACAAGGCTAGGCGATGCTCCGATGGCTATGCTCTCAAGATGATCTGCGTAGTGACTACAAATATTGAAACCCCCTTCACCAGTCATTTTTTGGCACAGATGACACTTTTGCGGGGGTGAATTAGCCTTCAAGTCATGAAACTGTTGAAGGTGATGTATCCACTCCTCACGGGTCGGGAATGTCGTTTCAATTTGTGTGCAGCTCATCTCCAAGCACGAATATGGCTGCAGGTCTTTCATCAAATGCCTTCTTTTCAAATCGTTAGTCAGTTCTGAGTTGCATAGAAATTAAGACTTACTCCCATGTATCTTTGATACGGTAAGATACTATTGCTCCGCAAAACTCGCAATCGAATGGTCCCGAAGCTGCGTCTTCAGGTAATGGGGGCAACTTGCTACGACTCTCACTAGCTAAGGTAACTCGAAATGGAGGAATGCTCTGTTTCGAGCTCCCGATTCCTGAATCATGAAAGAGAGTTGATTTTGCCGGTATAGATTCTGTCTCGATAACCCGGTCAGGGTTCTGGAAGTTCCGATGACGGCAGTCAGCTAGTCTTAAATAACGCTTATAGTTCAGGTTCCCCAAAATATTGACTAATATCTCGGGTGCTCCCTTGAATTGTGACCGAATCATGTCCGTGCATATCGAGGCTACGCTATGCTGGAGCTCATCATCAAGTACAAGCTCCGGGTCTTGTTCTCGTACCGTTGTCCACAATTCGATGGATGGGTGCATTTCGCCTAAAAGCTCAACATAGTCATGGAAATCTACAGCACACTGTTTCCAAGTATCGGTATCATCGTTTTCTTCAGTCTGGATTCTTTCTTCCGTTTCATTAAAGCTATCCGGAGACGTAACGGGTGGCAAAGCTGACGTTTTGGCTGACTTTGAAGCGCTCATCAATTGGCTTTCTAATTGAGGTATTCCTTTCTCATTTCAGTTGATATTAGCAGGTATTGATTTTGATTGATCTCTTACTGTGCTTCAAAATTATGGATATCTCAGTCAGAAATGTCCTTACCGTTTCAACGACATCCTCAGCATCCTCGGGAAGTTGATCGAGATGGCCTTCACGCACAGAGTATGCATGGCCCCACTCACGCAGTAGCACATAATCTCCATACAATGGGCATGAAACCTCCTCTTTCTCTGATTCTGTGCATTCCCGCCATTTCAAAACTACGCTAGAGTAGGATCTAATGGATGAAAGGTAGATTGCTTGAATACTGGAGACCGTTTTTTGCTCGACGCTGACAGAATTTTGCCATCGCTTGATGGCCTCTTCGTCCATATTCAGAGGTCCTATCTGGTTCGGTCAAGAAGCGGGGTAGCGTGCTCGTATCAGAGCGGTCGAAATGTTCACTCGTTTTGGATCGGGTGATATCGAAAATTCGCAAACTCTAATCCATTTAAGAGGCTAATGTATGGCGGAACTAAAGGCTACCTACGTTCTTGGATAATACTTGAAATTACATGGAATCTTGACATGATGTAAAGACTGGCTGGACAATTGAGGGTACCTATCTGGGTAGGTAAAGATCTCACGCGCTAGCGTCATTTGGGTGACCCTGCCATTCACCGGTCTCAGCCTTGTGTCATCTCTACCAAGTTTCGGTCTTTTCGAGGCAACATCATTACTGCAATACCGTCTCTCTACAATCGATATGACAGGAATTGAAGTCGCTGGGTTGGCTATTGGTGCGATCCCGGTACTACTAGAAGCTATAAGGGGTTATAGAACTACCTTTGATCGAATACAAGACTTCAAACATGGCGATAAGAATTTAAAAATTCTCGAGGCCCATTTCCGAGTCTGCAGGCTCAACTTTCTTACCGAATGCCGACTTCTATTAGATTTAGTTCTCCCTGAATCACAGCTCTCGAAAGAGATGGTAGACAATACCCAGCATCAACTATGGGAGGATAACACCGTTGAGTACGATCTCATAAACCTTCTTCAGGATAACATTAGCGCCTGTACGACTATCATTGCTGACACAATGTCAATAATACAAACATTTGACAAAAGATTGTCCAAGCTTCAAATATCCCCAGTAAGTCCATGGGTTTGCCTTGGCTTCATATAATCTTACATGCCATTATAGAGTACTACGACCAGTACATTGCAACGCAAACGTATTTCAGTAGCTTTCATGATGGAAAAAAGCCGCTTCGATCGAGATATTGCAAAGCTTCGAGAGCGCAATATAGATTTAAATCTTTTTCGAAGTCACTACTCCGTACGCGAGACCTGCTCTTGGTCAAAGAAGCCTACGGGCGTGGGTATGTATGAGAAGATGGATATGCTTAGTGATATCCGAATCGCTTCAAGTGTTCTCCATGACACACTTAGCGCTGCCTGGTCATGCTCAGATTCAACTCATCTGCGACATTGGGTCAAACTCTGTGTCGGATGTGATTTGGAACAAAACACAAAATTTACAACCCTTGATTTGGCTATATCAAGCGAGATTACTCATCAGCGACCGTAAGTCATCACTAAAAGTTTCTCAGTCAAGAGTTAATTAGGAGAATGTTTCAGATACAGTCGAAGTACCCCAACCATCTGGCTATGTGTTCGATGTGAAAGTGGTATTAATACTCAGAGCATGGCCACCAATTCCGGAAAGCAACCTGCCTTCAACACATTCGTTCAAACTCTTCAAGAATATTCAAGGTCACGCTCAACACCCTCACCTAGGCAGACTAGTAACAACACTCCAGCCGCGACACCTGTTCAAGATACCTGTGATACTATGACCATCATTGATCTCTGTAAAGTGGCTTGCGTTTGTTCTCACTTTCACTCCAAAGGGGCATCCCAAAGTTTGCTTCAAAAAGAACATTGTCTCGGATATCTCCAGTCGTCCATCCAGGCGCCGCTTGATTCTCGATACCTCTTCTTTGGCCCATCGGCTCCTAGCGGAGTCAGTATGTCCTCACCGCCGGTCAGCCCCCCAGAAGAGGTAATGGCACTCAAATACGTTATCGAGCAAACACGGAAGGATGACCAAGAATTTCACCAAAGATGTCAACTAGCATTGAAAATAGCCCAAGGAGTGCTCCAATTCCATCATACACCCTGGCTGGCTCCAGTGTGGCGATCAGATGACTTATCGATTGTGGGATCAAATCTTTGCGAACAGTCACTCAAGACTCTCCACCTTAGCACTCTTTTCGAACCAAAATCAGGCATATGCACAGGCGATGCCCCATCTACAACAGCCCCTCCAACAACAAATCCTGTCGATACTGTTATGTCAGATGCATGTAGCACAATGATCAATCCTGTTATCTACAACGATACCCTTTTCTCCCTGGGTATCGTCCTACTCGAGATAGCCCACTGGAACACATTTGAAAAGATGCGACAAGGAGACCTTAATGAATCTCGCGCCGCGCACCGGATTGTTCGCGGGTCTCCACCCCTCGGGCAAAGATACCGTAAAATAGTGGAGCGGTGTCTTCGTTGTGATTTCGGTGTTAGTACTGATAGCCTGGAGGATGTGGAGTTACAAAGGGCTGTGTATGCCCAGGTTGTGTGTCCGCTTAGAACTTTGGTGCGAGACTTCGTTCATTGCCTGACTTGAATAGGAACAGGCCACAAAGAATTAATTAATTATCGCTGTATATTCTTCCTTAAAGAGTACTATATTAATTTACTTTACTTCACTTCCTTAGCCTTATATTGAATTGACTATCTCGATACAACACCTCCAGCTTCAGAATCATCTCGCGGATCGGCGATATCAGAACGTTTCAAAGGAGCCAATTTCTACGAACAGTAGTTGTGGCATCCGAGGCGTGATTCCAGTAAATGAATTCAGGAAAATAAGCAGTTCAAAGCCCGGAGAGTGATTTCCGAAGCGAGGGTATGCGCTCCACTAGCCATGACAGCTAGAGAAAGGTTGTGCAAGGGCGATAATGTCCACATTCTTCCAGCCGCTCGTGGTTGTTCGTAGATTATTATTCTTCTCCTATGCAATTTGCGTAGGGCAACGGGATCAATCCTGCGTACGCCACAATCTCAGCCTTGACACAGGTCCTTCGTCATCACAGCTCGCACTCGTATTCGCCGAATCAATCCTATGAAAATCAGAATAAAAAGCCCTCATATCAACAATATTCCACGGATGCACTGAAAGCGTGGTATATGACGGTCCATCCTTTTCGGTTGGTGACGGTGCCTCATTACTACTTCGAATCCTCGCCTCGTCTTTCCGGTGCGCAACACGTGGACAAAGCGATATTGAATTTGGCAAAATCTTAGCCAGAAGGCAGAGGGAGATTCGAAGGGTACTGATATCGGGATTTGCGTCGTGTGGCTTAATAGTTAGAGCGGGTCCGAAGTCGTTCAACATGGCCCATCGATGGCTGTCGTCCATCATCCTTAAAAGAAATGGTATTTCAGTGGGTAGGGTCGACACTTCTTCGGTTTCCAGCAGAGAAATGTCACTTGACTTCGTTGCGCAAGTTTGTAACGTATCCATCAATGCCTCGAATGCGGGGCAAAAGTCGGTGAACAATTGGTCGTGCCCAAACATGTCAGTCCTAATGAGCTTGTAACAATCCCAGGAATGAATCTGATCATTACATAGCATAGCATGTCTTGCGAATCTCAAGCCCCGAACATCAAGCTCGATGAAGGTCATGGGATTTGTTTGTGAGGTCGATGTCTCATCTCCTTCGTAGCTGCTGGTAAGTTGGAGTGTCTGCGCAACTAGTAGAGCTGAGCATACGCAAAGAGTTTTATCGGAGCGTTTTAGAACATCATATGCTAGGTCCTCGCTTGGCTGATTATAGTCTACCTGGGGGTGTTGGAAGTCGGAGCAGAGTGAAAGTAAAGAAAAAATGCGATCACGAGGAATCTCGCACTCCTTGTCTCGGAACTTGTCAAGAAGATTTATTAAGCTTTGATGGCGAATTCTTTCTGGATCGCCAATTAAATCTGCGAATCTAGCCAGTGGACAGTCACATAGGCTGCCGAAATCGACGTTGTCGAAGTTGCGCATTCGCTTTACCAGTTGGGGGAACTTGAAAGATTCTCGGCATAGAAGTACAATAACACTACGGGCAAGGAGTATCTCTTGCGTCACCTGTTGTAAACCTATGTGTTAGTACATATTTCTAAATGAATTCGCAATGATGTGCTTACCCAGGCACGTGACCAATATTCATTGTTAAATACACAGCTCTGGACGGTATCTCTCGCTTCGACAAGACGGGATAATGAAAAATCTTCAAAAGGGCGGTTCATTTTGTCTTTCACAAAATCATGCATCCATGGAGCCATTGGAGGTAGCTTTCCGAGCCATAAATAGACAATAAATGCCTTGGAAAAGATTCGCCCCATCTGTGAAACTTGATGATTACGTTCGGGGATGTTGGCTTGGTCGATACAGATGGCGTCTATCCAGTAGAAGGTCATAGGCATTCTGCGAACCATATCCAGAAATTCATAAAGATTCTTCCGAATGTAGAAAGGTGCTCCATTGACTTGGATCCGAACGACTTCTCCTGGAGGACCCCATGTGTAGGACAGACACACATATGAAGCTCGATCTATGGTAGAGTGACTAACATAGCATTGAAGGCAGCCATCTATAGATAGCTCTGAAGAAACGGTGACGAGACGCAATGAAGTCTGGTTCATGTCGAGAGGCTTATGCTCGAATGTCTTCTGCTCTGTAGTTAGTGCATGGATCGGCTCTCGCTTGTGAGAGGTGGAGCGATTCAATAAGGCGTTCACTCTCTTCATGGTTGGTCATTCTCGTCAAAACAGCGAAAATTTTTGTTGATTGCTCGTAGGTAGTGTTGAATTCTCGCCAAGGAGCCCAGCTCAGGTGAGTTTTTTCACAACGCAAACACGGCTCGGTATCAGTCGGGTAAATCGAGCCGAATATGGCTAGATTGGATTAAGCCTTCTAAGCGAAACAGATGTTGTGAAGCAGAGACAATTGGCCTCTTAGCTTGAAGCTTGAAAGGGCCAGACTTACAAAGTGGCCGCCCGTTGGGCACGGTCAACACCCACGCACGACATCGCGCCAATAGCGCGGTAAGCCAAGTGAACCTTGAAGGGCGGGGTGTTCTTTGTAGATTGATTAAGCGAGGTCACGAGACTAAGTTACGTGCCGTCTTCTCGTGACAGCCACACTTATTTCGTGAACGATCATGCATCACGTCGCACTATGTGAAATACCCACATCATAATTCCGGTGTTACTTGACGCGGTTATACGGATTTGCCAATGGTTGCGTCGACCGTGCGCTGGTCCGGATGAGATGCGGGCTGATATCCGTAATATTTAGGCATCCAACAGGAGGCGAATTGAATCTCCAAGCCTATAAATATACTCTAGCAGTCAATCCTGACACTGAATCGATTTCTAGTTTTTGTATTTCTCGAATTGTGCTATGTTTTCTGGATTGGCTGGCTCGGGGAGCGCACCTAAAGATGAGGGAGCATCACTCAGCTCAGTACTTGGAACCCCCGCTCTGCGCGTAGAGCTCGCGCTCCTGATCCTCCTTTGTATCGACTCTATGCGAAGCGAATTAACAGCGACCTTCGACTCTCATCAGATACACGATGCGAAAATTTCTAACACACCTGTGCCACCACCCAAGCCGAAGAATGCTCCACAAGACCTGATAGGCTTCGACGAGCTACAGAATACGAAGTCAGGAGCCAATCAATCTACCGGAAGGAGCAGACAGGACGATATCGACTCGACACAGATACAAGCCTTACGAAGAAGCACACTCACCTTCTTTGACAAATGGCGTGCTGGGGTCATGCACCGCATTTGCGATGTGCTCTGCGTGCGAGGCGAAACAGTGCGACAGGCGAAAGCTCGCAGGAAGCAGGTTCTGGCAGAGGCGGAAATGCAAAGACAAGGCATATCGTCTCTCATTGACTTCGAACAAGATCCCTTCATCAACGACACGAGGAGTGGAAAGCAAAAGAATGGCCGTGCTAATATGATCGAGACCACGATTCTGGCTCTCGATGAGGGAAAACGCGATGCCATTTTGAACTGCGTTTTGTTGCTTCTCCTGAGTTTGGAGCAGTACACAGCTCAGTCTCGAGTTTTGCTAATTCATCTCGCAAATAACCTCAAACTCGAGACGGACAAGCTCGCTGCACTTGAGAAGGCGATTGCTCAAGGATTACTAGCGACTGCTGCATCTCAAATGGATGCCGAAAAAACCACCCAAAAACAAGCCTCCAACGACGCAGTGAATCGGAGGTGGAAGGTTGGGCTTGCCGCCGTAGGTGGAGCTGTCCTAATTGGCGTAACCGGTGGTCTCGCTGCTCCCTTGTTAGCTGCCGGTCTGGGTACAGTGATGGGTGGTCTCGGTCTTGGCGTTGTTTCTACGTATCTAGGGGCGCTTGCAGGCAGTTCTGTACTTGTGGGTTCATTGTTTGGCGCATATGGTGCGAAAATGACAGGCCAACTGATGGACCAATATGCGAAGGAAGTCCAGGATTTTGAGTTCGTCCCAGTCCAAGGTCCGTTAAAATAGCTCATTTGTACTTGGAGTATTACTGATAGGTGGCAGATCCTGATCGCCCATTATTTAAGAGAGATCAAGAATGGGCTGATGAGCAGGACGCTATCGATCCTGCTAAACGCGAACAGCATCGCCTACGCGTCACAATCGGCATCAGTGGCTGGTTGAGCTCTCCATCAGATGTCAGCAAACCATGGGAGGTCATCGATGCCAACGCTACTGAACCGTTTGCGCTTCGCTTTGAGCTGGATGCAATGCTCCGGCTTGGCAATTCTCTCCAAGACGTGCTTTTCAGCTACGCATGGGATGGGCTTGCGTATACTGTCGTTAGCCGCACTGTACTTGGAGCGTTGTATGCTGGGCTTTGGCCACTCGGTCTCATCAAAGTTGCCAGCGTACTCGATAATCCTTTCAGCGTTGCTCTTGCACGAGCGGACAAGGCTGGAAAGGTTCTCGCACATGCATTGATTGACGGAGTCCAAGGTAAAAGGCCTGTGAATCTGATCGGCTACTCTGTTGGTGCGCGTGTAATCTACGCTTGTTTGATTGAATTGGCGGAGCAACACGCGTTTGGACTTGTTGAATCGGTTGTACTTATGGGCACGCCAGCACCTATAGACTGTAAATCGTGGAGGCAGATTCGATCTGTTGTTGCAAGCCGCGTGGTCAACGTCTATAGCACGGATGACTACGTCTTGGGATATCTTTATCGGTCAACCAAGCTTGAGTTTGGCGTTGCGGGCCTAGCAGAAGTAGGGGATATCCACGGTATTGAGAATGTCGATATGAGCAAGCTTGTCAGCGGCCATGACAGGTATCGATATTTAGTTGGAAACATACTTGCAAAGATCGGATTCGGCGACTTGAACTTCAACAAAGTTGCCGAGCAGGATCGCGCACTGGAGTTGGCCGAACGGAAAAAGCAACGCATGAAAGAGCAGGCTAAGCAGAATCAGACGGAGAATGGGCAAACAGCTGTGAAACCTATCCCACCTAATACTCCAGTCCAGTCACAAACACTCATTAGCGTTGGCGATGATCGTGGTCCGTCAAACCCTCGGCAAACCCAGCCAGCCCAGTTTCAACGTCCAGCAATATACTCGCAACCCAAGTCTGGACAACAGCCAGCGATACGGACATCCATCCCGCAGCAAACTCTCACCAATTCTCGGTTTAATTCCGCTCAAGCCGCTCCCGGAAGTGACCCGCTAAATGTTTCCAACAATGTCGCCTCATTACTCTCGTCAAGGCCAAAGACCAGGCCAAAGGCCGATATCCCCACCGCATCTGCCTTGTCCCAGCGCCAGCAACCCTCAAAACTAACCACCGAGCCCCCACCTCAACCTCAAGTACGAGAGCTCCCAATCATCAACGCGAAACAAAATAAAAAAAGTGGCGACTCGGTCGAGATGCCCAGTCTCATACCGCTGGACTCTACAACAGAAACTACATCGAAGAACGAACCCGACGTCACTGTTAAAGAAGTCTTGGTATTTGGTGGTGAGAGAGGCGATGACGAAGAAAGCACAGACATTGCGAGACTGTCCTTTGACGATGATGCTGGTAGTGATTTTGAATTGGCGGCGGTGGAGCCAATACCCATGGACGATTTCGACTATGGGTTGATGTAAGAGATGAGCAAATTTACGGTTGGGCTTAATCACGGGTAAGGGTGTATACGGTTCGCTGGTGCTCGGTTCTGAGGCAGATTACTTTCGTAATCGAATGTATGTATGCAATGACGAATGGTACTGGCTGTTTAGTTATAGACTGATAGCAATTATTTGGGTAAGGATATAGCCCTGGCTAGGTATCAAAAGCTTTACAAAGGAAGGTCTGATTAGCTGTCATGTGATTTGACCACTTGACTTTAGAGTGCCACCGGCTTTTCGCATTGGATAGGGAAAGCGTCAAGCTATTCAAAGTAGGCAACTGTATTTGTTGCTGCCAGCACAACGATTTTTTTTTGGCATCAGGTGTAAATAATAACAATAATCAACGAGCATAACGTATGATGCCGCGTTTCTTCCAGTTCAGGGCACCATGCAGTTCGAGTTTGTATCACTACTATATAGATTCGCCGTCTCATACATTATATTCTTGAGTTAGTCTTTGACCTTGCAGTCCTCTCAATTCCATCCCACAATACAAGTTTGAGTTCTGCCACGACCGTTCTCTTGGTCTCAGCCGAGAGGAGCTTCATAATCGGCGAGCCTCTTTGTTATCGTGTCCTCTTCTCTCTCTCCGCACCATATCCGAGAGCGCTTTCCTCCGTCCTCTTCGCTTGTAGTCCAAACAGAGCTCTTCCCAGGACTCAAACTCAGTAGATAATCCATGCTATTCATCACCACCAACACCAACCCTCACTTCCCCACTCTCCTTCCCTTCCCTTCCCCATGCACCTCAGCCGCCATCCTATTCCTCGCCCCCCTATACACCCAACTCACCCCCTCCTCCCCCCCACCCCACCTCTCCTTCGCCCACCGTACCCCATCCTGGCAAAGCCCATACCCCACCCCCACCACAAGCCCCATCCTAATCGTGCGCGCCGCCGTACTAACCGGAAACTGATGCCACGCGCTCCACAACCCCCCGGTAACCATACCCGCGCCCGCACTCGACCAAAAATCCCGACTCCCGCCAACCCCCCGGTCCACCCGCCCTATGTCCAGCTCGTCCACACCCTCCATCTCGTCCATGGTGCGGCCTGCCCGCCACGTGCCGCGGAACACGTCGAGGCTTTCCTCGACGACGAAGAAGACGGCGGACCACGCGGCGACGAGCCCGGCCTTGCGCGCGCCTTCGAGGGCGCCAAAGCGCCACTTGTAGTAGTTTTTCGATTTGTGGTAGAGGTACCAGCCGGGCTGTGTGTGGGGTAGGCGGTGTGCGTTTTCGGCGCGGAAGCGCAGCGAGGCGAGGCGGCCTGCGGTTGTGCTGCCGAGCGTGAAGCCGCAGAGGGAGGCGAGGGATGTGGTGAGGAGGAGGCGTTGGTCGAAGGGCATGCCGAGGCGGGGCGCGTTGGTGGCGGGGTGGGATGGGGACGGCATTGCGCGTGTGCTGCGTATATGCGGCTGCGAGTAGGTGGTGCGATGTGAAGCTGCGTGTCTGTTCGAGTTTGCGGAGTTTGCGGAGGTGCCAAGACGACTGTCATAGCAAAAATCGGGGGCATTGCTTAGCATTACCTTTGAGACGTGCGTAAAATCGCACATAGACACGAATTTACTTGTATATCTACAATCTTACCTCTACAGCTACTACTTTGATTAAAATGCCTTTTTATCTCAACTACTATTATATTAGACTTGACATAGTTGTGTTCAACTTTCCTTAGCTACTACACCCTAGTGCTTGCAAGCAATACTACCGATACCCTTTTCAGATTGCCCCCAACAGTGCTGTCTTAGTATCAAGTGCCCTTAAGAGCCCCGAAGTCATGCGCGAGAATCAACTATTGCATCCGCCATACCACCAGAGGCTGTATACCGACTCCACCTATGGAAGGTCTTAACAAGTAATTTAGTTAATAGCCTAGGTATAAGTTTATTCCTACCAATAGAACCTCAAGAGTATAGAGTTAATATGGCCGTGTCCTTGGCTCATCTTACTTGCCTTGAGGAAGGGCTCCGGCAGATCTAATGCAGCATCCAAGTTTCGTCAAAGAAGATAATGAATACGTGAAGGCGTCAAGGGACCCCTTTCAAGCCAGACTTTCGCCAGGATTCAGGAAAGTTACTGCACGCTATAGTAAACGCCTGTGAACTTTTGGGCCAGTCATATCCTTAGCGCAACAGGCCCAGTATTGTTACACCAAGACTATCCTCTTCACTTCTTGCTGTTCCTGAACTGCCTCGCCATGCATTATGCCGTGAATATAACACCATCCGATCAGGGATCCACGGATCCACTCGGAAGGGCATGAGAGCCCTGCATCAACAGGGCGAATGATAAGAGGAAAACGACATCCCGGCAGCAAACAGATATAGTCACTTTCCTCGACAAGTGGCCATGTGACGCCGAAGTAGCCACGCGAAGAAGCAAAAGTTCTCCAACTGTCAGTCCGAACACGCATGATGCGATAAAACTCGTTTCTTTTGACTTTTTCCCAACTTCGGCCCGAATCTAATGCCTGCAGCAGGTCTTTGAATGCGAGCTCGAGTTCTGCAGGAGCCGGTTCCTCGTGCATGTCCAGATTCATTAGCAGTGTCTTCCAAACGGTATCAGGAATTTGATCCGAGGGAGGCGTTCCCAGTCCGTTATTTGCTATGTTTACAGCGTCGTGAAGGGAGCTGTGTAATCCCTCGAGCTCCATAGTATCGATCTCATCGCCGACTCTTACTATTTCGTCCAGGGATATTGCATCCACTTGGAGACCTTGATCTGACCAAAATGGTGGGTGCCTCAGGGGTCCGCCAGCGTTCCAACCGCCTCTGTTGCAAACAAGCATGGGCTCATCGTAAGCCAATTGGCGGAAGTCAGGGACCCACGATGGTAATTGATCCGTGAATTCGTTTCGAGGCTTTCCACAGTACTCAAGAAAATCCAAGGCTTGCTGCCTAAGACCGAGACCGCACATGGAAAGGAGGTCAAGCGATGGTCCTTTACATAAAATATTCGCCGCTGTGTTGGTAAAGACCTTATCGATGCTAGCGGTGTAATCAGGGCTCGGCAGGAGTTCCACGGAATCTGCAATCCCCTGGATCGCGAAGATGAAGTCACGGCTATCCGTTGCTGAGTAATAGAAGATCGCTTCGAGTAGGGATTCCAAAGGGATCCGTCCGACCTGATGAAACTCCTCTTGAAGAGCGAATAGTCTGGTAGCACATCGGAATCCGAGGTATGACGGGTGCCGAACGTCAAAGAAGTTCACCGATTCCTCGCAGTCCCATAGCAATAGGATAGAGGATTTGAAGGTACCAAAGTCGATAGTATCGTCCCCGCATGCTACCAAGACGTTAGCTCCTAGAATTGCCTCTTGTATGACCCACACCCGTTGGAACCATCTTTGTTCTAACAAAGTCATAAAGGCATCTACTACAGCCCGGGGTTCATGAAGCGGCTCGCGGGAAGCGGGTAGAGCCGCGTCGGCAGCTGGTCGGTCCTCGTTGGGCTGCCAGTTATCCACGCTTAACAGGCTGTCTTGGAGATTACCTTCCCTCATGTATTGGAACGCTCTTTGAGTGTCCCCGTTTCCCTCGCCGAACCACACGATCACAGTGTGCGCTTTCAAATACACATTGCCCATGAGCTTGACTTGATGCGCTTTTTCCTCGGGATTACTTTGGTTGATGCAGAGGGCATCCACAAAAATAGTAAAAGATTTCTCTCTCCTTGACAAGGCATCGAACAAGCTGGACAGTATCCTACTTAGGCCAAGGAGCTGTCCGTTGGAGCAAATGACATGGCGTACCGGTGTTGAATCGCCCCAAGTATACGATATGGCAGTATATCGGTGAGACCTGACATCCAATGAGATGGTCTCGAAGGTGCACACAGGTTGCCTGTCATTGGCTGAGCTGTCAACGTGCAGGATGCGGACGAAGTCGCCTTGCGGCAAAGGCCGATGCTTATACGAAGGATCACCCATCTGCAAACTGGGGTGAAGGGCGATCTGTAGGGTAGATTTGCCCGCGAAGATCTTCTCGAAGGGTAAGGAGGGTCGGACGCGACTGTCGTGGGCGGCCGAGGGAAAGCACAAGGCTGTGTCCAAGCCGCTAGGGTCCTTGATAATTCTCTCCCTCCTACCCTACTCACTTACCCACCTACCAACCCACCACTTTCCTTGGTCCACGCTCTTGTATGCATGGAGCTTGATCCCTGCTGGCTCTAGCACCGTTTAGGTAAAGCGTCGGACGAGGCTACACTGCGTCGCTGAGCTTCAGCTTGCACTCGAACACCATGATATAGTATGAATATCCAGCCTGTCGACGAAGACCTTCTGTGGTCTGCAGAACTTCGCAGTAGCATGCTTTATGCTTCCTCCACAGAAAAGCGACTTACGCCCCCCAATCAAAGCCCCTCTATATCTCATTCACTTCGGACCCTGTACACTTGTTATAATTCGCCTTCTCTCTCGCAAGTCAGATAGCAACTATTTCGAACTGGTCACCTTTCGTGCCGGCAACCTTGGATGTACAACAAAAATACGATTACTAGTCTTTCTTCTTCATTACCATGACAAAATCTCGTTCACATTCACGCAGTCAATTTCCTCTTAAGCTACATTTAAGCTAATCAATGGATAACACAGCAGGCTCATCTACATCAAAGTTCTCCAGCATTTTCAAAACTCTACCCAACGGAGATCGATTTGATATGAGTATACAAATATCCAACATAGCGTTTCTGACCCCATCTTATAATAAATGTTTCACCTGTCATCCTCGTTGTCTCGATCTTCTCCGCATATAAGAATACGCCGTACCAGTAAATTCTTTCAGGTCGCTTGGTGTAGTGGTCAAACACCTCCAGGTCTCCCCCGAAAGGAGGAGAACCTGCGTTAGTTCGAATCTGGCAGCGATCGAGTCACTTTGTGGCAGACCCGCGATCCTGAGAAATGACTTTCTTCCGGGCGGGGATAGGAGGACAGGCGGCAGTACTACTCATTTAAGCAATAGAAGGTTTTTCCCCTTTTGAGGTTTTTACTCCTAGAGGTACAAGATTAGCTAGTAGCTGGCTTTAGCACGGTTATTAGAAGGAAGATGGTAGTAGCGACGGCTTCTTAAGTAAGAAGGAAAGGAAGCAGGACAAGAAAAACAGGGAGGTCGAGATAAAGCGGGTTTTGACGGATTACCCTACAACGGCTAGCTAGCAGCTATTCCGATACTGTCCTGTCCTCCTTTGTAGTTTGAGGAGCTGCTAAGGAACCTTCTTCTAACTAGCGGGAGGGAGGAGCAGACTAACTTTGAGCTTTTACGCATAGAATAACGTCTATCCCTAAGTCGCGGGACGCACGGTGTAGCGAGACGATATTGTGAAATCGACATCCTAAAACCTTGTTCTTCAGGTATATGGGGCTTTGATTGATACATAACTATTCTATCGCTATCTAACTCTAGGATCCTAGCTTTTCTTAGGGGTTTAATTCGTCGTCGCCGTGCAATTCGTTGATTCGTCGATGCTCTCAATCGTTAAATTATCAATCTACCCCTGTTTTCTTAGGATATGTAATACCTCCCTTGAATTTGGATATCTAAGACGAAAGCTCGATTATTATTATAGAAATTTTTCTGAGCCTTGAAGTTCAATTTGACTGGACGAAGATGCCTTCTAAGAGTTTCGCCGTCGGCTGATTGACCCTTGAAATCCTTTGATGTTTTAGTGGTTCTTTGTATGCACTAGCGTGGCTGACACAGCGCGGTATTGAATGGTATTCTTCTCCAGCCATCCCGTCTGTGGCGCATTGTTCCTTTTTTAAGAATTAGTAACTACGTGCCGAGTTTCTTTGTTTCCATCGTGTCCTTTGCGCTGGCATCTCCCTTCCTGTGACTCGAGACTTCCTCTCCCCTCTTATCTCTATCTTCTCTTCGCCACTACTAAGTTATAGCTAACTAATACGGATAAAGCCACTCGAGCTTTAGCCGAAGGGGTTCCCTCTGGTGTCCCTAAATCGTATCGAGCCCTAGCAGACTATAGTGGGGTCCCTTCCGCTACTCTTTATGCTCGTGTATATGGCTGGCGCTCGATCGAAGAGAAGACCAAAGAGCAGCAATATCTCAAGGACTATGAAGAAGTTGCCCTCCTTAATTTTCTCTTACATTTATCTGACCTTGGACAACCCGTTCGAATCAAGTTTATACCCTCTCTAGCCTTCTGCCTTACCTATTATCGAATAGAGTCGAATAGACCCCTGAAGCCCCCGGGTAAGAACTGGTTGAGGGATTTCTGGAGGCGGTATCCCGAGGCCGAACCGAGAAGAGTCTAGGCGCTGGACTGGAATTGTTATGAGAAGCATATTTATCCTAAAGTAGTGCACTAGTTTGAAGTTATTAAAAGGGTATTACGCGATCTAGCTGTTCTACTAGAGAATTTCTATAATATGGACGAGACTAGAGTGATGTTATCTATGCTAGGCTTAGCAAAGGTCCTTATACTGAAGAGTGATCCGCGTAAGTATAGAGGTGCGCGTGGTAAGCGTGAGGTTGTAACTGCGATTGAGTGTATTAGCGCCGATGGTAGGTATTTAAACCTTATAATTATCTGGCTAGCTGCAACCTATTGGAGTAACTGGTCTACATTTGAAACCCCTGGATGGTAATATGCGTTAAATGAATCTGGATACACCGACTTATATATTAGTTTACAGTGGCTCTAACGCATCTTTGATCTTGAAACTAAGGACTAAGCTAATAGTAAACCTTGAGTGCTGCTTTGCGACGGCTTTGGAACGCATGAAATTGTCTAAATTCTAGAGTTTTGTCTCTTGAATAACATTATATTATGTTGTCTTCTCTCTTACACCTCGTATAAGCTATAGCTATGCGATGTTGCTATATTTGCCCCTCTGAAGGCTGCCTATCGCGAAGAAGCCAAACTACTAGAGCGAGGAAACGTAAATAAAGTAGGTAAAGAGCATTTTAACTCTCTGTATAGCTCTGTAAGGATTAAAGCCTTTAAGCCTAGGAATATTAAGGCTAGATTTGCTGCATGTGGATTGTTCCTATTTAATCTAGATCGAGTGCTTAACACTATGACGAAGCCCCCCTGAGCTGACTACTACGGAAGCTGACAAGGTAATAGTAGGGCCTTGTTAACCAGTAGAGCTATGCCAACTACAAGACGCAGCACTGCAGTCCCCTAAGACGCTAGTATTAGTAGAGGGCGTTACATCGCTATAGAACATGATTATGCAGCAGCAGCATCATTATTATTATACTTACGCTCGTGATGAGACAGGTAGATGGCGCCTACAGAGGCTCGTACAAAAGCTTGTTAAAGCCGCTTAAATATCCTTTGCAAAGGGAATCCTCTAGTAGAATCATATCTGACTCTTAATGAAGATCAACGATGAAGCGAAGGTACGTTGGTTGACTAAGCCAGTAGTGCTAGGAACAGCGAGGGTTATGAGCTACGAGGACCTTAAAGAAGCTCGGGCGAAGCGTGCTAAGAAAGACGCTGCCAAAGAGGCTAAAAAGGGGAAACGTGGGCGGAAGCGAAAGAGTGCGCCAGAGGCAGATGCCCCTAAGACAGATTTGTCGGAACCAAAGGCGAAGAGGGTGAGGAATGTGAGAAAGGTAAAAACATCAGAAACGAGCAGAGCAGAGTCAGGGAGGGTTCCGGTAGCGCAGATGTATTAGGATAGTGTCGTTAGGCTTGCTTTCAAGTGTCGTAATTATAATTACTTAGAGTCAAATCAGAGGTTTCGTAATTCATTGAGGATAGGATAATGCCTTGAGGAACGAAAGCCTTGGCACCTAACCTTACGTATCCGGTTAGGCGTAATTGACAAGCACGTGATTTACTACAGCACAAGAAGGCACTTCTCTATCACACAACCCTATAGCCAGTGCGGGTCGGCCGCCCTCCCTGCTGGCGGTGGCGGCATCGAATGCCAAATCATATCGGTTTTGAGAAGCTGAGCCGCTTTGCACCGCCTCCTGTCCCGTCATCCGAACTCGTTTGTTCTTCCATGTTGCAGTTCCAGTTCCACAGCACGTGATAGAACGAAGCCGTCAGTACCACCTATTAAGCTCCTTATCCAACCCACTTACTGACGTTACAACTATATAATTTCCATGAACCCCATATTCGCGTCCGAGAACCACAACGATGACCTACTGATAGTAAAGATACCAATCCTCCGATAAAGTTGCCTATGCCCCGTATCCTTGACGCCGTAGTGTTGCACACTATAAGACGCGATGATGGGAGTAAGGACAAGGCCCCTGTAATCTCCTATTAGATGGTCCTCTTGATCCTCTTGAAGAAGTAGGCACCATACTTTGTCGGTATGTTGTCCCCGTTCGAAGAACGGATGCTTTAGTGCAGTTGTAATGTCAGCGACAACTGATCCAAGTGACATATCATCCCTCTTGTAGGGGGGTCCGCTGCCTGGCCATTCGCTGCTTTCCTTTGTTAAGATGTGCTTATATATTCCTTGCCAGATGCCACAATGTGTGTCCCAATATGTATCCCAATATGCTGCTTTTATCGGACCATGCAGAATCAACCTTCCAGAAGTGACCTGGCCGAATGGATCAGGTCCGGCGAGCTGGGTGTTACAGCCGCTAACTTTCGTTCGCCACTGATATTGCTCCGCCTGTGGAATACGAAAGGATATAGTCTGGTTGGCTGACATCCATGACCAGGATGGAGCAACATAAGAGGATAGATGCCAGTCGTCTAATTCGTTGCAACTACTACTAAGATAGAACCAGAGCAAGTCTTCTAGGAGGGTGTTCCGCCACATTCCAGCAAGGTACACTGTATCCAAGCTTGAATGGAACAACCTCGCTATTCCAGCAAGGGCGGGAAGCTTGTCGGTTAAGTTGCTTAGTTTTCGACTCGAGTATTCTTCTGCAACTTTTCGCCAGCCGCGTGAATCATAGGTTATGTCAAGCTCAAATTCTTTGACTCTCGGACCAGTTCTAAAGGACACAGTCTGACATTGCCAGCCCAGCGCGTCTTTACCGTAGCTCACCACGCACCAAGATAATAGTCGCTCCTGTAAAGTCCATCCACGATGGTTGATGGGTTCCCGGGAAAATGGCGTCGGCGAGTATCCAGGTCCTAGGAGCAAGTCACGTCCTTCCGCCTGAGAGACGTAAGGAACACGGTATGTCATTTTAGCTGACAAAGGGATCTGGCAGAAGATGCCGTTATGACAATCAGCCGATGCACAGGCGCAGATAGTAAGAAACGCGGTTCCATATACATCTGCCATTTTGCTGGACTCTAATTGCCAATCTCTCGCACAATCTTGTATGATGCACAGGGAATCGACCCAGAGGTATTTGAAACCAAGTTTACGCGTAACAATAATAGCATCTCGAATGGTCCGTGGTATCGCTGACATCCTAATGCCTCTTTCATGCTTTGCAAGATTGGTGGACGTCAACTTTGTTGACTGATGTGAAGACCCCCAGCAGTAACTGAGGGCAAGATATTCGCCCCGCCGATCGCTGCTTCTCGGGATGTGCAGCCTGACGGTATTATCTTCTGGTTCCCCAACGTCCAGAATCCGGGTGGGCATTATCGATTGTCGCTGGCGCTGACAGGCAACGTGAGAGCTTCTACAAGATTGAATCCAGCATCCAATAGTCCGATATGATTCCTCACTATCCCAAGATGTCGGGTTAGGCCTTAAAATACCATGCGTAGCTGCAGAATCAGTCCCCGAAGCGTAAATATAAAGCGTTGTGAGTAACGACCACTCAACTCTTATTACAATGCCTGCCGGGCTGCTGCTAAGGAGAATTGGAGATTTTTTGTCAAGCTTCGACCGACGAAAATCATAAGTCTTATTAGCTATAGTCCAGACTAATAAGCCGCAAATAGCACATTTCTCCCTCGCTGATATTTGTAAGGCTTCTATGGTTGCATAAGGGATTTCAACAGAACTTAGAAAGCCGTGTTCAGTTTGAGAGCCAGATGCTACCATTTCGGAACGTTGAATGAAGTCGGGTATAACCTCCGTCAAGAATGACTGTCGACATCGATCGCAAAGTCGGCTTTGGCTACCGAATGACGCATCTACCCAGCTTTGTTTTGGCCAGATTTGAAGCCATACCACCAGTCTTCGCAGCTGTGAGACAATATCCATGCCGACGCCCCGAAGTGCGAGATTTGAGGAGATCGGATCATGCCTGCGTAGGCGTTACGATTAGTTAATTTCGGGCTCCTATGTCGTGACCACGCTCATGCTTGCATGCACGTGGGTGCGTTTTCTAGCAGGCTTACGATAATAGAGGCTACCTTCTCCAGGCTTTCTTCAGCGACTAAAGTGGAGCCTGTTGACTTAAAGCTAGAGGAGGCTAGGCCAAGATGTGCACAAGACGGAATGTGCTTACAATTGAGGAGTTGCTGCAGACGACAAATCTGTTGTGACTCTGCGGACCATGCAGCTTTCTTTAACTATCTGATGGATGGTAGGCGAGGAAGGAGAGACGGCGGGGGCGCCAGGATGAGCGCGCCAGGGCGACGGCGACCCCCTACATTAGAGCGATGTTGGACTCAGCTAGTCAGGCTAAGATGCTCATCGAAGCGAGTCTCGGCAGAACGTAATTCCATTTCGTTTGCAGACTCCCTCTAGTGTGATGATGGCAAACATGATAAGGTGCCTGTCCTGTCGCTACACTAGCAAGGAGGGCGGCCGACCCACACTGGCTATAGGGTTGTGTGATAGAGAAGTACCTTCTTGCACTGTAGCAAATCACGTGCCTGTCAATTGCGCCTAACCGGATACGTAAGGTTAGGTGCCAAGGCTTTCGCTTATGCAACCCCGCGTCTGGAACTGAGCATAGCCACATGCTGACAGCTGACAAGCTTGGCAGATGAATGACATAAGTAAATTATGCAACACCAATATGTCTAAGGTTGAATCCTCTAGCCAAAATTGGCGGCTGCGCTGATCAGAAGTACCGACCGGGGTGGCGAGATTGCATGAATCCGCGCGCCACGCCAGCCATAAGGCTGACGATAGCTTAATATCGTTACAGCCGATTCTTAAGGATCAGATGCGACTATCTAGGAGCAATTTAGGAAACTAAGGCTTTGTTGTGGTGGCATACAGAAAGGATATGGTTTTGCCATGAAAGAAGGCTCCGCGCGCCTTAGGCATAAAAGGGGGTGGTAGAGATTGTAATCCTTAGATCAAACGGGGCGTGGAGTGTCTCAAGAAGGTATAAAAATTATTCCGTTCAAGATGCAGCAAGAATTAGTTGCTATAAGAGAGATATAATAGTTTAAAGTTAAAGTACCCCTACTTTGTCTCGCAACACCGTGCGTCCCGCAACTTAGGGATAGACGTTAGGCCTATAAGGCAGCTTATACATACGTAAGACCTTAGCAGAGCCCGTCCAACAGTGCCCCATAGGATGCTTCATATTATAGGGATGTTAAACCAATACACACACCCAATAAAATTCTTTCAAGGGGAATTGATTTCCATTTCTACAATATGAACTACCTGGAAGAGGGATACCGTGATGCCATCAATGAAGTGATGAGGGCAGATAATTTTCGAACTATAGAATCGTGTTACGGGATAACAGCTATGAGGTAGGATTACCTTATCCTAAAGGAGAGATACCGAGGACATCGGGAGTCCGGAGGATCCCTTTCTCCGATTCCAGAGTATAACAGACCTAGCTTTGTGTCCGATTGCGCTTGGACAGGAGTCTGATCAACTTAGTCAATACGGTCGATCATTCTGTAGTTTTCCCAACCCACAACACTTCCTCACCTTTGTGCTTTCTGCCTACTCTAGTCCTCAGAGGAATTTTCCGAGCGTGGTTTTGGATATGTGTTATTGGTGTTTTGAGTGAGATATGTTTCTCTTCGAATGTCATTGTATGGCTTTAGAACCTTGGCAAAGGATTCGATGATAATTCGCAGTATCTCATCCCAGATAGATTCCATTTTGATCAGATGCTGAGCCTAGTACTAGAGTAGTTGATTACTAATCTGAGAGGCTTGGTCTCTCTTATATATCTATGGATCATCATTGTAGAGATACCTCTTATAATGATATAGTGTACTATCTAAGTTCATTGTACAAAGACACTATCTCTATCACATGCTTAAATCAACAAAATTTTCTGTGTCTAGATACAGTGAGTTATCGTATAGGATAGTTTCTTTGTGGAGAGAGACGAATGGATTCTTATCTCTCATTTTGCATGTGCTTCAGGCCATTATGTATTGTGGCATTGGCCGTTTGCGTTTGGAATCCGGGCAATTGACGGTTTGGCTGCCTTTTCTGCAAGCTGTCTTCAAGGATCATTTGGCACCAATGGCCATTGTACCCGGGTACAGAGAAACCTATGTGCTTAGCAGTCAGCCTCGTATCTGCTGACCTCCGCCATGTCATCGTCAATAATTACTTGATCACGGCCATTGCAGCTCGATCATATTTTCATATTTTCAAGCCTAGTATCCAGAGCCTTCACCACGCTAAGACAATGCAGAACGAACACCCTAACATTGAGGTTGGTTAAATAAGGGCTAAGCCTCGGTAAGCGCAAACAGAATTATAGCAAGGCTGTCATCTTATGTTCATAGGAGGTATAGTGGTTACCCTGGCTTCGTATCATTTATTGCATCGGATCCAGAACTGATGATAGTGCGTCACTTTGACGAACTTCATACTCGAGCCTTGCTTCTCACGCAAGATCAGCTTTTTGAGATGGAAGAGCGATTTAACACGCTCAATACTAAGTTCACCACGCAACGCGAGACGGATAATAGTACATTTCGGCACGAAAGAAACGAAAGCTGGCAACTAGATGAGGAATTGACCCCAAAGTCACTGATATATGGTATGGCTTCAAGAAAGCCAGAGAGGAGAAACCGGCTGGGTCGATTTTGCTCACGAATAACATAGACAAGCTGTTGCTCAAGTACCATGCTGTTTAGTCGTTGCCAAAACCTCTCAAATGGAACCCAGAAACCCTTCAAAAAGTGGCCCAAGAATAATGGATGTTTTTACGAAACTAGTAATGACAAGGAGACCATCGAAAACACTGGGGGGGGCATTGATGATAAAGAAGCTTCATTTGTGATGGATGTTGAAAACTTGGTCGCTCTTGCCGCGTCGGTGCTTTTCATAGCTCTCTTGTGGGTCTTGCAGGTAGTGAATTCAACCAATTCGAAATTGGTTGTCATCACGGTTTTTGTATTGGCTTGTTTAGTATTGCTATGGTTCGGAATGTCTGGGTCACCATTTCAGATTCTGGCAGCTACAGCTGGGTAAACTCATCTATGAATTCGGCGAAGTTCTTGTTACTGATCATATCGCGGATATTCAGCTGTTCTGGTTGTCTTCGTACAGCCGATTAGTTAATCCTAAAGTACGCCGATAGCGACGCGTACCTGCAAACGCTATATATTGGCAAACTGCCTTTCAAAACACTCTTCGTCCCTATAGGTTCATTTCTTCGCACTGATATCAGCACCATTGCCGTCAGCGCGCCATTAGTGCCAAATGCAAGCGAGGATGAAATAGAGGATCATATTCCGCATTACCAAGGTGCTGGTTTGAGCTCAGATGGCAATGGATAACATGCGATTCAGAGCCCTCCATGTGGTTACCATCTGAACATTGGCCACGGCCTTCGGCTGTCTCAGGGAGGACAATCGGCATCGGCGTCGGGAGTGGTGAGGTTTAGGTATGCAACCTCCAGGTTTAGCAACAGTCGCGCAAATCATTTCATTCTAACGTTTTCTTTTTCTTACTGTAGAGGGGTCTAGGGTTGAAGTAAATAGATTAGCAGTACTCTAGCCATTGCTCGCACCGAAGCTTCTAGAAACTGTAGGGTGGTCGAAGCCTCCTATAATCATGTTCCTAGATGCAGGAATAAACTCAAGATCAGGATAGCGTCCCTTAGAGAAGGCAATTGATACCTCGTGATTGGGTAGATCCTTGTAGGGCTTAGAGCCAGCCATGATCTCATAAGTAGTAGAACCGAGAGCAAAGACCCGAGTTTTCGCTGATGTATCTTTGCTGGGAAGTTTATGGCTGGTCTTATAATAGACGAGTGGTGAATTCGCGTCGGTACGCGATTTTGCGCGCGCGTTTGCGAGGAATCCACATCGCGACCACACCATAACCCACCCGTGTCCATGGACCATCCCTCCCTCACCCAACAACCAGCAAAAATGACCACCACCACGCCCTCCCCGCAAACCTGGACCCTCCGCCTCAAATCCCACAAAACAACCCTCTTCCTGCACATCGACCCCCTCACCACCTTCGCCGCGCTAAAATCCCACATCTACACCATCCTCTCCGCAACCCCACTCACACACCCGCACGACCCACACGCGCCCATCCCGCTGCCCGATTCCCCCGCAGACATCCAGCTTGGGCGCGCAATCGACGCCAACGATCCGCACGCGGGCTTCGCGCTGGGCGAATGGGAGCACACGCCGCCGAGTAGCGAGGACGAGGGTAAAGGCAAGGGCAAGGGCAAGGCGGTGGCGGCGGGGGTGGTGCGGCAGGCGCGGGAGTGCGTCAAGGGCGCGGGGATCAAGGACGGGGATGTTTTGGCGTTTCGGTGGGTTGGGGAGGGCATGTGGGATGGGGGGGAGGAGGAAGAGAAGGAGGGTAAGATGTGGGGGGTGCAGATTGCGAGTTTTGAGGATGCGTATGGGGTGGTGAATGAGGGGGATGTGGGTGGGGGGAGTGAGTTTGAGGGATGAAGGGTAAGGGAGATGGGAAGGGTGCGCTTTGGGGGTGGCGTTGTGAGGTTAATGCGAGGCGTTGGGGTTTTGGTGTGGATTTGGGCGGAGGGGAAAGGGGTGCTGCATGGGAGACTTGGTGGGCATTTTACGGCGATAAGAGGGGGTTTGGCAAGGGTCATGCCGGGCCATACACTACGAAGCAAGTCTGTCTCTACACTGGAGTAGAATACAGAGCACAAACCCAGTCCAACCACGCTGCCAGCATCAACAACACGCTCACAGGCACATCGTGGAAGCTGGGGTGCCTCCATCAGCACACATACATACCCGAGAATGGAAGCCATCCAATACTTTCATGTCACACGTACGTCATGTTCACCAAACGTGTACACCCACGCACAAGGCACGTTCACCATGCCAGAAAAGCCCCACGTAAAAGCAAAGTCTATTCCATTCCCATTTTCGGATATCAATCACATACTCTATTTTTACTCCTTATCAAACCTAACAGCCGGCTGTTCCCTAATCCACCTCAAATCCACCTTGTGCCCCAACAACTCCCTAATATTGCTAACGCCATACTTCATCATAGTCGGCCTCTCAAGACTAAGCCCAAACCCATAAACCCGCATGTCCCTCGGCAAGCCCATCGGCTCCAGCATCTCAGGCCTGAACATGCCCGAATTACCAATCTCGAGCCACTTATTGAGGCCGGCGTGGAAGCCAAAGATCTCCATGGACGGCTCAGTGTAGGGGTTGTACGCGGGCTTGAAGCGCAGATTGGAGATGCCCATGTTCGCAAAGAAGTCTTCAAGGAAGCGCTGCAGGCCGCCGAGGGTGAGGCCGAAGTCAGCGATGACGCCTTCGATTTGGTGGAATTCGGCGAGATGCGTGGCGTCGACGGTTTCGTTGCGGAAGACACGGTCGATGGAGAAGTAGCGGGCGGGGCGCGGGTCGGCGGAGAGGCGGTGCAACGCCCAGGTTGAGACGGCGGTGGTGTGTGTGCGCAGGACGAGCCGGAGGGATTCGTCTTCCGCCCAGGTATAGCGGTAGCCGATGGAGCCAAAGGCGCCGTCTTGGTGCACTTTTTTGACGTCGTTCCAGTATTGCTCAAAGTCGCGGGGTTTGGATTCGCGTTTTTCGCTTTCGGTGGTGGCGAAGAGCCGTTTTGAGCCAGACTCCATGAGGTCCATGGTGGCTTCGTTGGCGGGATCTAGGCGGGGCTTGTCGGCCTTGGGCGGGTGGGAGACGAAGAAGGTATCCTGCATGTCGCGGGCGGGATGTTGTTGTGGTACGAAGAGAGCGTCGAAGTTCCAGAAGCCGGTATCGACATAACTATTCACTGTCAATATCACGCCCAGTACTTTGGCCTGAATACTCACTGTCCAGTCGGCATCTCAACGAAGCCCTGCGAGAAGAAGATATTCCTAAACTCTTGCCTAACCTTATTCAAAGGATGTAACGCGCCAGCATCCTGGTTTGCCCCCAGTGCAGCAAAGTTATACGGCTTGAAATTCGCCGTTTCCCAAGCACCACTCGCCAACAGCTCGGCCGTCAAATCGGTATGCTCGACGGGCATCTCCTTTGCGTATTTCGGGCCCTTGGTAACCGTGTACGTTATAACCTTCGTAACAGACACCAACTTCTTCTTCTTCAAATCCGCCAGCAGCTTCGCATCAGCTACGGAATGCGACTTCTGGATACCCTCGAGCATCTCACGCGTCGCATCCTTCGGCTCGTCCGTTACAAGCAGCACAATTGAGTCGCCCTCCTTCTTGATCCACTTATTCTTATACCCATTTCCCATGCCCACACTGGCAGACTGCGCGCCCACAACATTCTGTAACCCAATTGTCAGCCAAAGCCACTCCTCTCCAGCCCCTCATACGCACAGGCAATTCCTTGATCGACACTTGCCCCGCCTCCTTGACGGCTTTCCACACCCGCAGCTCGTGACTCCCGTTCGCGACGATGCCTTCCGACTCGGGCGTCAGCACCACGCGATCCGAGTTGAGCGACGTATATTCGACCATGGACCGGCTGGCCAGCCGATCCAGCGCAGCCTTGATCTCGGCCTGCGGTATGGCGGGGAAGTCTTCATTTGTTTGCAGCGTGGGCTTAGAATCGAGCTTGTCGAGCACTTCCTGCGTGAGGTTTGGGCCGTGTGTTTCCGGTAGGATGGGCACAGGGCCCCGCACTCCTGGCATGTTTGCGGCTTGGGGTTGGCGTTGCGCGGTGTTGAGGTGGGGTGTGTGAGTCGAAGAAAGTGTCGGAGGTCGGCGGGTTGGACATGCATGACTCACGGAAGCTGTAGTGGGGGGTGGGACAAGAGCGGAATGAGTCATTAGGATGAGCACGTGACTGATACCGTTTTGGTCACGTGTTGCTGACACGCCACGGTCACACCACGCCTCACGTCTCTTCACGACCCAGCGACCAAGATATCAAACACCCTAGTCCTTTCTCCACATAAACCTCAGCACACCAGCAGTAATCCCATACCCCCAGTCCTCCACACATGACGTCGTGAGACGATCAGAATCACACTACAAGCGGGGTGCCAGAACGGATGGGCATGGCTCGTGCGCATACGATGCAATCGAATCCTAAGCACACTATATCTTCACATACAATTCAGATCAGTACTATCTATATATACCCACCTCCAGCCTTCTGCACAGCCTCGCCACAATCCTTTGTATTGGCATCGTACTTTTGGATATCCTTGAGGTTAGGCTTGGCCTATTCTTCCTAGATTACAGTAGCTTGTAGCTGTAACCCAAGACGAATAGGCCAAGCTTAGCCTCAAGGATGTCCAAAAGTACTGTGTCAATACAAAGGATCGTTGCGAGGACAGAAGGCTGGAGGTGAGTATATACAATACTGATCTAAGTTGGTAAGATTCGATTGAATTCTATGCGCATGAGCCATGCCCATTTATTCTGTTCTGGCACCCCCCTTGTAGATACCTATCTGCTCGCCCGCCGTGCTTGCGTGGATGTTTCGCACTAGTGGAACGTGTGGGGATGCGTGACGACGCGTTTGGAGGGCATTATGCTATGTCAAGAAAGCAAGATTCCTAATGTATTTTTAGGCGGCGTTGAAGATCTCTTGTTGTCTTATTTTTAGTTTGGAAAGTGAAAGGGTTGAGTGTTTGCGATTTTGATCTTGAGTATTATGCTGTAATTCGAAACTACTGCTACGACTCACCGTGATGTATCAATCTAACCGCAAGCCTGCATTGTGACTACTGCCCCGCCCTCCAACCAGATCCCCCCATCCCAACGCCCTCACCGTCTCCCCCCACCTCCCCACTGCCCCATTAGTCGTAACAACCATCGAACTCCTCCCTACCTCACCCTCCCCCAAAAAATGCACCCTGAGCACCATCGTCAAAACCGACGCCCGAAACGGCACACGCCGCCCCTCCGCCCTCGCCCGAATCACCTCCTTGAGTGCAAAAAGGTCCGCATTGATTTGCCGCCCCTGCTGGCGCTCTTGAGGCGTTTGCTTGGACACGACGCCCTTGTCGAAGTACTCAGAGCCCGCAAGGTCAATGAAGACGAATTTGCCGCCAAGGTGTGGGGTGGATGTCAGGCAGTGCTGGACGGCAACTTGGGCTTGCTTGACGCGGGCTTCGTAGACACTTTTTTCAGCTTCGGCGGCGTCGATGCGGGCTTGGTTGGCGGGGCGCGCGGGGTTGGGAATGTATGTGCCTGTCGGGGTTTTGATCAACGAGGCGGTTTGCTCCTCGATGTAGATATCTGTTGCGCGCTTGCCGATAGGGACGAGTTCGGATTCGCGGTCAATGAGGGTGGTGCGTGCGGTGAGGAGGGGGCCGTTTACAATTTCGAGCTCGAGAACGGCGTGGGTGCGGGAGCTTTCGTCATGGACGGTTGAGGAACCGGTTTTGCGGAGGGCGAGGCCGGCGAGAAAGGTTGAGCGAAGCTCGTGGAAGGTCCAGCAAGGTTGGGCGACAATTGGGCGGACTCGCACCTTTCCATCTTCAAGGACTTCGGTTTCGCCGCGGATGTGCGTTTCACCATCAGGGCCTTCTCGGACATGACAAACTTTGCCCTCGTTTAAGAGGTCGTATGCACATTTTCCACGAAGTTCGTACAGCTGAATGGCGACACATAGGGACTCACTGCTCAGTTTGGATCCCTTGTTGATATCATCAATGGTAGTGAAGAGGTCACGTGCTGCTGCCAGACAAAGACCAAGCTGCTCGGTGTCTTCATAATCATAACCAATGATTGTATGCGTCTTTCCACTGCCAGAGTGGCCGTACGCAAAGAAGTTGCATGTGGCACCGGTCAGAACTTGGGGTAATGTGGGAGCAACCACGGTCTTGTAGACTGTGCTATTGACAGTGCTTGCTGGAAAGATTTGGTTGAAGGAGGCTCCGCTGTTCCATGTTGTCGATCGGCCTGAAGTGGATGGAACTGAGAGGGACAGCTTTTGATTGCCATTGGATTGGGTGATGGCCTGTTGGATCTCTGCCGTAGAGGTCTCACTCGCACTCATAGGCCGCCACCTAACGAAGACTTGGACAGACGGAGGATGCTGCTGAGATGCCATAGGAAAATGGCGGTACTTGGAAAAACATAATTTCGACTTGAATAGACATAGATGCAATTGTTGCTGCCTGGTGAAGTCTCCCAGACAACGGCTCTAAAAAGTAGCGCAATGTTTTACGAGCGCCAAAGCATCACAGAATTCAAAGGAAGTCATACCACACCGACGCCTACGCAGGAAGAACTTTAGTGTTGAGCGGTAGAAGCTGAGCGAGTCTGCGACGAGAATACAGAAGGTGGTTGGGTCAGGCTAACGCGCATGGGCTCATGTCGGCATCCATGAAACTGGAGTAGTGTGGTTGGCCGTCACGCTCGATAAGCATAGAGCTTGGCATGAAAATAGTGGGCCAATAGGCCGGGTGAGGAGCGGGGGGGTTGGAAAAATTATTGATTCTAGCTTTGGCATGTGTTTGATGGTGTTACATACCGACGCTGATGATCAATGATCCGACGTCATCGTGCCGAAGGTAGCTACGGTACCCAGCAGGTTCTGATGGGACGGGATGGCTAGTGCGGGGCGTCGTCGGTCCAAGTCAATGCGAAGGATACTGCGACGAGACGGACAATTGCTCGACAGGCCAAGGTGCAGACACGCAGGCCGACATGTAGCCAGCCTGGGCGGTGTTGGCGGAGGTTAGCCATTACTTGCAGCAGCCACCTTATTTTTAGAGGAGGGCTGCGCAGCAATTTCCAAAGTCCAGACGAGCGCCCGGGGACGGCAGCCTAGGCCCAAAGCAGAGGACGCGCGTACTGGGTGGTGAGGTCAGCAACACCAGACCAATCAAGGCTTGGCCAGTTTGGCAGAGGTTCAAGGCTTGCTGCGAACTGGCCAGGGGCAGGCTTGGCGTCCTCAACGGGAGACAAGGCCAGGGGCAAGCACTGGGGAGTATCCATGGCGGGCTGGCCATGGGGCAATGCAACGAGGCGTGGCGAACGTGGTGCGCTGCTGTCAGACGATAACGATAAGGTAGTGTGCCATGTCCGCACTGTGTAGCTGAGGTAGCTGAGGTAGCTGGTACGTGGGAGAGGCAGGTGGTGCAAGACAGCTGCAGGCGTTGTTGAGACAACGGCCGAGCACGCAAAGGCATCGATATGCAGGGTGGCCGGGGGCTAGGACGTGATAGCTGAGCGCCTCTTGATTTGGCAGAAGCAGCGATAACCGATCATGATGCCACACGCAAACCAATACTTGCGCCTGGTCACCCAGCCCAACAGAACAGCTCAGCAGCAGAAGCAGCAGAAGCAGCGGGAGCACCATCGCTCGGCTCACGCCAACACCTGCTCGATCCATAGCAGCGTTACCACAGTATTGAATACTCAGGATAGATATTCGGAATAGATTGGCCCATCAATCAGCCTCCCTTCGGTGCTCAGCCGTAGCGCGGTCGAAATTTTTGCGGGTCGCCTGTCCGCTAGCGCGCTGGAGCTGCAAGCAGGTGCGACCCAGTTGCACAGTTGAGCTAAACCCAGTCCAGCCACCGGCGCGGGAAAAAGGGTGACAGCCTCTCTCTCTCCCACATACCTACTCTTGCTCTCTCACCCCAACTTCTCCTACGTCGCCCCCGCCGCCGTTGCGGTTGATTGCAAGCAACAGAGAGTCCACAGAGACCGTACACTCGTTTCTACGCAAGAGTCTCGTCTTCTCATCCCCGCCCGAGTCTCTTCTCTCGCTCCCTCGCTCGCGCGGCCGAGTACACCACCACGCCGCAGATGCGATAAGCCAGCACGCTCCTGCCACCACCGCAGCATCGCAGCATCGCAGCATCACACCACCACTGCACACTTAGTTCCTATCCTACTGCCACACTACTAATTACCGCCATGCCTACCTCACGCTTCAACCCCGGAAAGCTGTTCATCCGGACGCGCTTCAACTACGAAAAGGTACCCGGTGCCGACAGCCAGGCCTCGTCGCCTCTGCCGCTCTTCAGCGCAAAGTCATGGGGCAACAAGGCCACGCCGCCTGTCTGGGCAAACCGCATCCAGCGCCCACGCATGTCCTTTGCCCGCCTCATCACCCTCGCTGTCACCACGCTGGTCCTCGTCTCCATGCTCGCCACGGGCCTCTACAAGAGGCACAAATGGCACCAGCAACTGCGCCACGGCGAGACTCTGAAACAGTATCACTGGGAACACTACCCCAGGTAAGCATCACCAACAACACAATGCATCACCACGCTAACGCCGTCCAGACTGAATGGCTTCTTTAACGGTGTACGCACACTAGTCCCATACGGTGACTGGGTGTCGGAGCAGGACTACGTCAAGTACTCCCAGAGTGCCAACCCCGAGGACAACATCAAGCCCAAGTGGCCACACATGTCCAAGGATAACAAGGAGCCGCCCATGGACCCCCAGCCCTTCGATCCCTACAAGTTTGACACAGCCGAGTACCTCAAGCACCACGACAAGGTCAACACCTGCTACCTTGACGAGGATGAGACTATTGATACTCCAGACATCTACGCCTACCCCGGTATCCCTCAAAACATGACTGCTCCCTTCTTCGGCTCATACGAGGAAATCGGCTTCGACGACAAGGTGTGCTTCGATCGCTTTGGCCGCCTTGGTCCTTACGGCTACTCTTACTCCAAAGAAGAAGGTGGCCTCGAGATGTCTGCCAAATCCGAGAAGGCTGGCGCTGACAAGATCTGGGGCTGGGAGAAGAAGATTGACTACCGCAAGATCAGCTGGGCCAAGGCCCAGAAGAGATGCCACGAGAAGAACAAGCATCGTTTTGAGAAGAACGCAACCACTTCTGGCGATGAACCTCCCAAGAAGAAGCTTCCTCGTCATGCTTACATCCTCCGCACCTGGACTGGCTACAAGTACAGTGACTACCAGATTTTGACCATCCGCGCTATGATCAACGAGCTCGCCATCAAGTCTGGTGGCCAGTACGATGTCCACTTCCTGCTCCACGTCAAAGACGATAGCCTTCCCATTTGGTCTTCTGAGGAAGTCTACCAAAAGGTCATTGAGGACAACCTTCCCGAGGAATTCTGGGGTATGGCAACCTTGTGGTCAGAACAGCAGATGCGCATGTACTACCCTGAGCCGTTCCCCAACAACGTCTACAACCACGCCAAAGCACCAGTGCACTCCGTCTACCGCAGCGCCCATTTTGCGCTACAGTGGTTCTCGCAAGCCCGCCCTGAGTACGACTTTTACTGGAACTGGGAGATGGATCTCCGTCTCACTGGCCACTACTTTGAGTTCCACAACAACATTGGCGAGTGGGCCAAGAAGCAGCCACGCAAGGGTCTCTGGGAGCGCTCCTCTCGCTACTACATTCCCGAGCTCCACGGCTCGTGGAAGAACTTCACAGAAATGGTCGAGGAAGAATTGTACAACAGCGACGAAAAGCCCGTCTGGGGTCCTCCCAAGTTTGACAACGCTGGTATGCTCCCAAGTCCTCCCGAGACGAAGCCACCCCACTCCTATCTCCAGGACAACTACGAGTGGGGTGTTGGTGAGGAGGCGGACATCATCACGTTCAACCCAATTTTCGACCCTGCGAAGACTAACTGGGTTTTCCGTGACGATGTGACTGGATACGACCTCGAGCTCCCTGAGCCACCACGACGCTGCGCCATCATCACAGTGTCGCGCTTGTCAAAACGGTTACTGGATCTGATGCACCGCGAGACCTACCTCATGAAGCATCACATGTTCCCCGAGATGTGGCCCCCGACGGTTGCCTTCCACCACGGTCTCAAAGCCGTTTACGCCGCACATCCCGTGTACTTTGACCACAACTGGCCGCTTGAGGCGATCGACAACACCTTCAACAAGCCACCAAAACCCACCGACAGCGTTTTCGGCTGGGGAGAACACAACCAGCTGGGCAACAGTTTCTACTACAACGCCGGTTTTAGCTCCGAGTGGTGGCGCCGATGGCTAGGCTCCCGCGAAAATGAAAAGGGAGGGCCTGCAGCCGAAGAAGCTGGTACCGGTCGGTTATGCATGCGCTCAACGCTTTTCCATCCCGTAAAATACGAGAGGGGCTCCGATTGATCGCACACCTTATTCAACGATATCAACTTTAATCCGCGAGCATTCTACGTCACATGGCGCTGGTTATGCGCCGCCGTCTTAGATCACATACTTTCGACTCTCCGCATATTTAGCGCCAATGTCCCTTTTTTTTCTCACTGGCGTGCACAACTCATCGGGCGGCGTTTCATGGCGTTAACTTGTTCTTGCATCACGTATTTCCCCGACAAATGGAAACGTCTATTTTTCCCTCTTATTTAGTCGCGCAGTATACCTTGTTTTTATCGCCACAAAAGTCGACGGAGGTGTAATTAGCCGGCATTCGGCATCCGCTCTCTTTTCTGCGCGTGTTTTTTTTTTTGGAAAGCAGCACAGCATGTTGGATGGAGCAAGTGTCGATAACATTGTAAGCAGAAAGGGGAAGAAGGACGTAGGGGCTGAGTAAAGGAATTGCCATTTTTCCTAGTTGTATTTCGCACCTGGGAATTTTGGTTATACTGGGGCGTTTTTCTTTTTCTTTAGCATGTTTGATATGTGAAGATGATGGGAAGTGCTTTTGGGTGCAGGGTGTGCCGCCTTTTGCGAGCTCTTTGCTATCACTTGAGCGCTGGTACTCTGGTGTAGTTGTAGACTATGAAATCAATTGAAATAATTTACAATTACGTTGTTGAATGGCCGTGCCGTGATTTCTGTGCATTGGTTTTTCCACGCGAGACTACTATCCAGGCAGTGAGATATTAGTCCATCGACGAATAACCGCGTTTTAGTTTAACTGCACCAATATAAATGTCAGCATACCCTCCACCCATGCATCGCCCCGTTTACTCTCCCATAATTGTCAAGTCAGCACATCCAGATCCAATGCCAACACGCATTCAAGAAATCCCGCTCCATCATCCAACCAAATGAGCCCTCGGCGTCGTGCATTCAGCTTCGGCCCTACCGCTGTCAAATGAGCTGCGTAGGTACGTCTCGGCTGCGACAGCCGTCTTATTACTCTGACTTCCCTCGCTCCATCCCTTCCTGCTCATCCGTTGCTGACAATATCTGGACAGTGAACACGCTTCATTGAAATTCATTCCTCATGACGATGGCTGGGCATTCGCCGCAGTCGGCTCCGCGCGCACAGCCTTGGCCTTTCGAATAACCCCCATTGGTGCGCGGGAATATTGCCACTGCATTGCTGGCATAGCGGTGGGTAGGTGATGGGCAGGATTTGGCTCAATGGCGGAGGGAGAGAGTCTGCTGGTGAGAGGGCGATATGGTAGCTTGGCGTGGTATCGGCAAGTGGAGCGCGGCTCGGCATGGCGAATCCTATCCTTATCAACACCATCATGCGATTCCTAATGCCAACCTTGGAATCCACGCGCACCAGCCGGTCTGAAAGCGCCACACCATACCACAAACCACGATAAGCCGACCATCCTCCCCATCCGCGCAATGCGCCCGCCATCACACCCACCACCGCCGCCATGAAGCCCCCATTTGACCTCTTCCTTTTAATCCTAGTAACGACAACGGCAACAATCGCCACCCCCCTCCCCTCAACCCCCTTCCCCGCCCTCCAGGGCCTAACGCGCCTCCACAAAGATGCCTCACATCTCACGCCCTCCACCCACCCGCACAAATTCTTCTCAGAAGCCACCTTCTCGACGCACTACGACGGTCGCTTTGCCGCCGCCGAACTCCCGCATGCGACGCGCGCGCACCACCTGCGCCTTATGCTGCGGGCATACGTTGCCACTATGGCGCGCATCGGCGTGCGCACGTGGCTTATGCACGGGTGTTTGCTCGGGTGGTGGTGGGGGGGCAGGATTATGCCGTGGGATGCGGATGTGGATGTTATGGTTGATGAAGCGGGGATGGAGGAGTTGGCGGGGTGGTGGAATATGAGTGTGCATGCGTTTCCCACATCCGGACTTACCGGGAGCAAGGGGGAGGGGGAGATGAAGTACCTCCTCGAGGTGAATCCGGGGTATATGAATGCGTCGACGAGGGATACTGAGAATGTGATTGATGCGCGGTGGATTGATGTGCAGACGGGGTTGTACATTGACGTTACGACGCTGCATGTGCAGCCCACGTATTCCTATGCTGAGGACGACAACGAAGAAGAAGAAGAAGAAGAAGACGAAGAAGGCACACTCGACCTCTACACCAAAGACCAGCACGCCTACGCGTCGACACAAATCTTCCCGCTCCGCAAAGCGACCTTTGAGAACGTCACGGTGCACGTGCCGTATGCGTACGAGGCGGTGTTGCTGGAGGAGTATGGGGCAAGAGCGTTGGTTGAGACGGGGTTTCGCGGGTGGCGGTTTGATAGGGAGGTGGGGGAGTGGGTGATTACGGCCGAGGGCGAGGAGGAGGAGAGGTGGGGGGAGAGGCAGAGGTATGTGGAAGAGGTGGGGGAGAGGAGGGTGAAGGGGATGCAGAGGTTTGATGGGAAGATTAGGGATGGGAAGGATAGGGAGGGATAGTTTGGTAGTTGGGAGACTTACTAGAAGTTCTGCAGGACTTGTTGGAAATATGGGCGGAGAGATTAGATGCGAACGTAGAGGGCTGAGTGAACTGGTGGTTGGGAAAAGCAGTTAGGATACCCATCGAGATCTAATAATTGGATATATAGGAGATCTGAGTGAAAGAGTATGGGGAGTAGAATCGGGGATCAAAGAGCCTATTCGGCGATCAAGTTGGTACTCGGGACGCACATTGAAATCCAGTAACTAGCCACATCAGGAACCCGCGCCATGCCGCACCACACAGGTCCTGCCATACTTTACACAAACGCCAGATACTACCGCCATACGCAACGACCAGTAACATTGTGGCTTCAAACACTCAACCACAACACGCACCAATACAATACCACCACCCCAAACCAATCATCAAAAACGGCCCTACATTCCCCGCCCTCCCAGCCGCCACATCGCAGTCCTTTATCGCATCCGCAACACCCCCTCCTTCCCCATTCGGATAGTTCCCAATAAAACACCAGCTCCCCCCCACGCAGGGGTCGTTGTGCGTCGCGCAACCAAAGTTATTGACGTATGTACGTGGGGGGCAATGCTCCAGGTTGACGCCGCGGGGTGGTATAAGTGCGGCATACTTCTTCTTTCTTTCCTGCGGCGAGGGCCATGCTGTATGGGCCAATTAATTAGCCTGTTTGCCTCTTGTTTGGGAAATTGAATTATGCGGTGTTTGAAAAATGTGCTTGTTTGTGCGGCGGGGTGGGGGGTGGTGGGTGGTGCGGTGCCTGTGGGGAATGCGGCGTGTGTGAGGACCGGCGTCGTTGTTGTGTGAGTTTTGCTGGGGTTAATTGAGGGCAAAGTGCTAATTGGAGTAGAGGGGCTGGCATTGCGGGCGTTACGGCTGCCGTGAGTTTTGTTTTCGTGGTTTGATTGGGAGGAAGAGGGGTTGAGACTTGCTATCTACGGATGTTGCAAATGGGGCTGGAGTCTAATTGCGAGGTAGCGAAGAAGTTGGCGATGCAGTACACCCATCTCTTTATTGAGCATGGGAGTTTAGTTTATGTCGTGGTGGCTAATGTTTGTCTAGCAAGCGCTTGCAAATCAGTCTATTACCGACTTCCTCATCCTGGAGTATAACAACGATATCGGAGGGCGTATGCGGCACGCCCAATTTGGTTCCGATGAGAAAGGAAATCCGTACACGGTGGAGCTGGGGGCGAACTGGATATCTGGGCTTGGTGAGAATGGAGGCCCCGAAAACCCCGTCTGGACGTTTTCGAAGCAAGCCAATTTGTCGAGTGCGTCCTCTGACACCAGTGCTATCATGACGTATGATGCTACAGGTAGCAATAACTTTACCTATATCATCGATGAGTACGAAGAGTATTGGAAGATTTTTGAACAAAATGCTGGAACGATTTTAAAGGAGAACCAGCAAGATAGAAGTATGGCTGCGGGCTTATGGCAAAGTGGTTGGCGCACAAAGCAAGATGCCCAAAGGAAAGCAGTCGAGTGGTGGCAATGGGATTGGGAGACTGCTCAAACGCCACAGGATTCGAGCTTTGTATTTGGCATCGCAGGATACAACCTCACCTACTACGGATTCTCTGAAGAAAGCAACTTCAGCATCGACAAACGAGGCTTCAGGACATGGCTGAAATTCCAAGCTGCGAAATTCCTAAAACCAAACGACCCACGTCTACTGTTTAACGCTGTCGTCTCGGGAATTGAATATTCGGACTCAGGCGTCACAGTTACGACCAAAAATGGTACCTGTATCCAAGCAGATTACGCCATCAACACCGTCTCCCTCGGCGTACTCCAAAACGATGTCATAAAATTCACCCCTGAGCTCCCCTCCTGGAAGCAGTCCTCAATCGCCACATTCGCCATGGGAACCTACACCAAACTATTCTTCCAATTCAACACCACCTTCTGGCCTACCGACACACAATTCCTCCTCTACGCCCACCCCACAACTCGCGGCTACTACACCGTCTGGCAATCCCTCTCCACCCCTTCCTTCCTCCCAGGCTCCAACATCCTCTTCGCCACCCTCGTCGACGACCAGAGCTACCGCGTCGAAGCCCAAGACGACGAAGCAACAAAGGCAGAAGCAATGGCCGTCCTCCGCCAAATGTTTCCAGACATCCACGTCCCGGACCCCATCGCCTTCATGTATCCCCGCTGGACGCAAACGCCCTGGGCGCACGGCTCCTACAGCAACTGGCCCGCCGGCACAACGCTTGAAATGCACCAGAACCTGCGTGCCAACGTAGGTCGTGTGTATTTCGCGGGCGAGGCTACCAGCGCTGAGTACTTTGGCTTCTTGCACGGGGCGTGGTTTGAAGGACAGGAGGTTGGGCTGCGGATTGCGGGGGAAATTACAAGGAATTGCTTGAATGAGGGGGGTAAGTGTGGTGTGTATAGAAGCTATCAGGATCTGCGCGGTACGACCGGGTTCGAGGAGTATAATGCCGAGAACGGGATGGGTGCCAGTCCATTCCGTGTGGCAGGGAGTCAATAGGTTGAAGGCTGGAGCCACGAAAATAGAGACAGGATACTTTGGCACTGAAACACGCCCTACATGATGATACGATTGTTGAAGCTGAGGCAGACATGGGCCCATACCATGCCATGCTTGCCCAGTCTCATTGCGGCGCACATCAACTTCCCTCGCCACAAAGACACACAATCCCCGCGCACAATCATCCCCCCCCCCCCTTTTTTTTTTAAATCACTAGCACACACCCAATGGCTCTCCTATTCTCTTAGAAACGCGAAACTCACGCACGCCATATCCGGGTGTGCCATCTAGCTGGCGCAGCTGGGGGGGGGGGGGCTCGGTAAACCACGACGACGACCCAGATACCTGTGCCTCTCAGGCTAAGACGCGGGCTAAAAATGCGCGCCGGGAACAGGATCATCGTCGTGTCTGCGCTGCGTATATAGGAGAATATATGACGCATATAGTAATTGCTCGCCTTGCCTTGCTACTACCAAGAGAAGCGGGGAAAACACACGCACGCACAGCGTGTCCGAGAAGGCAGGCAGGTGGTCAGGAGTTTTGGTGCGCAATGGTGGGCAAGATTTGTCTATAGCCACGAGTGAAAAGTTGCTGATGCGCGCTCCGTACCTTGATCGCCGGTTTGTAGAATCATGTGTGCGTTCCGACAAACTAGTTACCAGGCGCACAGTATTCCCAGCTCCCTAGTCCCTGGGCACACCCCTCGCTTGCGCCTTTGGCCCCCATGACTACGGAAGGCAGTTCTAGTCCACGAGGCTTCCCTTCACAAGGGCTGTGCAACGTTAAGACCGCCAATTAACCCCATCTTACACGAGGCTAATTAGCGGCCTTTCTGGGGGGTAGACTTAACAAGCCCCAGACTTGGTCCTTGATTGACAGTCGGTGTCCGAAAACCGACTCAACGAAAAGAATCACCTTGTACGACCACCTAGCTGGACGGCCTTGTTCTTCGTTCTTCTAGAAGGTCAGCACTGTCTTGTTTCATCAGATGCATGCAGTCAGATGGACTGGGATTCAGGCCTCATATGTCAGGCGTGGGAAGCGAAGCGTAGAGTGTATGCGAGGAGGTGTGGATGAGTTTGTGGGACCTGTGACAAAATGGAGACAACCCGTTATAGTCGTCCGTTTGGCATATCAACGCCATCGCAAACGCCATCAATTTGCCATTGGCTTCAAGATCAGATGTGTAAGATCACTCTTGATGGGGGGTCAGATCTATACGAGGACCACGGCCAATGGTTCCCAGTGCAGACTCTGGTGGCATGGTATATGGTGTGGCCCTCGCGTATTCACACTGTTCTGCTCTGCTTCTAGAAAATGCATAGAAGACCCGCTATATGCGTGCTGCAGTCAGCGGGCTCGGGTCCTATGCAGTAAGCCTCGCGTGGAACCACATGGTCCTACGTTATGGCCCGCGAAGTAAGGGCCTTGCAAGCCAATAATCTCCTCGAGGCGAGTAGCTGCTGCACCTTCGACGTCATTGTCAGACGGAACGATCGTTTCATCCGCGGAGAGGGTGCTCTGGTTTGAGATGGTGTTCAGTCATTATCGTTGTGACGTTGGTGTCAAAGATGCCATTTGCCGCTCTAGGGCATCATCATCAGCCCTATGCGCCCGAGTGCGGTCGACAAGCTTGGCATGTCGTGCATGGAGTTAGTTGGAGTCAGGTGTGGACAGTTGAATATGTGGGGAGAAAGAAGTTGAATTTACCCATGTCCTAATGCTGTAAATGACTGCTAAACTCGAAACTAATGGATATTGTCGTGTAAGTTATTTTGTTGACCCATCATGTGGCTTTGCGTCCTCGTCCAGATCATCATCCCACTCGTCTCCACGTACCCCACTCTCGTGCGATGCCGCAGAACCTCCTACCATAACTGGAGGTGGTGCGTCGTCGTCGTCGCTCTCGTCTTCAAAGGCCGCTGGATCAGCCAGCGGCTGGCTCTCAGGATCAAGATTACCTGGCTTGGGGCCCTTTCTCTTTGGTGCGCCTTCAACGCCTTCATCCGCGGAAACGGATATACCACGGCGCCCCCACGTGTTCGTCACCCCAGAGTCTTCATTTCGAGGAGCAGATTCTTCGTCATAATTGAAGTCGACACTCTTGCGGTTGGCAAAACGGCCGACAAAGAATCCACGGGAGAAATCTTCTGAATCGACGACACCGCCATTTCGTAGCTTGACGCGTTGCCGTGTGTAGTATACCCAGGCAAAATCAATCAGGAGTGCTGTCTGGATGGTGCCCCAAACCCAGCTCGTCGGGTCGGAATATCCCTTCTCTTTGGCGCCACGTACGATCCAGTTCAGAACGTACAAGAAGCGATAGGCACCTAGTGTGACGAGATAGAAGGAGTCAATGACAGTGGGCACGGTGGTTTGGCGGAGGAGAAGTAGCTGTGGAATTACACAGACGGATTCGAGGATTTCTGAAAATGTCCACAACAACTACAAGGGGTTAGTAATGGAATAAAATGTAGTGTAGACTTATTCATACTCTCATGAAGGTGCCGGTACCAGATATCCAGCTTTTGAACATGAGAAACCAAATCGGGGTGACAACAATAGCACCCGCGAGGCAATAGAGACCGAATTTCCATGCCTTTTCCCGTTCTCGTGTCCGCGCGTAAACGCTGGTCATCAAGAAGATGATGTATAGCGACGAAAGGATGTAGAATATCTATAACGAGTCAGTCTTGTTCCTAGGGGTGGGGGTCTGTGTTCAATGACCTTGAGCACAAAGTTCCACACATGGTATACATCTGCATTAGCCGATGACGTGAATATATTCAAATATCGGGTGCAGAAGACGAGCGCATAGAGGGCTTGTGTGATGAGAGATACGCCTGTGGATGCGTCAGTGAAGAAGGCGCAAGATGGAAGGGCAGGCTCACCCTCGGCGCTGCTATTTGAGTGGATTGCCCATATCAAGATAACCTTGGAAGCAGTATGCGAAACATCGCCTAGGATGCGAAATATATTAAAGTTGAACATGGTGGGCTGCTACACAAGACAACACCAGGCGACACAGCACGCGGCCAGTCGCGGTCGCCTGGAACGCAACGGATGCAAGACAGTACAGCTCTCAGGAGGATGCCAGCGATGCCGATGGGGTGCTCGGATGTGGATCAACCGGTCCGAGAGGGTGCAGATGGATGATAATGGTGAATGTTGCCGATAGCGATGGCAATGAGGTTGCCTTGACGTGCGTCAGCTCTGCCAAAGCTCCAGTTGTCGGCTTCGGCTTGGCATCGTCTCGGTGACCTGAGAATGGCTAACCCCTTTTGTTACCACACATGAACCGCCTCAACGACAACCATCATTCACGGATATGTGCTGTGCCTCCTCATGTCAACCCTACTTCATGCGATAATTAAAAAAAATGAAATCTATTACCTTGATGTTGGCCGAACGTGACAACCACAACAGAAACAAGAACGACCATGACATGGAAAAATCACCCGAAATACACCCATCGCTGTGCATCGTCCTGACCACACATATCAGCCTTGAAGCCTCGCCGCAACTAGGCAGGTGCCCGCAAAGTTGCTATCTCTTTCATAGGCAAGCTCTCCTCAGCCAACTCGCTCCATTGGGGCGTCAAGATAACCTGATACACCGATCGCTCAAGGCCACCTGTCTTGGAAGGCAGAGGAGCCTCACAGGATCATGGCCTCCGAATAGAACGAGGCTGGTCATGCCGCTTTCGCAAGGCTGCTGAAAGCCTCCTTGGCTGCGGCACAGCTGGTCCAAGTGTACTGTACCAGTGAGCTAGAACGCGATGGGTGAGGGTCGTTAGGGTAATTCTCGGCAGGGCGTTGAAGGCCTGCAAGACAACACTCACTGTTGCTAGTGTACATCAAGGTCACCAGATTATCGACTTGACGGAGACTGAGCACAAAGAGTCCAAGCTGATGGTGTGACGTGTTACTGTAAGGGGGAGAAGAAGATTGCTCACCGTTCAATTAGCGGCCTTTGTGGCCCAATCAAGATATTAGTGGCTGCTACGCCCTGCCCCATTCATGCAATTAAGCGCCATGTCTCACTTCCCAAAGTAGGTCAATTGATGCACAATTGCGGCGCATTTTCAAACTTTGCCGAATGGGAAGACACGGCCTGCAAGACTTCTGTGCGCGACGCGAAGGATGATGACCCTTGTAACGGGATCCACTGGCGCCACCAGCACAGACAGGTTCATCGATATCACGCTGCAGGAGTAAAGAGATTATCCTGCTGGGAGAGTCCGACTGCGAGGCTCGTGGGCTCCTTACGTACGTCAGGGATACCACGCCCCATCCTTCACTATCCTCCAACTGCCGTCCTAGAATGCAGTGCCATCATTGCTGCTGGAGTGCTTCATGCCGGCGTTTGTATGCTGCGATGCCGACAATGGCAACGCAGACCAGTTGATCCGCTAGCCACGGCCACTATGGGAGCCGTTGCGAAGCAGCACAGTCCCAGCAAGCCGTTCCTGGTCAGCAAATGGGTCGGAGCGTTGACAGGCCAGCACGGCCAGCCAAAAAGCGGTTCTAGCGCAACGACATGCTTGTCGAGCTCGAGAGGGTGAAGGATGGGCGCTAAATGTGCGGTCGGCCTGACTTGTCAGTGCGCAGTCAATCCCTCCAAACCTCCCGCGCACCCAGGGTAGGCATGGAGTCGAAGCCCTAGACTGTGCTGCGCTCCATCGAGCATCTTGATAAATACGACTGCGCCATTCGCGCGGCCCAGTTAACTACAAGCTAAAGCTCTACGGTCTGCACCATCTTCCTTCGAGTTCCCGCATTATTCCCATCCATCACTGCGACCCGACCTAGCTACTAGAGGCACAGTCCATACTTGAAGCTCACACACCCCATCTGGCACCCTACATTGTCATGTCACTCGTACTTGATGGCGCTGGCCCCCCACCACATCTCCTGCAAAGCAAATCATCGGTGTCGTGGCCGTGCCCTTACAACACTCACGAGTACCCCGCGTCCACTTCCTCACCAGCTCCCATGTCTCCTCAGTCACTTCAGCCCTACATGCCCCATTTACCAGAAAGCCCTTTGTCGTCGCAAGGGATCAACAACCTGCCCACGTCAACCTGGTACGGCCCCTCGGTTTCGGCCCCAGAATGCCATAATCAGGTACGTACCACCCGTGTTCGCTAATTAGCCTCTCTAACATCGACATCTAGAATGGCTACGCCGCATATGGGCAGTATATGACTCCACAGACCTCATCTATGGCCATGTCACCAAACGCTGCTCCCTATCCTTATACAGGCAAAGCAACAATGCCGACTAAGCGGATCGAGACATCGACGGGTACTTTGTCCCCCATCTCGGCGCATGCCAGAGACACAAGAGTATCCAACTCAGCACGACCCTCAGAAGAGCCTCAGGCAAATCCGACTCGTGCCATTGAACAGCCATCGGCGCGATGGATACCCAGCTCTCATCTCATGGAACGACCTCAAAGTAGCTCCAGCAGTCTGCACTCTGGCCCAGTAGATCCCTCATGGGCGATGAGCCCGCTTGGCATTCAGCCTGTCAACATGCCTCATGATCAGTATTACTCTGCATTCCAACACCTGAGCCGAAGTCCTCGAGTGAGTGAGCCTCTAATAGAAGCCTCATCTAACCACCTATCTTCCCCACAATCACGACGCTTATACACTCCCATCGCCCCACAGCCCCTAGAAGCTCCAAGATCGAGTGGATTGAAGCGTAACAGGGACGAGGATGAGGAGGCGGCTGATGAAATCAAGCGACGGAAACGGTCTGACTCTAACAACTCGGCGCAATTTGAGCTGAGCGATGAAGACAAATTGCTTCTGCAGCTCAAGGAAGAGGAGTCGATGCCCTGGAAAGATATCGCAGCCCGGTTTCAATCTGACATGGGCAAGGCGTATCAAATACCGGCACTACAGATGCGGCTCAAGCGCCTTCGAGAGAGGATGAGGGTGTGGACCGAAACAGATGTCAAAGCCTTGCGCATGGCACACGAGTACTGGGTGCAAAACAAGTTTGACATCATCTCCCAAAAGGTTAGTGCACCCTGCACGCTTGTCTTATGCCATAAGTCTAATTTAATAGATGTTCGAATTTGGCGCGCAGGAGAAATGGACAGCTCGCCAGTGCGCACGCAAGTGGGCTGAAATAGACCCTGCGCCTACACCCTACGCACATTTCGAACAACACCTACAGCACGGCTTCGCTCCTTACACGATGAGCCCTGTCGAGGCTCCGCCCTCCTTCCTTCCCTTCATGAACGTCTAATAAGGATGCACATCACTGCATGTTCAGGCACATAGTCATTTACTTGTTTTGAAGACTCCCATAAGTTCTTTGGGAACAGTGTACGGCGCAGGTGGACTAAATCATTGCTTGCTTATACCCACGCGATTTTCTCCACGTATTCATGTATTATTTTTTTATTTGATACCACAAGACTTTGTTCATGAGAGATTTAGAGGTTTACCACGCCTCTCAACAAATCAAATTCAATCAAATAGATTTCCTTTCGTCCTTAGTTCCAACCGTTTGTGGTGTTGATATGTGCACTCACCGCATTCTGGCGGGCCATCGGCAGACTCCGGCTAGCTTAGCAATTGTGCCGCAACGTGTAACTGCCTGACGCCGCAATCAAGCAATCAAATTTTCTCAAATTTTCAATAGCGTTTCAATACTTAGAGAGATTTGGCTGCCGCCAGTAACGGCTCGCTCTGGCCACATCGTGTCTTCTGGGTCTCGGCTCTCTTCACAGTGCTATATCCGCGCGGCTCACGAATTGATGTAGCATCACTACCGTCTATCTAGATGCCAGTGTTCACCCAAACACGTGGGAGGAATTTATCGTGAGATAGCTTATCTCGCTAGATACTTCAACAAACTCGTGCCGTGAATCTTTGAGCGATCAAGCCCAAAGTACCTTGGGCCCTGCGCGCCCACCGCCACAAAGCCTGAGTAGTGACTCGTCCAGTGATATGCCCCCTCAGAGCGCCTCTCCGTGGAATCTCAACACCATCAACCGTCTACAAGAAAAAAAGACTCTTGACCAAGTCATGTGTGACGATGTTACACAAGGACGTAGTCAACCAACTAACCAACAGTAGAACCTACCTATAGACGTGCATGACATCAGCAAACTAACACTTCTACGTATATACGCTTCATATCCGCTTACTCCCCTTAGTCCAACGGGTAATTCACAGTCCTCCAACACCTTGTCCAACCACATAGTCCAAAAGTATAATCTTGCAACGCGACACGAGGCAATGGTCGTAGTGCTTGAGCCCCATTCCAAGCGCCGATAGTGTGTTGCACATGCCATTGTGGAACTCAACGTGCTCCGCCTGGCCCACCCTTGGGGCGTGAGGCGTCCAGATCAGCATGTCCTTATGCTGCCCCGAGGACGCGAGCTCACATATGGTCCCTCGACACTGGGTAGTTTCACGACGTGCCCCTTCTAGGCGCCCTTATGCTCGGCAGATATATCCAGGCATTGTAACCCTACGTGGTTCTACCATCCTAGGCGCGGGAGGCTTTGCAAGGCTTTGCTTTTGTCTAGGTCCTTCACACCGTTGAGCGAGCAGCGATTGCGCCCCTGCCTTTGACGACATTTTATGCAAATAGTGTGGCGAGTGCTTACCGTCGCTGACTGGCTTTACATAGTTATGTTGTTTCAAGAGGTGCGTTTTGAGCTGAGTGCATCGTTCGGAAAGCGAGCGAAATGAAGAGCAGGGCTGGCCCTCTTTGTCTCCAAAACGCAGAGAAGACGGGGATTAGCGTATAGCGTATGCCTATCGGTATAGACAAGTAGCAACCTATCTTACCAGCCACCTGGAATATGATGTTGTGGTTCAATTTTGTGTCCCAGTGTCACGAGGTCTTAGTATGGCAACGACAAATGGGTACTTTACGAACTATGTCCTCAAGCATTGCATTAGACATTCACAAATTGCCATAACTCACTTCTGCGAGCAAATTCACCACGAAGAGGAGATACCGGTATGATCTCTATACTAATCGAGGAGCTCTCAAGCAGGGTCTGGTTTGGTAACATAGATTAGATAATCTGTGTAACAAATCGTGGAAACAAGATGCTTAGATGTCTTAAACAGACACAAAGCCGGCGTGGGGAATATGCATCGATGTTGCAATAAAGTAAGCTGACTGCACATCTTTTGCCCTGCACGTTGTACTCGCTCCCATGGGCTGATGATTCAGTGTGGCCAACCTACCACCCCATCACACCAATCGACAAGTTTTGTCTAGACACCCCTCTACAGTCTGCTCATAATACCCCTACCACTGGCGAGAAGCTTAGTAGCGAGCAGTTTAATGTATGCCTCGTGCCGCGGGAACAAGTTAGTAGCATACCCAATTACCTGCTGCGATGAAGGATTGTGTACACTTCCAGCGACTAACGCTCACCGACCCCTCAAGAGCCAGCGCATGACGGTTGTTGCCTGAACAAGCGTGCGGCACGCGTCTTGGACAAAACGAGCGTCGTTACCTGCGGATGGTCGCGCCGACATGGCTCGGCAAAGCGTGGTTGAGCGCCAGCCATTGACGGTATTCGTATTCTAAATCCTCTATGACCAATAGTGCACCAGTGACTAGGACAGCTTTGACTTTTATGGTAATCGCGGTACACTTGGTGAGACTTTTTGGCCCCGAGTTCCCGAATCAGGATGGCCGACGTTTGACAGCCGAAACATGATCAGATGTATGGAGGCGGAGAATCACAAGATCAAGTGTGCACGCGTGAGGTTCGCGCTGTCAAGAGCTGAAGGGTAAGATTGGCCCGGTAGAGTGGATGCCAGGACGTTTTCGAAACGGTGTAGTTGCATGCAGCGCAGACAGGCAGCCATTAGAAGTCATCGAGAATGATTGGAAGCTCCATGGAGCTGAGACCAGGGCCAAGTTTCGAAACCTGCGAGAGTTCACACAAGCGGTGTGTGTGTGTAACACGTTGGCTAGAGGCCATTCCTTCTGTGTCGCTGCTCGGTATCTGCATTATTATTAACCTGCAATCGTTTAGCCGCATTTCCTTCAGCCTGGCTGGAGTGGCACAGTTGACTGACATACACTAGGCCCCTTACAGGTCATCTTGCACGTGCCCTCATGTAGGCATATGCTGTCAGCACGCAAGTTGCTCTGTTAACCGATTACTGCGTCTGCCTAGATACGACAGCTCCTCTAGCGGCAAGTACAGATCTGATCTCAAGAAGATCATACAATCGAACATCGGTTCGGCACATGACGTTTCATAGGGAAGGTCCATAGGTTTGGTGGGAATTTATTAGACCTCAAAGGATGGCACCGAGTACACCTGACGCTACACAAGGGTGTCTGTAACCGATACCAGCTCCGAGTCACCGGACGGAATACGACATAGTCAAGTATCGCTGTCTAGCTGTGTAGAGTGGGCAGAATATGTTAAACTTGTCTGGCGGGCCTACTGAACCCAATCGCAGGTCCGGGACTTACCAGCTCTCTGCGATAGCGTGCCAAAGCAACGTGGGCTCAATTTATCCATAGTGCTCTGGGCGCTTAACCGCGTGTGCTTGCCCCGCCCGGTATTGACTTCCTTCGATGGATCTTCTACTTCCCTTCTAGCGCTGACAGGCCCGTGTTTTCGGGATCCGTGCAGCTCAAGCTTGCATCAAGTACGGCATGCCGGACAAGCTGTTGACAGGCTTGATGCTGGCCGCCAGCTTCGGGAGGCGTGCGACTTAAAATGACGATGGTGGATGATTCAAGGTATATGCGTAGACATGGGATAGGCGGATATGCATGATTTACCCGGATCTGTTCGTTCGGCACATCGAAATGACGGGACGCCTTTGCCGTGCGCGGCTTGTTCCGTTGCAACCTGACGCTCATCCACGCTACTCAAATGCAACCTAATTGCCCATTTTAGGAAATAACACATAATTTGATGATGGGGTTGTCAAACTTCAACGCAAGATGAAATGGCACTGCTAAACAACTCAACTTTGCTGTTTTGACCCTCTATTTCAGCAAAGGGGAGGGTTTTTTTTTTTTTTTTTTTTTCCAGAAAAAAGTAATACCTAGGTATCGTATACTTCTGACAGGGAGAGCTCGAGCTAGCAGATAGGACACAAGGAGAAATGCAAAGTTGCAAGAGATGATTTAAATATCAAGCTATTAAGCTAATGATCCAGTAAGGATAGTGAAGAATTACAACCCAATCTAGACCTCTATACCATGCTATGCCGAAGACAAACCCCATCTAAATGAATGTCCAGAAAAAGAACTCAAAAACATTATCTACGCTATGCAGAAAACCCAAGACTCAGCTACCACCTCACCCTAAACAACGATCCATCTATGCCTGGGAGCACTGGAAAGTGAAACCGCCGATCCAGATGGGAATAGCCTTGGTGACATCGCCATCAAGGTCAACAAAGTTTTTAGCGCGCCCGTTAATCTCAACGATCCAATCGTAAGCCCTAGTCGTAGAGAAAGTGCACTTGGTGGTGTCTGAGAACTTTACAAGCTGTGCTGAGGTACCGATGTTGCCGGCATTGCCGATGGGGGTGCCCTTGAAGAGGTCGACGAGGTAGCGAGGGACGTTGTCCGCTGGGACAGAGACATCGGAGTTGACACCGGTTTGGTCGTTGAAAACGCGGAGTGTAATTTGCTCAGATGCAGAGGCGGTGGGGATAGCGCTGATGCCAGAGGCGAAAGCGAGGATGGTAGAAGTAAGAATAGTGGTGAACTGCATTTTGATAGTGGTGATAGGTTTGAAGATTTGTTGTAAGGAGATGGAAAATTGAATGAGAAGAAGAATTAGAAGATGGAACTCTTGTTTGGATTGTTGTTGTTGTGATGATGGAAATGATTTGGTCGAGATGTCAACGTCCTTTATAGATTGGAGAATTCAGCTTGTAGAGTAATTTGCTCGTTGCTAAGCCATATACCGAAGCCATTGTGTGAGGTTACTTTGGAAATTGGCGGTGTTCAGCTGCCTCAAATTGTCACTCTGTCATGACTTAGTGACGGATCACTCTCAAAATAGTATTTTTCGACTATACACTTCTGACTTGAGAGTAGTCAGTGGCGCAGTCTGACATGTACCCCAGAGATGATCCGATGAGCTCTATCTTGCGCTGTGCATGATGCACTGCCACGATGCTGGATTTGGTAAAAATCTTGTGAGACTTTTAAGTAACCGAAGCCACTATGCATACGTACGAATGTGCTATAGCCATAAAACATTTGATCTAATTTCAAACCGAAGAAATTGTAGCAAAAAGTTCACTTGCTGATGCGCTGTCGCAATTCGGTTTTCTACTACTAATTACCATATTTGGCTAGCTCCCAGCGGCTGAAGCGGAAGCGACTTTGAAATGCACCGGTGCGTATAGGAGTCAGCGCACACACCGACAGAAGAGAGGACTAGTCATTGAGCTGTATTCTGGGAAGGTAGCATTTTCCCGTAGAATCTCATAGCCAAGGCGCAAGCCATGAATCGACGATTGAGCATAGCCGTGTGCGTATGATTTGAGAAGGAAAGCGCCTCTAGCTTGTTGTCGGCTTACTGGTCACCGTAATCGTTGATCGTACACCTGCCTCTCCAATAATTCTGAACAAGTTCCTGCGAAGTGTGTCAATTGACAATTACCGTGAGTATGAGTTGTGTTAAAAATACTCGCACATATCATGTATGTTCATGGATGTAGGGCGAACACGGCTTTTGCGTTTGTTCCGATGACTGGAACGGAAACGGCATTGTACATCATACTGTTCAAGCCCCCAAACAATTATTGCCACCTTGGGGATGGAAGATGAGATGCTAATACAACAGGATGCCTGGAGCACCTCGTTGTAATGAAGATGTGGTAACATCACGGCTTTAAGACTAGCGTTCTCCGTTATATCCGTACCCGACTCGATGAGTGGTGTTATATCAATCACTTGAGGTTCGTCACAAACGAGTGGTATGCAAACATTGCTCCTAAGACTCGCTGCATTGCGCTCTCACTTGACATCGACTCGGTCCTTCAATACGTCATCAGCCACAATGGCACCACTTACCATCTCCTCCAAATACCGTCTCAATTCCGGCTATGAGATTCCAGTTCTGGGCTATGGAGTGTATCAAACACCTGCTGATATCACATCAGAAGTCGTGCAGCACGCTCTCAAGACGGGGTATCGGCATGTCGACTCTGCGGTAGCGTACCGTAACGAACAGCCTTCTGCCGACGGCATAAAGAAGTCTGGCATTCCTAGAGGAGAGGTCTTCTTCACTACAAAGATACCTCCCAAGGACATGGGATACGATACAGCCAAGGCGCACATTGAGAACACGCTTAAGATCACTGGCTTCAGTTACATCGACCTCTACTTACTTCACAGCCCCTATGGCGGCAAAGCAAACCGCATTGGCGCATGGAAAGCGCTCCTCGAGGGCGTCGAAGCGGGAAAAATTCGTTCGATTGGTGTATCTAACTGCGGCGTGCATCATCTCGACGAACTCGAGGCATGGATCAAGGAGACGGAAGAGAAGCAGGGTAAGGGTAAGGGAGGTGTGATCAGCATCAATCAAGTCGAGCTCCACCCTTGGCTCGCTAGACCCGATATCGTGGAGTGGTGTAAGAAGAGGGGTGTCTTGCTTCAGGCTTATTGTCCAATCGTAAGGGCTCAAAAGAACAACGACCCGCTTCTGCAGCCGTTGGCAAAGAAATACAACAAGACGCCTTCACAGATCTTGATCAGGTGGAGTCTGCAAATGGTAAGCCCTTGTTTAAGTTTTCTCCATCTTTATATGCTGATCTTGCGTCCTAGGGCTTCATTCCCTTGCCCAAATCCGTCACGCCTTCGCGCATCGAGGAAAATGCGAATGTATACGACTTTGAGTTGACAGAAGAAGAGATGAAGTCATTGGACACGGGGGTATATGAGCCTTGTGCATGGGACCCGACGAAAAGCTATGATTAGCTAATTTTACAATGAGTATGGGTAATAGCTCACATTTGGATCATAACGATGAAATCAACACTCATTTACACAAGTTTTGGCTACTATCTCTTCTCGCACCATATGTTACATTTTTTGACACTTTAAGTCTCATTTGGAAAGTCACGGCTCCTGACTGACGCGACAGGTGGATCATACTGTCCCAATTACGACCCGTCCAACTGCTCGTCATATGTGCGAATAGTTTCTCTGACTTTCCATCTAAAGTAATGGCTTTTAATCGTAGTTTTCTGAGTGGTGATGAAGCCGAGATTCCCATATTCACATCCCTTCTCATCTTTGTTTAAGTCTTTACTGGAGCATGATGCCCGGATGTTCATGTGCAGATTTGCAATACGGCCGAGTCAGTATCTATAGGCAATGTACCGATTCACCAAATGTTAAATATCAGATGATTCAGCTTATGTATTGTTTCTGATGGGATAGACAAAAGAATTACGCAAGATGAGACCATGATACCACAAAGAATATTAGAAACGTAGCGGTGATCTGCCTAGGCCCTGAAAGAATCACCACAATTATATATCAAGGCATAGCACGCCGCAAAGTGATTTTAACATATCAAATTCTGGCTATTATTTCCATTAGATGCGCTTCCGCGTTCATAAATCTTTATACATGAAAGGTTGAAAATGCTCAAACCGCTCTTTCCACTCAGCACACACCAGCGGGGACCTTGAAGCTCTGCGTCCTCTTGGAAGCATTGTACACCGCACCATCTCCAAGACCACGCTTAGCGAAAGCAGTCCAGATCGGGCATGCGTTGGCACCGCCAGTCAGAGCCTTGTCGGCATCAATGATGGCGTCACGAGCGCTCACAAAGTTGGGGTTGCATGGCTGGAGCGCCATTCCGTCCAGGACAAGCTTCATGGTCAAGTATTTGCCGTCGGTGGGAACGCCGTTGTTGAATGTTGGCGTGCTGGCGTCGTTCTTGCCGTGCTTGTCGATCAGGTTCCACAAGACCTCGTAGAGCATAGTAGCCCAGATGTTGCCGATGCCGTGAACCCTTGTGATTGTGTCGACGGAGCTGTAAGTTTGCGGGTTGGTGGTCATGCTAGTGGAGTAGAGGAAGGCCCTAATGCCGTTGGTGTTGCCATTGACCCATGAACCCATGGAGTAATCCTTTGAGCGAGTGTCGCTGGGCTTGATACGAGCGGCAGTAGCATAGAAATCACCCCAGCCTTCGCCCATACCACCTGCCTCGAGAACGTTAAGGCAGTTGGAGTTCGCTGGTCCACCGGTGAGACGGTTGGAGAGACCGTGGGTGTACTCGTGGATAATAACACCAGCCTCGAAGGAGCAATCGCGACGGGGGGTGGTCTTGGTCCACATGTACATCCTCATACGGCCGGCCTGACCGTCTGGTGGAGTGGCAAAGTTGGCGTTGTCGACATCGCTTCCATCCTGGCTGAGTAGGAAGACGAAATCATTTCCGATGCCGCCCTTGTTGTTGTTGTTGATCTCAAAGTTACCAGCTGCCTCAGTGAAGCCAAGTTTGTAGAGCAGATCGTGGTACATATTGGTGGTATAGAACAACTGAGTGATTGAGGCATTTTCATACTTCGCCCATTCGGTCTCAGTAAGGGAGTAAGGGTACTCAAATTTCAGGTCCGTGCTAACGGGCTTGGGGAGGTTCAAGTATTCACTCGAGGGCCTGTTTGCGCGGTTGCTCGTTGAAACGGCGTTGTTTCCACGAGTGGTGTTGTAGCTGTTGGTGCCATCACTGTGCCATCCGAATTCACTGGCTTGTTTGTCAAAGGGATCAGTGACAATGACACGGTCGCCTTCGGTTGGGTCGTTGATTCCCCAGGGGCTTTCAGAAGTCAGCACACTGTTCCTTAGCTGGATGCAACCTTACCTACTATACTTGATAGGTAGCATCGGCAGAGTAGTCAACAACGGCGTGAACCTGCTTTCCGTCCTTGGCATCAACATAAGTCAACAACCAGTTGCTCATGATGTCGGTCTCAACTCTCCAGGTCAAAGCGAGCTTGCCTTCAGAAGTCTGAACGTAGACGAGACGTGCCTCAGGGTCGGAAACGGTGCCACCGGTCTGCTTGATAACAAACGTATCCTTCTCTTGCTTGGGCTCAGCTTTGGCAGCATCGGCAGACACGGGCAGATCAAGAACACTGACTGCTGACTTTAGGGCAGCAACAGGCTCGATTGTGTCACGCTTAGTCTTTGAAGGTGCAGCTGGAATATCACCCTTGAAGAAGGAGTTTCCGAAAGAGAAGACCATACCGTCGCGGCCAATCTGATATTGGTTAGTTATTTTTCACGTTCCTATCAAGGATATCAGCTTTATAGTACTTACGTTGACATTGAAATCACCATTGTCGATGTCGTAACCGTTGGCAGTCTGCTTGAAGTACAAATGCGCAATTCCATTTGTGCCAACGTAGTTGCTGGCCAGACGGAATGTTGCACCAGGAGCGGTCTTCTTTACTAGCTCTGTTGCGGTGTCCTCAGCGCTGGCACGTCGGTTGAGCGTTGGGATTGTTGGGTCAGCAACAACTGCAGTGGCATTGGTGTATGATACTGGCAATTTCATGCGGTATGCATCGAGGTTGACCGCTCGCTTGTTGAGCGAATGGTGAGGATGTCCTTGTGTGCCTTTGATGGCGGCAAACGATGCCAATGAGGCGAGAAGGAATGATCGCATGGTGATGGCAAGGACAGAAGCAACGACGGAGCGAGTGACTGGCAATGATACAAACAACTGGAGTTTGCTCTACTGCCCTTCTACTTATACAAGAGCGTTTCCATGTCCTAGTCTAAGGACCGGAGTGGTCTACATGTTCACGAGGCTAATTTTGAGCTCCTTCTAGGACGGGGCGATAGCGAGCGGCAGTGTAAGCGCGTAAGCCACTCATGCGACAAGGCAGCTTTTCGCGACCTACCTTTCCTGGCCTCAATTCTATTGCAGACTGTGAGAAAGTGTAAATGACAGGGCTACCGGAGGCTTGGCGATTCAGCGGAATAGGCAGTCAATCCAGTCATCATCCCCAATCCCCGTTATCCCATGGCTTGGCACTATATCATGCAGCTTAAGTGCCGAGATGGATATTGACCTTCCAGATGCGGCCAATAGACTTGGAGTATGAGATAGGTAGGTAGCTACAGCTGGAGTCCTTGAAACTAGAGGATTATCCACAATTACCAGCTGTTGTGGCAGTGCCAAAAGGCAAGCAGCGCCGAGCGTGCTGCTGCCTGAAGGTCTCAGACAGGAGAATACCAAGTCTGCAGGTACCCGTGGTCGAATTTTACTACAGCGAATACATGTTCAAGAATTACGGCCACGCACCCTAAGTGGCAAAGGATTGCAGACTGGAGACGCGCTATCCAGTGTCATTGGTAATGATAAGGGGTTAAGCGACTCTCCACCTTCCTATTCAGCTCTCAAGCGGCCGTCATCAGCGCCCATCGTCGGCGTTGGCAGTCCGCTCATCGCGTGCGCGCCGGACACTTGTCCGATGGTAAGACGGTGGTGCATTAATAGCCACACGATGCTTATCTTTTTAGAGCTGATTCCGTGGTCGTTGATTCATCGTGGTTGGAGAAGCTTTGTGTTTGAATCAAGCTGCGTTTGCCAAGCGGCACTAGTTGCACATCTTAGGGGCCTCCTCTGGCAAATCCATGTACCGAAGCTGCCGACAAAAGCAATCCTGGCGGTACAGCTGCACGAAACCGCACCTGTTCGCTTTTCACTGATTTTACTGATTTATGTCGGCTGACTCCAGTTAGTATACGAGTTGGGTGTTAAGGCCATGCTCGTTGAATTGGCACCTCCCTGGTTTACCTGCCTCCTGCATCGAACGATACGCATGTTATCATCTGCGTTAATTTGCGCTCAATTACAATGAGGTCCGAGACACCATGACGACTTCATCGTTTCCTGGATCGCAGAATATCAATATTCTTCAATTGGACTAAAAATAGTATTTTCATATGCCTCATTAGGTCCGTCTCGAACACACCCTAGCGTCCCAAGCCTTCGTCATCCCCACGTCAGGCCTTGAAGGCAGCACTCTTCCCAATGTACTCTTTCCATCCTACCAATTTCTCATCCAGGATCTCATGACTCTTCTCCAGTCCTTCACCTGCGTAGTACCCTGGGTCTTCGATGAACAAGTGGTTCTCTAGAAATTCCTCGGCCACGAATTCTGGAAGGAAGCTCTTGTAAGTCTTCTCGTCGACTTGGGTAAAGTGCGTCTTCTTGCCAGTCACTTCCGATAGCTGTGCAAGGATCTCAGTGGGGGTATAGTATCCCTCAGCACCCAGGATCCGGGCTCCAAGGACAGAAGAACGATTCTTGATGATCGCTTTAACGAATTTGCCTGGACTATAGTTTAGTACGAAACTTAAGAGTCTGGAATATGCAAACTTACCCGTATCATTCTTGATATCGACCAAGGGGAATTTCGCGTCCTTTGACACTGGAACAGCAAACGTCAAAGTCCCATCCTGACCAGGGCGAATGGACTGCTCGAGATTACTCATGAAGTAGCCTGGCATGTAGAAGGTTGAGGGTATGCCGCTGTCACGAATGTATTGCTCGATGTCAGCCTTGCCATCAAAGTGGGGGATATGGGGAAGGCGGCCATTGCTGGTTTTGGTGGCGTGCAACAGAGACGAGAAGATGAGGTGCTGAACTCCAAAATCTTTAGATATATCTGCCACGTTCTTGCCCTGTGCAATCTCAATGGCTGAGTTTGCCGTCTCCCAGTAGTTGGTGACTAGGAATACGGTGTGGGAATCTTTCAAAGCAGCTCGAAGACTGTCCTTTGAACTTAAGTCGGCCTAGAGCGTACTTGATCAGTACTGCTAGATAACTGAGTATTGAAGTAGAATTTGAAAAGAACGTACGGAGACCATCTCAACACCTTGGCTCGTAAGCGCCTGGGCGGCAGGCTTTGAGGTATCGCGAGTGATGCCACGAATTTTGAATTCCTGCTTGAGCTTAGCATCATTGAGGAGGTTCTTGATAACAGATCCACCCTGGTTGCCTGTGGCACCGAAGACAGTGATAAGTTTCGACATCTTGAGTAGTTTTGAAGAGGTTGAGTTAGGATATTGTATTGATACTATGAATGAGGAGGAATTGGAGGTGATATGATTGTGAATCTAAGCTATCGTGTCAATGATGCTTCATTTATCTATCTCTGCCCCTCGTGATTCATCAATGAGGCGTTCAGCAGAACGTCACGTGTGCTTACTCATCTCGGTATTCGGGGGTGACGATGCCGATCTTTGCTTTGTCACTGCCCGCGCTTTCGTTTCTCCGAACGGTGCGAGATAGTCAATGTCCACGAATTTCGATGGCGACTTTCTCTCCGTCTGAGGTGCATCAAAATGATTGAAAATACAATTCACGGTCACACGATTATATGTGTGGCAATATCCTTTTCCGCACCGCGATATTGAGTCGGAGCCGCGAACAAGTTGCGGACGAGAATGCGGCAATTGGATGTTGACTTGGAGACAGCATATGTGTTGTATAGGTACGTAATGGAAATCAGGCGATGAGACTGCTAAAATCGGGCGTGCTTGCTGCCCTTAGGTGAAGTCAAAGTTTCCTAAAGTGTCAGTGACCCTCCCGAGGTTATCTTTCAAATTGCTTTGCACCTTCCACACAGTCTTATGCGTTCAAAAACAGCAACGAATTGTGTAGAATCTGCTCTAGAGCTATCCTGAAATGACTGCACTGTTTCAGATTGTGCTTTTCGTTTTATGAACGAAGACATGAATAATTCAGCATCTCTCAAGTACGGCTCGTCGGCCATATGTAGTTGTTTGATTGGAGGATGGTAAGTATCGAAGCTATACGATTGACTGAACACAAAGACAGAGAAGTTGGACAAGACATTTTGCTTATATTAGTTGATTAGGGAAGAGACAACACTAACTCGTTGTTCTTACGCATAGCTCAAGCCATGCGAGAATCGGAATACCGGATTCTCAGTATCAAATGGCACGTCTTCCTTTGATGCAGCCACGGCAGCGTCACTCCTCGGCAAGTCAAAGGGAAGCTTTCCTTCGGGCTTGGCTCCATCGATACCGAAGATTGTGTCTAAGAAGGCATCTGGACTGGCTCCATAATTTGCCATGACCGCTGCTGCTGCCTCTGCGATCTCAGGGATAGCAGCAGGTCGCTCGAGATAGATGTCGACAATAGTTGGTACTGTATTATAGATGGCGGCCTGTCGTGTCCTCTCGGTGACGTTGAATTCAAGAGATCCGGAGTGCTAAGCAAATGTTAGTTTACGTTTCACATGCGATTTGGGTATTTGACAACTTACGTAGTTGGCCTCGAAACCTCCAGGACGCGGCTCGTACGGGGTGCTAAGACGAAGGAGTGCAAAGTCGGCCTCGGAAGGAGTATCGACAACGTGTAGATTGCGTTTCTCTAAGACCGTCTTGTTGAGGCCTTCGATATAGAACTTGGCGCCCTGAAAGGACTTGAGGGGTAGAATGTTGTCCTTGTTTGTCAACAGAGTGTAGGCTCTACGCTGCGCAATGTTGCCCTCGCGAACAAACTCGGGTTTTCCGACTACCTTTACAGCGGCGTCAACATCGACGAAGGGATTATCGAAAAGGCCAAGTAGAAACTTCTCGCGTAGAAGTTTTCCAACCGACACATCGATCCGATCTTCGCTGACAATACCTTTGTTGACTAGTTCTAGGATGAGGTCTGTTCTTTGCTCTCCTCCGAGTTGATCCACGCCCGCATTCAAAATTTTCTCTGCTCGTTGCAGTTCGGTGAGGTTTTCTGCGCCCCATGCACGAGCCGGCATGTCTTGACCTCGGATGATTGCGTCTGTGATAAGACCCCAGTCGCTAACAACGATTCCCTCGAACCCTAACTCGCCTTTCAAAAGGTCTGTGACAATACCTTTATTGAAGCCGGAGGCGACTTCTTCATATTTAGTGCCCACTGGGCGGCTGTAGTATGGCATCATCTGTCTTGCGCCTGCCGCGATCGCTGCCTTGAAGGGGATGAGATGATGCTCAAAGTTGTTCTATAGATACGTTAACAATAGTCCAGGCCTTTTCTTAGGAATACCTACGCCGGGGTAGGTTGCGTTCTTGCCATATATAAAATGGCTGTCTTCGCCTCCTTGGACGGGTCCACTACCGGGAAAATGCTTTGCTACCGTTGTTACAGACTGTGCTCCAAACTCTTCTCCAGTGAACCCCTCGATGTAAGCGACTACAAGCTCAGCGGTCAAATTTGCATCTTCGCCCATTGTTCCGTGGATTCTTGCCCACCGAGGCTCTGTTGCAAGATCAATCTGAGGGTGAAGTGTAGATCGAAGACCGATTGCCATATACTCTTGGCGTGCAATATTTGCAAAAGTCTTTACGAGCTCTACATCTCGGATAGCCGCAAGACCCAAACTCTCAGGCCATTGGGAGAAGGCTGTCGAAGCGATGTTTGCTCCGATGCTATCTGCGAAGGCATGCCGAGGATCTGATGACATTGTGATAGGAATGCCAAGGCGGGTGTCCAAGGCCATTTGTTGCAGACGGTTATACCACTCCGCGCTCGTCCGTACATTGCTAACTGCACCGGCCAAGTTGAAGTGCGTCATGAACTTACCCTTGACGGCCAACTCGGTTCCATTTGCAAAGGTTCCATTGGCACCCATAGTTAGAATATTTTGGAACATCTGTCCGGCTTTCTCTTCCATAGTCATGCGTTGTAGCAGATCATCCACTCGCTCGTCGACCGATAATGACGCATTCCGGTATCCCCAGTTTTCGGTTTGTGATCGTGCATTTATTTCGATATGCTGAAGCTCGCTCATACGGGGGACGTTGATAGCGCTCGCCGTTGCTGTTGTAGCAAGAAAGAAAGTCGTTAGAAGATTCATCTTTCGCTGTGAATACCCTTGGTTTTGGATGGCCATATCGACGTAGTAGGCAATTGTAGCCTATCGTATGCTCGACTTGTCACAAAAAGCACTGAGCATCACGACTTCATCTAACCTATTTGTACTCTTGCTTCGGACAATTCGTCGCAATTTTTTCGCCGCGGACTGAACTACATGCCGATGATTACCCGATATAGCAAGAAAAACCATTGCAGATCTGGTAACCACGACCGCTGTCCAGTGCCTCGGTGTAAAAATCGAATGCTATGCACCGAAGCCGGTGGAGAGCCAAGGAGCTAAAGTGTGGAGGACTGCGGAGGGCGGTGGAGTTGTCCGGGGAAGCTCCGATCCAACGCTCCGAATATTACCCGTGAGCGATATGGTTGGATGAAGGTGCCATTATGACGAGGTAACATAGGTCTGCTTGATCCCGTTCGGCTATAACCGATGTCACATGAGTTTATTATGAAGATGAATCCTCCTCCTCCACATCCCGTGTGGCCAAGATCGTGAAACCAGAAAATCAAGTGGTTCATGAGTCTAGTCGTCTCTTGGTCTGACGAAATTTTTCGCATGAGTGCTTCCGCATTCCGAAAGAACGAAAAGGATTATTCCTCCGACTCGGGACTTATGATATTACGGTTAGAATTTTTGTACCTTTCAAGCGTTCTGCTTGTCGCTCATTAGGCGTAATGCTATACTCTTGCTTGGCTCGTTATACCACTACTATTTAAGCCTATGTGTTGCGAGCAGTGTAGTCAGGGAGTAATTGATGGATCTATTGACAATGGAGAGCTCTAATAGGCTCGCTCGTACTGAGCTGAGCTCGTGCGTACGTAGAGAGCTCTAATTGCAACACTATGACCATTCCAACGACGAAGAAACTGCGGAGTTTGTATGATTCGAATTCTACGTAACAATGCATCAGCTTCATACTCAATCGGATATTTGACTTCATCAACTTGCACGAAAAGACGCCAGAATCAAGGTCCCAGGTGTCCAGAATGCCTACTGTCTAGTGGAATGCATCCACCATTCTGGACTCAAATATGTAGAGGCGTATCCACATGAGACTAACATGACTAGAACTTGCGTGAATACTCCGCTTCTACCTGTCATTATTTATGGACTCTGGCTCACTTTATTCTTTATCTCTTTCTTTCCTCATATGATATAGAAGATATTACCCATACCCTATATCATAACAAGTAGGAAAACCCTTTTCTTCGACAAAAATATTTATTTATTCTGGTTTATAGCCGTACTCAGCTAATGTCAATTTCTAAAATCCTAATATAAATATGTACTAAGTTGCTCGAAGTCACAACGCCAAATTCGGTGCACTAGATCAAAACCACAAGTATATAAAAAAATCTTGTAGGGATAGCGTACACAGAGAGCATTTCGTTCTAAAAATGGTATTTTCTAGGCCTTGTGGCATTCAGTCCAGCACCATATCATCAAAGCTTTTGAATCCACGCACAGTATGATGCGTGGTTTACGTCGAAGCCATCTTGCCCAATTTTCATACAGCCAGTGCAAGGATAGAATCCATACGTTATCTTGTTCAAAAGTCTATCTGGATTTCTACCTTTTTATGCTCGCAAAAACTTGAAACAGGATCCAATCATAAAGTTTGATGAGTTTATAAAACGGTGTGAGAATCTCCCTCGATGGTCGCAAGCGGCTAAGAGGGTTTCTTCTTATATCGGGCCTAATGTGCGTTACACTAACCTTATTTGCAAACCCAAATTGCGAATCAAATTATTGTAATAGTTATGGTCTTTTCCGCTTCCCATAATTCGCCGTCCATAATACCATCAATGTAGGCTGGACCGATCAATTTATAGTGCTGACCATCCCTTCGCACAATGAACGGGGTTTGTAAGCCAGCAATCAAGGCAACAGCATCGTCAGCTTGAGTCCATCGTGGGCACATTCCTAGGTACCCCAATTTGCTTAACATGAGTGTCTTATGGTATGTGTTCAAGAAGATTTCATGTTGAACTAATGCCACTTTCGGACTGTACAGTCGAAGGACTAGGCGTATCTTCAACTCGTCTGGCCATTCATCGAAATTCTTGCTGCAACCAAAGAGAGCAGTATAGTCATCTATTGCTGATTTGTACTCGGGCATATCTTTGATCTCCTCGTGAAATGTATTGATATCAAATGCGCATTCTAGAAAGTTCGTCACCAGGATGTGCATACACTTTTCTATCGCATTATACACATCAGAGCCAAATTCAGCAGAGCTTGTTGCTAAGGCAGGATTAAATATGCTATTTTGTATGAGAATTCGACAGAATGCGTCTGCAGGATGGCCGTTCTCCGGATATGTTTGAACCTTTATGCTCAGCCTTATCCATGACTGTAGTGTTCGGACAAGTTCTATGACACTGTTGTAGCGTTTCTTGACATCGCTGATTTCCATCCTCGCATTGTATCCACGCCTAAAATTGGCCATGGCAATTGAGGTAGAAGTAGCCACTTCCTGAATTTCATCAACCAAAAGCCCAGTCACTGATAGTTGGAGATCGCTAAAAGAGTACGAAGGGTCTGAAAATCCAGAAGCGTGTGACTCTCTAAGTTTGATAGGCTGAATGAACGCAGTGTTGCTGAAATCCGGAACCCAGGAAGGTAGATCAGGGATGATAGGTGGCAAACACACTTGGTACAAAATAGCTAGTGATTTCTCAATTCGTATCGTAGCAGTCGTCATTTCGGTGTATATTGTGTGTACTGCGCGACCATATTCAATCTGGGGCAGCTCACGAATTTTCAGATGGTCGAATATTCCATAAAGCCCATAAACTTTATCCACCGGATTAGTTAAAGATTTTGGCCTTGCCAATTAGAGGACTGCCGAAATTGATGGGCCAGAGGGAGGAGTCTGGATGACGTCGATGAGCGAGCGATAGCACTTCGTGTCGCTGTGGTAAGAGGCTGGATTCGATTTTGATTGCATTGCATCGTCAGAATGCTCGTGAAACTGAAGTGTCTCCAGTGCTTCGATAAACCAGGTCCATGCTAAAAGTACAGGCCCACAGATCAGAACAGCTTTTTTCGCTAACGCCAGTTCTTGCAACACCCATGTGCGCTGAAACCAAGGTAGATTTATAAGGTCAACAATGAAATTGGTGTCGACTGCATCATAATGGCCGCGGCGTTCGTAAACCTTCGCTGCGAAAATTAGCACTTTGTTGTTATCGCATCGTCGTCCAAAAAGACCGTCCTACCTTTGAAGCGCGAATGAAGTTCCAAAAGCTGTGGTACGAGTGGCATATTGAAGTATTCAGACTTTCCAAGCTTATTCAGTACAGTGGCTATTTCTACCAAGAATGACAATGCGGTTGTAGTCTCGTATGATCCGTTACCAAGCCATATCCAAACTAACGAGGCTTCACCATAGATAAAGCGCATCTTGGACACTTGTATATTCTTTTCCGCAGTATTAGATTGGTCGATACATATTGAATCAATCCAGTAAGTTCCGGACGTAATTATTCCCGCCGACTTTGCGCTTCGTAAACGTCGGAGAATGGACTTAACATTCGATGTAACGGCAAAGTGTTGGCCATTGCACAATATTATTGAGTCTAATGGATCTTGGCCCCAAGCGTACGAAATGGCATCAAATCTAGGAGCATTATCAGAACTTGCTTCGAGAAGGTGAATCTCGACATCGTCGGGAGGTGCAGTGGGATTAGATGCTAAATTCTTTATCTGAAAGAGGCGAAAGGCAGATTCGTCCACTAGGTTTTCGTAAATGTAGTTGGAAAAAGACATTTTGAGGTGTGCTTAGAATAAAGAAGTTACACGAAACAGGTGCACAGATGTACAACTTCTAACTAGTCATGGTCCGGATACAACGAGGCTGATGTGTTGAGAGGGTAGCACTAGGCTCCCGCATAATTCACCACCAGTCAACCCCGCCAAAACGGCCCCCACTGTTACCTAGTTCACCAAGCTGTGTACTAGAATACGTGACGCAGATACTCTGGGGGCTCAAATCACTTTCCTTGTGAAGAATAAATAACTTTTACTTTGAACGTGAATAGTTGAACTTTAAACTGTTGGTGTGTTGTGTCTTTGGAGGTAGCTGTCCATACAACTACCCAGGTATGCTTGCAGTGAGACGCACTTGGGCGCTCCCTATCATTGGAGAATATGCCTTGTATATGAATCTGGTCGCTTTGAATAGTTCTGACTGTGACCCTTAACCTGTAGTATTAGGGTTGATTATAAAACGGCTGTCGAACACAAGCAGATAGAAAACGGATCGATAGGCAGAAGATCGTACACCAGCTACTTTCATCACACACCAGCCTTAATTCTTGGTGATTCTCCTATAAAACTATCTTGAATAGATCTGAGATGCGGAGATTTATCCCATTATGCTCTTACAGCCTCAATAATCGTAAATGCAGGGCTCTCCAAGAACAGGTCCCAATAATTACCGTTCTTCCTCTCATCCTCTGGAAGCACTACATTATGCCACTTCAACTTAAGACCTGCCTGCTGTGCGCATCGCTCATAGACTTCTCTACGAAACTGGAAAACATCGAAGCTGAATGGCGCGTCTCCTTTGACGACCACTTTTGCCTTGATACCCACTTCCTTGCCCGTGTCAGGGGCGATATAAGCTGGGTCTAAAACCAGAACATCAATGCCATAGAAGTCCATTTTCGGCTCAGTTACGTTCGGGTCATGCACATTTGTTGTGACGCCTACGAACTTTCCACCTTCAACAAGATTCTGCTCGATGACACGGAACATGTTGATTAGCTCAGTCTCCATACCCGCGTAGTTCAGGAACCATCCGGCAAAGACAATATCGAACTTTTCGTCGTGCTTCATATTATCTGGAATACTGCAGTCTCGGACTTCGAAAGTCAGGCGTGAATTTTCATTGTCTTGGCAAGTGCTTTTTGCGCCTTCGATCATGGATGAAGAGATGTCGTAGCCGACGACTGAGGAGGCACCAAGACGAGCAAGAAGATGTGTTCTGCGACCGGTGCCACATGCCAAATCTGGGTGGCGAGTCAGCGACGGCTTAACTTCTACGCAGTGAAGATATTCATAAGAATTGTTTCCCTCAAGTTCACGTGATTAGTCAAACAAATCGCACTTGAAGCTTCAAAAAAGGTAAACATGCCTACGTCTGTTGGCAGGACTGCATCATTTGAAAAACATACCAAGACATCTTTTACCCTCAATGTTTCCCAAAGCTTTGATAACACTTGGTTCCTCAGGCTCAACACTTGGCAGTGTTTTCATAACATTGTACTTTGTACCAATCTTGTCATATTGTGTATTTTGCGTACTCTGCCCGCCTTTAGTATTCTGCTGGGTCGCCATGTCTTTTGCTATATTACACAAAATCCCTTGTGTGCAATGGTATCAACAAGTTGCCCCATCATCCACACCTTGCGCAATTTTTTTTCATCACGTGCGAATGTATATCTTGGATTAGACAACAAATGCGTGCCAAGCACTGGGCAAAATCTTACTGGTAGGATGAATTCGACAGTAATGCGGGCCAATATGCACGAATCGGATCAGAATGGATGCCAGCAGCTGTGAATTTTGATGGGAGCGGCGTGTTGAGGCTGTCCCGCTGCCCCGCCACCAAGAGGGCTCGAGTCTCACCAAAGTGGGTCCTGCCGGACAACTTCCGAAATTTCAAAAGCCGACAAGCACGTGCTGAATACGATCCGAATGGCGCTAATATAATTTGGGGCTCTAGTTCGGTCTGTGCATTTACCAATACTGCGGAAAACTAGGAGCTGTTAGAGGCGTAAGCCTAGATCATGGTCTGGAGCGCCCACTAGCCTACCACTCTCACAAGAGCGTTCGAGGAACGGATATGAATTTGAATAATTTTGGTGTGGCAGGAGATCCGATCTTTCATTAGCTTCCAGTCTTCTGGCATTGACTTCGAGTAGGTAAGATAGTGGGCGTCCTCCTCCAAGGAGCGCTCAATCTTGAAAAAGCAATTGCTACATGGTATTAGTGACAAATCATTGAATAGGATATTTATGGGAACATTTCACTTGGCAGAGATTTGAATCTTTCGTAATCCGATATTCATGAAACTGTCATCTATCTTATTCATTGTCATGAAGTAGCGATGGATATGTACATCATCTACATCTCCTATGGCTACAGTCAGATCTAGATTTTTTCGTTTGTCTTCTTGTTGTTTGAATCAACAACCTCTACAACGTGAGCACCATTCTTCTCAGAGTGGACGCTACCTGTCTCAATATCCTTTGGGATAATGTCTTGCGCACCAATGGGGCCAGCCTCCTCAAAATGGCGACCCTTCTTTTCAGGACCAAGTGCAGTGGTAGTCGCAATACCAAGGGCAATGATAGCCGTAGCAATACCCATGACTGGCCCATAAGCAGGAGATTTTGTTCCCTTTGAAGTGGTGATCATGGTAGCTTCGGCGATAGCGTTGACAATCTGAGCAGACGGCGAGGAAATCATGTTTCCGAGCTGGTAGGTGATACCGACGAAAGAGGATCGGAAGGCAGGGGGTGACAATTCGCTGAGATGGATGGGAATAACACCCCAGGCTCCTTGCACGAAGAATTGAATCATGAAGCCAGATGCAGAAAGGCCGCGCTCAGTGGTGGGGAGAATCCAGGCGGGGATGAGGCAAGCGGAGATCAAAGCAGAGCAGATGATTGTGCGGCGACGACCGAACCATTGAGAAGTGTAACCCAGGATGGTTCCGCCAACACAAGCCCCTGTCTTCATTAGGATGGAAGCACGGGTTGCGCCTGCAGGGCTGAGATGCTTCTGCTCCTTCATGAAAGTGGTGTAGCTATCCTGGCTGGTGTGGGAGTAGTAGTTGAACTTTGAAATTTGGTTAGTTTGCAATCAACGATAATTTGATGTAGCTGCACATACCCAAGTCATCAAAAAGATACAGTAGAGACACATCCTCCACTCCTTCTTGAGCATAGCCTTGGTTTCAATCCAGAATGCGCCAGGGGTCTTGGACTCGTGGCCAGCCTTCTTTGCCTCGAGGAATTGCTTGGACTCTGGGAACAAAACTCGGAGGAAGCCGACAGCAATCGAGAATCCAGCTCCAACCCAGAAAACAATCTTCCAGGTCTTGGTCGCACCACCCACACCCAAATTGGCGCAAGCTGCGAGCACATAGCCGAAAGAGTATCCCTGTTGGAGGATACCACTCATCAAGCCACGAGCATTGGCACTAAACTTGTTAACTAGATTTCAAGTACTGAGATGGGAAGACATACGGGCAATTTTCAAGAGCCATGGAAATAGCATTTCCATAGACACCGCCCATGAAAAGACCGAACAAACTTCGCACAGCAAGGAACTGGTTGAAGGTCTTGGAGTAAATAGTAGCGACTTGAAGAAGACCAAGAATCAGCATGTTCAGCACCATGGGCCATTTGCGGCCAAACTTGTCTCCAGCTACACCGAAGGCTGCCGCACCAACCGAACGGAGAAGAAGGGTAAGGGTAATGGCGGTGGTAATGCTGGTATTGGTTTGCTTATAGTAGGCTGCAAGCTTAGTCGTCTGAATCGAGAGTGCGTGGAAGTCGAAAGCGTCAGCAGTCCATGCGAGGAAACCGACGATGAAGTACAGCCAGTCCTTCAAGCTCAACTGAGCAAAGAGTGAAATTGGGTTCTTGAGTGGCTCAGGCTTTTGCCACTCGCAATGTTCTTCACCATAGTCATTCCTGACTACAACGCGCTGGTCCCAGATGAAAAGGTCTTTGAAGCCTTGCTTCGCGGTTGCGAGCGTGCCCTTGGCCAAAGGATCGGCAGGTCGGTTGGCGGTCGCCATAGCTACTAAGGAGCAGAATTGAAGGCAAGAACAAGAAGAGAATGCCGGTGAAGAGCAGTCTGATCGCAATGCTGATATGCGGGGTGCAAGGCAATATATATACTTGTAACCCCAGTTTTTTGCCCGCGCTCGACAGATCTCACTCGCAATGATCCTATCGATACCCTTGTCAAAGGTCCGTAGCACAGCGTTGATAGCCAAGAAATGCCAAGCGCCCCATTGCACAAAAGGGTGCCCTATGCATAGTGAATGTCACCATGCTAGGCGAGCCAAGAGAGCCTAAGCATCGGTGGCGGGTCAGGCGAACCTGGGCCACGAGTGAGGAAACGGCACTTGATCCGGGATCATACGAAACGCAGATAGAGAATGTTGAGCGACAAAATGGGCGTGTTGATCTCCACAACATAGGGTGGTCCCCATGGGGCCTCAAGATGAGACAATCCTCACTGACATCTCGCGAACTTGGAAAATGTCTCTGCGAAACGTTGTTACCAGACCCGATTCATCGTGCACCTGTGTTGCTTCGCCTTTGGCAGAGCAAACCTTGTGCGACACCAAACAATTCAAGCGTTATTGACCTTACACCAAGCTACATGGCGTGGTAGAAGCCTCCTTCGCCGTACCTTCGCGCATGGAGGCTTCAGCAGCCACAAACTTGGCGACTGACCCCGCAACGAGTCGTCCGCGGTCGGCTGTGCCGATGCTCATGGAGCCCTTGTTCGCCCAGAACAAATTGTGCGCACTTACGATGGCCAAGAAGACGAAGGCGTGTGGCTTGCAGGCCGTCGCAAAATATCGTCAGCCGAGCATCCTTGTGCAGGCTTCTTTTAACAGCTATCGTTCATGATGATGGTGATGCTGGTCAGGCAATGATGTCTCTGGTCCAGTAATCGTGTTTTTGCTGACGCTGGTGGTTGGATTCGTTTCCCCGCGATAAAAGCCATATTCTGGGGTTGCCGTTTTCCCCAGAGCCTGGTCCGAGTCATTATATGGGTCTTTACAGACTTCACAAACACGGGAACCCTTGAGAGGTGGAGATGCACGGGCGCATTGAAGGAGCAAACAGTGCGCAGAGAACCCACGCGAGAGCGGAGACGACAGGCCTTGGCTCTGCGAATGAACATGGATCTGGTCTGGTATGTGCCACCTGCTGACGCGCAGAGAGGCCAAAAAGGGCTTTCCCGAAGCTGGTTCAATCGGCGGTCAAAAAGTGGGGATGATGCCAGGACCGCTAATCGGTTTTCACGCCAATCCCGCCCAGGGGGGTGAGCTTCCTGTTCCGATCTCTGCTCATATCTAGAGAGCCATTTGCGTCGACGCGACTTCATCCGAAAGGACTTCGGGTAAAATCGTGTGCCACTGGGCATCACCGGCTTGGTGACGCAAGCCAATCTTAAGCAGAGCTTACCAGTCACCTTGAACCTGGTAAGCACATATCAAAGCCCCCGAACTGACCCCGGATCTAACTTGGAAAAGTATGGAGATGGGCCCCCACCTGTCGGCAACGCTATGAATTGGCTGGTCACCGCCGTCTCCACGTGGAAAACGCTGCCATTACCCGCCCTAGATGGCGCTCGGACAAGTCATGTGGTGGAAACTTCTCCGCGCACGAAGACAACATGTCGGAGCGTTGAATCCAGCTAGTCCTATGGTCGCCAAGTTCATCTTAGATAGTATGAAACTCCGATAACGTGGTTTATAAGCGAGCTGCGCCCAACACCAACTTTGCGCACCTCTTCATGCGTATAACTCAACAACGCAGTAGAGTAGCGTAGATATATTGATATATCAAATTAAGTAGTATCTACTGCATCATTTTACATGTACGTGAGTTGTGCCCAGTCTCTCTGCACCTCTTGCAGCGCGCGCGAGCCTGGCGACTCAGGCCTGATCTCTCTCCATCTTGACGCTGTTCATTGACTTGACGCTGCACAGCCTCTCTCTCAGCAAGTATATCCTCTCCTTGTCCCTTCGTTAAGACTCCTTGCTTCTGAATCCGCTTCTTTTTTCGTGATTTACGCTTGCTGGCTGCCTCATTGGCTCTCTCAAGA
>JALNQF010000154.1:0-104197 GCA_028456385.1 Ophiosphaerella korrae
ATTTCTTTTAAAAGGCTAGAGATATCTAATTTAAAAGGTCTAGAGTACTATCTCCTAAATTATTAATTATTAAGTACTCTAAAGAGAATTAACGCGCCTTAAAACTTTATTAGGTTAGGGGAAATTAGTTACTAAAAATAAAGTAATAAGTTAACTTTAATTAAGTTAATTATACCCTAACATTAACTTAGTCCTATAATAACTAGTCTCTGTATTTATAGGCTTAGTATCTTTGTTCTAGTTTACTAGTTTAAGTAGGTAGTTAAGTAGTAGATTAGTTACTATTATAGTAGGAAGTAGCTTTAATAATAGATAGCCTTTAAATAATGTAATTTATTATTAAAGCTAGCGTTAATAACCTAACTTAAGCCTAAGATATCTTAATTATTCCTTAGTAATATAAAGTATTTAATCCTATATATTAAAGCTATTAGTAATAGAAGTATAATGTAGTAGTATTCTTTAAGACTAATATTAGAAAGTATCTAAGTAAGACTCTAAACGCTTATAGCTAGGTATGTATAGTACTAGTCTATTAGAAAGTAAGTAATACTAGCTAATATAATTATTACTCTAATTAAATTAGTTAACTAACGTCTATCTCTATATCGCGAGCTACTCTACGTAGCAAGCTAAATTAAAGATACTTTATCTTTATAATAATCTACACTTCTTATATAAATCTAAATCTACTTACGTTAAAGTAGGTTGTATATTTTTACTACTTGTAGTCTTTAAAGTAGTTAAATAACTAAAAAATACATTACTATTATAGCGCTATTATAATTTTTATATAGTACTTCTCTTTAGACTATTATAAGGCCCCTCTAGTATACTTTACTATTAACTTCTTATTAATTGTAGTAGCTATAGGCTAGTAGTATTAATTATATAGATCTTACTAGCATGTAAATAAGATAATATTAGCTTTATAGCTACTATTTAAGGCTAATTTATAAAGTATAGTAACGCTAGCTAGTACTTTACGTTTAAAGCCTAGGTAGCGCTAAGCTAATCTTATAGCTAGTAAATCTTATAGCTAATAATAATATATAAGATACTAGCGCTAGCTTAGTACCTATAGCCTTAGTAGTAGAATACTAGCCTTCTACGTAGCCTTTAACTAGGCCTTTATAAGAGTAATATTTACTTAGCTTTTTAAGCTACTAGCCTTATTCTACTTTAGCTAGAAGTAGTTATTTTAAGACTTAATATCTAGCTCTATATACTTACTCTAGCTACTTTAGCTCTACTAGAGGCTCCCTAGGTAGCTTATACGCTAAGTAACGTATATAAGCTAGAAGCTTAGTTAATACTTATATATAAGCGCGTACGCTAGTATAAGAGCTTATTACTAGTATTAATTATTAACGTAATTAATTAACTTAAAAAGAGAGCTTATATAATAATACTAGAAGCTAAGTTAATATATAATTAGATTTTTAGTTTTAAGAGAGCTAATAAAGTAGCTAGTAAGTATAAATTATAAAAAAAGAAGTAGATTTAGAAGAAAAGAGTCTTAATAAAGGGATAGGGAAAGGATATAATTACTTAACTAGAGGCTAATTACTAGATTAATTATAAATAGCGTAAGAGTAAGTAGTATTTAAGCTTAAGTTACTAGGCTTGCGTACGCTATAAGAGGTATAGAGAGACTAAGTATAACTTATATATATATAAGAAAGATAGAGAAGCTACTACTTAATTTATTATATAAATATATACTCTCTACTCTACTATATTATTAAGTTATACGCTTAAAGAGGTGCGCAAAGTTAGTTAAGTATATAACTTACTTACTAACTATATTATAATAAAAAAAAACCTCTATTAATTTACTACTAAGTATAACTAGCTTCTTAGAGACGATATTAAGCGTTCCTATTATTAGTACACTGTTCTCCTCTATAGCTTATATAAGAGGAATTAGGAGATAGTAATATAAAAATCTATATCTCTAGGAAATAGCTCTATAATTATCTTACTATAGTAGAGAGTAAAGGAAAGTAAGTATATAGTAAGTATATATTTACTAATAAGGTTAAAAAGTAGAAATAGTTAGAGATACTTCTAGAAGTAATCTAGGTAGACAATAAAGTAAAGTATACTAAGTAAGAGAAGAGAGTAGTAAAGCGCATAGACTATAATATAGATTATAAGGATAGATAATTAACTAAGAGCTTCTTAGAGTAATTAACTAATTAATGTATATTACTAGTAAATTACTATTAAGTAGATACCTTCTTAATTTTCTTCTTACGTTACAACGTACTATTTTACTATAATAAGTACTATCTTACTATAAAGTATAAATAAGAATATAGTAATGCTATCTTTATATTACTACTATAGGGCTAAAGATAGCTTAAGAAAGTATTAGTAAGGCTAAAAGGTTGTATATTATATAATAATAACTAGTTATAAGCTACTATTATCTAAGGCGTTACTATATTTCTTAAGAAAGCTTTTTGTAGTATTTAGTTTGTACTAGACAAGATCTTAAACTTAAGTAAGTACTTTTACTTACCTAGGAAGATAGTAAAAGAAGTTAAAAGTAGTTAAGATAATAGTATAAAGTAAAAGATTACTAACTACGTTATTAAAATTAAGGCTAAGAAATAGTAGCTAAGAAAGTAGGTATAAGGCGATTTAACATCGTATAATAGTTTTTAGTTATTATAGCCTTTAGTAGGTTACTTCTTATATATATGTCTAGTTACCTAGAATTTAGGTTTAATTACGTATATATATATTTATAAAAATACTAAGTAGCTATTTATACTTCTTCCTACTAAAATATTAAAGTTAAGTAAGCGTAAGTATAATATTATAGAGCTAGGTCTAATAGCTCCTCTTATTAAGGCTTTTGCCTTAGAGATAGTTCTTAAGCGCGTTGTCTACGCTATCTTTATCTAGGGTCTAGGTAATATAGTTAATAGCTATAGTCTATAGGTTAAGGTAGTTACGATAAGCGCAGACACCTTTAAAGTAGTAATACTAGTTAGGTATAAAGGTATACTCTTACGAAGGTTAGATAAAGCTAAAGTCTTTAATTACTAGCTAATACTATTATATAAAGGTAGCTTAAGATATCTACTTTACTTTTATATAAGTTATTAACTAAGTAGTAAGAGTATCTATAATAATTATAAAAACTAAAAAGCTTAGAATTTATAATATTACTATATAGATAGATACAATAGTTCTAGTAGTAATAGTATAGATACTAACCTACTTACGTAGCTACTAGTTACTAACTTAGTTATCTTTTCTTATAACTATATAAAGGCTCGTATAGTCCTCTATAAAGCTAGAAGTAGTTATATTCTAATAGTTAGCTATTAGTAGGACGCTATTTATAGAGTATATGTTACGATAGTAACAAGAGAAATATAGATAGAACTAATTAGCCCTACGACTAAGGGATTAAGTTCTTACGAACACGAGGAATACAAACTCGATTAGGAAACTACACATAATTAGGACACCTAGGGTAATCTATAATCTATAGACTCTTAGCGTTAATAGATTATAGATTAAGGTAATCTACAATCTATTATTCTTAGTAGTAATAGATTAATAGATTAGGACAAGTATATAGTTAGTAGCGACGCGTATTATTAAGATAGTATTAGTAATTTAATCCTTTAACTATAGAACGCTAATATAAGATAGTTACAAAATATCTTCTATTATTTATAGTTATTGTAGATCCTTATACAAACTTTTGTTATTACCTTATAATCTACTAACTCTTCTAAGATAGGTACCTATAGTCGACGATAGGAGGCCCGTTACACCTTGCTAATTTAGTTATTACAAGAAGCAAAGCGTAAGTAGCGTATAGTCTAGCTAACACAATAGTAGAAAGCTTAACAAGTAAAGCCCCTAGGAGCAGTTATAAGTTAGATAGCACTATATAGGAAACGATTAAGGATTGTATAAATAAATTAATTAATAATAAAGAAGATATAAAGATAGTAATTAAAGCACTAGAAACGTAGAATAAGGAACTACAAGACTATTTAAAATAGAATAAAGTATAAATTAAAGCTATTATTGAAGGCTAAAATTAGATAGAATTAATTACCTAACGACTAGAAATAAGCGCAACGAAAAAACTACCTAAGATACCTATCCTTAAGAAGTTTAATAGGATAAGGGAAAAACTAAGACCCTTTATAGCCTTAGTATAACTCTAGATAGACGTACAAGTACTATACTTTAACATAGAAGAAAAGAAGGTAATATATATTAGAATGTATCTTAAAGAAAATACAATAAGATAGTTTAAACCCTACTAGATAGACTATACAACATACGCTCTAATAACCTAAAAGGACAAAACAAGAGCTATCTTTAGAAGTTATAAATACTTTACTAGACGAATAAAAGTAGCATTTAGAGATATAGACGTTACCTAACAAGCTAAAGAACAGCTAGAAAAGCTTATATAAAGCTAGAGTGTTCTAGAGTATATATTATAGTTTAAATAACTATCGCAAAATATAGAGTAGAATAAGTTAGCCTTAATATTACAATTTAAACAAGGACTAAACTCGAAAATCTAATACAAAATAATTTACATAGAAAAACCCTAAACGCTAGAAGCCCTAAAATAATAAGTAATATAAATTAACAACGATCTTCAAGAATAGAAGAAGAACAAGTATAGAGGTTATACCTAGAATTAGAATAAGGGAGACCCTATAATCCTCGACGCTAACAAGGATAAGAAGAAAAAGGGGAATAAAAACTTTACATACTTTAACTATAGTAAGAAAGGCTACTACGCAAAAGACTACTAATTATAAAAGAAAAGAGATATAGTATACTATAAATATAGGAAACTAGGACACTTCGCAAAAGACTATAGAAGTAAGAACCTAAGAAAAGATAAGGAAACTTAGTTAAAAATAACTAAGAATAAGAAAGAAGCACTAAAAGTACAAGCTAAACCTTAGGAGAAGGTAGTAGAGAGTAAAGAAGTATAACATACAATACTCTATTAGACCTTTTATTATAACAACAACTACTACACATATCTTTCTAGTAAATAGGGAGTAGTATAGTTCCTATAAAAATAGAGATATAGAGTAGCTACAACAAAAGAAAGTAGAATAAAAGTATAGCTAGAAGAGATAGCCTATATAATAGACTTACTAATAGAAGATTTAGAAGGGGAAAAACCCTAGACCTTATCAATCTAGGCTAAAGAACGAGCACTAGATAAAGAGACTACTATAGCTTTCTCTAAAGAACTACGAGAAAGCAAAAGACAAGTTAGCATAAGAGGTATAGAATATACTTAGTTAGATATATATAGCTACAATAGCTATACAACAATAGATATAGAAAAATAAGACAAAGAATAGAGATTCGTTTAAATATACTTAATAGTTATAAGTATAGAGGAAGCGTACAAAGACTAGAAAGAACGCAATCTTAAAGAAATAAAGTTTACACTATTTTAGGAATAGATAAAGTAATATATAGTTATAGTAAGAAGAATACCTATACAAAAAGAATAGTAGTACCTTATAAAAAAAACACAATAGATTAACAAAGCCTATATACTAAGAATACTAGTAGTGTACTATATCCTAATAATAGATATACCTAGAAGAGATAAGTACTAAGAAGGGGATAACAAACTAATAGATCTAAAACATCTAGTACACTTTAAAGTATTATAGATATTATACCTAGATAGGAATTGTATTATATATAGAAACTCTAAAGCTAACAACAATATATAGCTTATATAGAGAAGAGGCTATAACTATATAAGAGTAATCCTAGTAGAAGATATCTAAGGATAGGAAATAATCCTAGAAGATAGATACGTAGTAGTAAGACCTAGTCTAAAACTATCTAAAAAATACGTCTAAAGAGGACTATAGTATAAGTGTATATACGATAAATGCCTAAAACACGAAGAATATAAGCTTAAAGTAGGCCTATAGCCTAAGAAAGATAGATAGTTCGTAAAGAAGCCTAAGTAAGAATAGCTAGAAAGCGTAAGAGGCCTATATATTACAAAAATAGGTACTTACTAAGAAAGAAAAGTATAATTAATAATTAACAGCAGAGCTACGAGAAACTTTATATTAAAGAAGTTTGTAGAAACACAAGGAATAAGGTATATAATAAAGAAATATCCTCGATAATTAAGTACAATTAAAGGAAAACTATTCTAAGAACCTATTAGATTTAAAACAGTTCTCTCTACACTAAAACTAGAAGGAATAACAATTAAGAATATAGTTATAGATATAACAACAATTAATAACAAACAAGACATAATACTAGGAATACTATAGTTACAAATAACTAACCTATAGATTAATTAGAGAATAGGAAAAATTAACTACTACAGAATAGACACGTTAAAAGCCAACATAAGCACTTGCAAAGGAGAATTCCCTAAAGAGTACAAGAAATAGGAAAAATAACTTATAGAACCTAAAGATTACCTTCTAGAACATTAACTATAGAACCTAGCGATAGAACTAGTAGAAGGTAAAGACGTAGGATAGAGCCTAGTCTACTAGAAAATAGAAGAAGAATCTAAAATTAAACGAACATTTATCTAGAAAGCAATAAAAAAGGGATAGATAAGGGAATCTAAATCCTTAGTAGCGCACAGACTTATATTTGTAGATAAAAAGGGAATAAGTAACAAGAGACCTTACGTAGATTTTAGGAAAACTAACGTAATTATAAACAAGAACTAATACCTATTACTACAAATAGATAGAATACAAGATAGATTACGAAAAGTAAGAATCTTTACAAAACTAGATATTTAGAACGCGTACTACTAGATTAGAATTAAAAAAGGAGATAAATAGAAGATAGCGTTTAGAATATAGTATAGACTATACAAATATCTAGTTATACTATTTAGCTTAATAAACGCACTAGCAGCATTCTAAGAAAGGATTAATATAGTACTAAGAGAGTACTTAGACGTATTTATATTTATATACCTAGACGATATCCTTATATTTTTAGAAATAGAAGAAGAACACGTACAACACGTACATAAAGTACTAGAGAAAATAGTAGAAAATAAACTATTTCTAAAAATAAGAAAATGCAAATTTTATATAAAGGAAATAGACTTCCTTAGATTTATTATTAAACTAGGAAAAATCAAGATTAACCTAGAGAAGATTAGATTAATTAACAAATAGCTAATACTAAAAAACCTAAAAGAGGTATAACAATTTTATAGGTTAGCTAACTTTTATAGAAAGTTAATAATAGGATAGTTAGAAGATATAGAACTAATAACTAGACTTATAAAAAAAGACACGCTATTTAAGTAGACGAGAGAATACAATAAAGTATTTAAGAAAATTAAAAGAAAGTTTATAGAAAACCTAGTTATTAGAATGTACAACCTAGACCTACTAGTAGTAGTAAAGACGGACGCGTCTAACTTAGTCTATAAAATAGCACTAATACAAGAAGACTTAGAAACTAACAAGGAGTATTTAGTCGAATACTTTTCTAAGAAAATAAAGCTAGTAGAGCTTAACTATCTAATCTACGACAAAGAGATGCTAGTAATATATAAAGTATTTAAGTAATAGAGAGTATATTTATAAGGAGCAAAACACTAGATAAAGGTCTATATAGACTATAAGAACTTTATAGGATTTATAATAAATAAAGAACTATTATAACGCTATACAAGATAGTAGGAGTTTCTATTAATATTTAATATAGAAATAATATATATAAAAGGGAAAGACAACTAATTTATAGACGCCCTTAGTAGAAGACTAGACTTATAAGAAGAAGTAAGTACTACTAGTATAGTTCTAATTAAGAACAAAGAAGGATATTTAGTCCTAAATATACCTAAAATAGCCGCAACACTTAAAAGAACGAGCAGCGAGCTAGACGAATAGATTTAGAAAATAACGTAAGAAACATCTAAAGAAATAGAAAAACTAAAAACTTAAAAAGGACTAGCATAAGCCTATAGAAGAACATATATTCTAAAAAAGATCTAAAGAGAATTTATACAGTAATTCTACAAATTACTAGTATATAGATACTAAGGTATCGACAAGATATTAGATAGACTCTTAAAGGACTATTATATCCTAAAAGTAAGACAACTAGTAATAGAAGTACTACAAGACTATATAGAATACTATAGAAATAAACATAATAGATACGCACTATACAGAATGCTACAACTAATAGAGATACTAGAACAACTATAGGGAATTATTACAATAAACTTTATTACGAAACTACCTAAGTCTAAAGACCTAATATTAGGAGTTGAGTATAATAGAATCCTAATAATAGTAGATAAACTTACAAAGTACTTATACTTTAGACTATATAAGGAGAAAAGTAGAATAGAAGTTGTAGTATACTAGGTTCTAGGAACTATAATTAGCTAATACAGACTACTAGATAAGATTATTATAGATAGAGACGTAAGATTTATATTAAAACTATAAGGAACAATAATAGTATAATTAGGAATTAAATATATAATATTAATAGCATACTACTTATAGATAGATAGACAATTAGAACGCATAAATTAGATAGTAGAACAATACCTAAGATACTACCTTAATTATAACTAGAACAACTAAGTATAACTACTACCTATAGCATAACTAGCATATAATAGTGCAAAGAATGTAGTAATAAAAGTAATACTCTTCTTTGTAAACTATAGATTTAAGCCTAATATATATTAGATACTAAGAAACTAGATATCTTAGTCCCTAAGAGGAGAAAACTTCGTTAATAGACTTAAGAATATATAGGACTAACTAAGATAGGACGTAGAATTCCTATATAATTATATAGCTAAGTACTATAATAAGAAGTATAAAGAAGGACCCTAATTTAGAGAAGGAGAAAAAGTATAGTTAGTACGAAAGAATATTAAGAGCAAGAGACTAAGTTTAAAATTAGACTATATTAAGATAAGACTATATAAAATTAAGAAAGAAGTTACACTAGTTATATTTAAATTAAAGCTACTAAATAAAATAAAGATACACCTAACCTTCTACGTAGTACTACTTAAGATAGCACTATAGAACGTAGAACTACTAGTGTACAAAGTAGATATGTATAGAGAATAAGAAGAATAGGAAGTTAAAGAAATCTTAGTATACTAGTTCTATAATAGCAGGAACTACTATATAGTAAAATAGATAGGTATAGACGAAAAAGGATAACTATAAGAAGAAATATAAGAACTAGAGGATAACCTTAACTACTCTAAGAAACTAGAGGACTTCTAAAGTTAAAATCCTCTAGAATACCTAGTAGTAAACTAAGAAAACTAACATTACTATTACTAGATAAAGAGGCGATAGGAGCGCCTAACGTAGGACCTACTACAGCAACACTAAATACTTTATCTAAGTCTAGCTTAGCTTCTAAAGCTACTAACTATACAGCTAATTTCTTATTATTTAGCGCCTTTATCTTACAAAGACAAGAGAGACAAGCTTAATTCTCTACTAGCTTACTCTACGTAAGCTCTTAGATCTACTTACGCTTAGCTTTAGCCTCTACAATTTAAGATAGTAATTTCTCTTAAGCCTAGTTAATAGCTCTCCCTATTATTATTAAGCTTAGATACAAGAATAAGTATAATAAACGTACACTCTATAAGAGAGACACTAGATATATTATAAGAACTATAAACGTTCGCACAAATATATACCTTGTAAGCCCTACTATTGTTTGTAGAAACTACATAAGGAGAGTACTTAGGATTTAACTTAGAGGAAGTATAACAAGAACAAGGAAATATTTTAACACTGTTGCGCAACACGCAATTAGTAAGAAGATATTAACGACGTGTAGAAGAGACAACTATAGGGAGTAATAAGGAACTAGAAATTAACAAAGAAAGTAGGTTAATAACCTTAGCCCTAGGATAGATAAACAAGGACCTACCTAGAGGAGGGGATAGTGTTACAACAGTAACAAGAGAAATACAGATAGAACTAATTAGCCTTATAACTAAGAGATTAAGTTCTTATAAACACGAGGAATACGAACTCAATTAAGAAACTACACATAATTAGGATACCTAGAGTAATCTATAATCTATAGACTCTTAGCGTTAATAGATTATAGATCAAGGTAATCTGCGATCTATTACTCTTAGCAGTAACAAATTAATAGATTAGGACAAGTATATAGTTAGTAGCGACGCGCATTATTAAGATAGTATTAGCAATTTAATCCTTTAACTACAGAACGCTAATACAAGATAGTTGCAAAACATCTTCTATTATTTATAGTTATTATAGATCTCTATATAAACTTTTGTTATTACCTTACAATCTACTAACCTTTCTAAGACAGGTACCTATAGTCGACGATAGGAGGCCCGTTATAGTATAGGTCTACGTAGTTAGGCGTAGTTAGCTTAAGCTAGTCTTCTTAATTATAAATAGGTATAACCTAGGTAAGTTAATAGAGGTTAGTACTATAGGCCTAACTAGGTAGTAGTAGAATAGTAGATAATAAAGCTATTATAGGTAAGATTTAGTTGTAAGCGTAAGTGCGCGTAAAGGCTAGTATATAGTAAGTTACTAAAATACGTACGTATACTAGTAATAATTATAAGAGTTAATAATAGCTTAATAGTTATAAGAGTAAGAGAGTTTAAAGGTTCTATAAGCTTAATAGCTTATACTATAATAGGAAATACCTATTACCTATACTTTCTATTTTACTTCGCCTTACTATCCTAGAGAGAAAGACTCTATAGTAACAATTTCTATAAGTAGTTCTAGAGAGCTATAAATTAGTATAAAGTAACTAGAAGTACTACTTCTTAGTAAGTAGCTTTTTTAGCACAGCCTACTAACACTATATTACGCGTCTATTATTACTTAAAGAATATTAAGCCTACTTTATACGTAGTACTTTACTCTTAACTCCTTATTATAAGGTATCTTATATCTTCTAAAGTGTTAGCTTATAACTTATTTATATATATTTTAGGCTACCTATAGTACTCTATAGAGTAACTTATTACTCTTTATATACTTAGCTATACTCTTATTAAGCTACTTACTATCTCTACTTTTTTATATTAACTTATCTTACTCTTATCCTTATTATTAATAAGGTAAGAGCTATAATAGTAGTCTTTAATAATACTTAATTAGTAAACGTAGTTAACTACTTAATATATAGATATAATAATATCTTAAGAAAGATATATTATAAAGGAAAGAAGAGTAATAGAATAACGTATAGTATAGCCCTACCTATTATTGTATAAAGTAGATACTATAATTATTTATAGCTAAGAAGTATATTTATTTATAATAAGGAGCTTTAGATTATACTTAAAGATAGACGAAATTATTCTTACTCTTTAATAAGCTTTAAATAACTTACTATCTCTTTATACTTAAGCTAATACGTATCCTTACTATAAGTACTAGCTATTAGTAATATTAGGGAATCTAGCCTATCTAAAATACTCCTAAACCCTTTTCCTCTATAAATAAGGATTAGTTATACGTAAAGTAGATAGGTCTAACGCGCTAGAGACTTAGAACTTTATCTAAATCTATTCTTAAGAGACGTAACTAGCAACCTTAAAATTAATAACTCTAATACTCTCTAACTATACTTCTTTCTTAATAATAAGGTTTATAGGTACTAGCTTAAGATAAGTAAAGATAAACTTTAAATAGTCTATTCTTAGCTCTAAGTACTTTACTAAGAAATTCTTAGAGCTAAAATCTTTGTTTACTCTATTCTTAATAAGGTAATATTCTAGGATACTCCTACTATTAATACTACTAAAACTCTCTCTCTCTTATTATACTATTTCTTAATAAATTTCTACTATAGTATTAGTATATTAACTTTACTAGTATACGTTTAGTTTTAGCTAGGTAGCGTCTAATATTTAGCCTAGTAGCCTCTAAAGAAAGAGGTAAGATTAAGTCTTATTATAAGTATAATATAGAACTTTTAGCGTTTAAAAGCTAGAGCGCTTCTTTTAGATAAAATTAAGAGTAATAGCTTCTAATATAACTCTCTCCTTAAGGTACCTAACTTTATATATAGCTAAGTTCTTAATAGACTATATAGTAGAGGCGTCTCCTACTTTATAAATAAGTTTAATATGTAGACTATCTATAAAGGTAGAAAGAAAGTAGTTTAGATAAGTTATAATTATATAACTAGAGCTATTAATTATATCTATCTATATAGCTATCTTTAAATAACCTTGTAAGTAAGATAAGATAAGATTACTAATAACCTAGGTATTTAAAGTAGCTTACTTAAAAGACTTGTTAATATAGTTTTTACTCTATTTACGCGCTACTACTATATTATATTAATTACAAGATAATAAATAATTGTGTCTTACGTATTAGAGAGCTAGTTTACCTAAGTTAAGGTGTTACAAGTTCTACGTAAATAGCTATAGCTTTACTTAGAAAGAGCTAGATACTATAGCTACTTTTACTAAGACTATATTATATAATAGCTATAGTCTTACTAGTAGTCTAGTTATTAACTAAATGCGCAGAGACCTCTATTATTTTTTAGTAGTAGCTACTAGGAGGCACAAGGAGTTTAGTATACTTAATTTAGATAATATTATATAAGAGGCATAAAAAGAGCTTTTACTACTAAGAGTCTAAGTACTTATATTCTTGTAATAGAGTAGTTCTTACTATAAGGATATTAAATAGTCTATAGATATAAATACGTAAGTATAATATTAACCCTCTATTATATCTACTAGCTAAATAGCTTACTAGTAGCTTAGGAGGGTAGATCTAGTGTATTATTATATACTATTAGTAGCTTAGTCTTGTTAGCGTCTTGTTTTTAAGTTAGACTTTCCTCTATAAGAGTAATATTAGGGAATAACTATAGAGTTTCTTTGCGATTATTAGTACTAAGTAGTTACTAAGTTTTTAGATATATACCTACGCGTTTATATATATCTATATACAAGGACCTTTGTATATATATTATAATTAGCTACTTAAGCTAGCGCTTATAACACTTCTTACTAATAAACTAAGTATACTCTATCCTAGCTATCTATTCTATATTACCTATCTTGTATATTATTTAGATATATATATCTAGTTAATATGTTTTTATTTCTAGACGTAGCTCTACTTAAGGTATTATAATATAAGGACCTACTAACTTAATATATCTAGAGGTAGTCTTTATAGCCTGTCTCCTTTTTTAGAGATTAAATATTGTCTCCTTACTAGTACTAGGTAGCACCTTAGTACTACTAGGATAGAGCTTACTACTCTTAATAACTTAATAATATAAGAAGTTACTTATCTTTATATTTATAAAAAATCGACTAAACTTTACGTTATTAGATAGACTAGGGCAGATAGCTACAATAGACCTAAATTCTATTATTCTAGATAAATAATTAAATATTTTAATAATATTAACGTTATTTAGAATAGTATTACGTAGTATAGCAAGATTAGTTCCTTATATTAGAAGCGCTTATATTAGAGGCGCCTCTATTTAGACCTAGCTTATATTTACTATAGTAGGCTTATTTACTATTACTATCTACGTTAGAACTACTATTATTATATTTATACTTATAGGCGCTAGAGTATTTACTTCTTTTAAAAATAAGCTAGAAGTAAGCTATTAACTTTTTAAAGCTATCTTAAGCTTCTTTAGTTTTTTTTTCTTCTTCTCTTTTTCTAAATTTACTTAGGCAGCCTAAACGTTATTAATTAAATCTATAGGTAAAGCGTTCCTAATACTAAGCTATAGCTCTTTTTATAAGATACCTATAATAATAACTTATTTATTATAAGTAGTACCTTAATTATATAGCTAATATATATCTTAATTCTAGCTAATATACTTTCTAGGTAAAGCGCACTTACTCTACTACTACTACTACTACTACTACTACTACTTAGGCGCTTATCCTAAGGTTATATATATAGGCTACTACTAGCTCTTTATTAATACTTTAACTACTTTAACTATATTAACTATAATCCTTTACTATATCTTATAATATATCTAGACTTCTTTAATATATCTTATATATACTAATATTAGGCGTTATATACAAGTACTTATATATACAATTCTACTACGTTCTTAGAAGTAAGCTATTATATATCTTTTCTATTTATTATATCTATAAGTAGTACTCTTTATAAAATCTAGGACTATATATATAAATAATAGCTAGTCTATCTAAGTAAAAAATAAAAGTAAAGAATTATATAGAAGTTTATTAAAACCTTACTACGCTTTAATCTTAGGAGCCTTATACTCTTTCTAATCTTTAAAAAATTTAGCCTTTTTTTTAGTATTAAGTTCTTTGTAAAGCTCTACGCCCTTAATAGTAAGATATATTTCTTTAAATTTGTTTATAAGCTTCTAGACTAGATTACTAACTTTAGCTACTATTCTAAGAGTTATCTCTTTAGTACTACGCTTACACTCTATATCTAGTAACTTCTTACGCTCTTTATAAACTACGCCTTCTACTAATTTAATAGAAGGTAATCTACTAGATACTCTATACTTACTAGTATTTACGCTACTATATCTCTCTTCTTATTCCTTAGTAGTAGTAAATATAATATTATTTGTAAGTTTTACTCTATATTAAACTTAAAGCTCTATCTTTAGTTCTTATATCTTAATAAATTCTCTATTAATAAGCTAATAGACGTAAACGTAGGTATAAGGATACTTTATCTTATCTAGTTTAATAGCTAGATTAATTAGATCTAGGTCCTCTAAGTAGTTATACTTATTATTAGTAGTAGTAGTAATATTTCCTTACTATATAATAGTAAGAATCTAATTAATATATCTTCTTATATATTTACACTCTATACTATTTTTATTTACTTTAAGATATCTATAACAATTTAGAAAGTTATTAATATTCTCTTCTTCTAGCTTTTTATAGTTATTAACGTAGTCTTTCTTAACTTAGTATATTAGATAACTTTTCTTTTTATACTAATTAATATATAGTTTCCTCTAGAGTTTAGTCTATCTTATAGTACTATTACTCTTAGTTATCCTTAGTATAGGTATTAAGACTAGTAGTAGTCTATATTCTTTACTATCTAGGTTATTATCTTTTATTATAGATTTAGTAGGTCCTAAACTAGAGCTAGACTTTATAGAGTTACTAGAGCCTATAGATAAAGGAAACTAGTTTCTATCTTACTTATCTCTCTATACTCTATCTTCTATACTTATAATTAGCTTATCTAGATTTCTTTAGCTACTAGCTAGAGAGGGCTCTTGTTAGCTCTTTAATAGAAGAAGATCTTAACTATTAGTTAGAGGAGGGTTCTATTAACTCTTAGTTTCTTCTATCTTATTATCTATATTTACTAATATAGCTTAGATATAAGTAGTAGTAATCTAATATAAGATAAGCTTAAGTAGCCCTAGTAAGTAGTTTTATATAGAGCTTAAGGAGCTAAAAACTAAACTTAAAATTATAAGAGCTATATTAAGCCTAAAACTAGTTACTATTAGAGTAAATTATTATCTTTTAAAGGGTCTAGTTTTAGGCTTTATTATACGTATAGTATAGATAAAAACAAGAGACTAAAACTAGGCTTATATATATACTTAACAATATAAAAGGGACTAAACTTAGTATAACTCTTAGTTAATAAATTATTAGTAAATCTTAATAGATACTACTACTACTTTACGTAAGCTAATATATATACAATAAATATATTACTTAGGGCTACTAAGGGTAGGCTATAGTAGGTATATTAGTAGGCGCAAATTAGTAGTAGGTAGTAGTAGTATAGTATAGTTTCTAGCGTTCTATTTAACGCGCTTTATAGTTCTACGCTTTAGATAGGTATAGCGCTTATAAAGTACTAGTTATCTTTAATATAACTATCTTATTTAAGAGTTTATCTAGATTATCTTCTACCTCTACTAAATTACTAACGTAGTTTAAGTAAGTACTACTTAAGTAATCCTTAACTCTTATACCTAACTTGTTAGTAGCTAAGACTCTATTAAAGAGTACTTATAGCTAGTCTTTATACTTAAGTTATTTATTTCTAAACCTTCTAGTATCTTTATAAGCTTTAAAATAGGCTCTAAGCGTACTCTTAGAGGTACTAACTAGCTTATTATTAGTTATCTTAACCTAGACTAGTTTATTAGCTTAGTATAAACTCTATAATCTTTTTTAAAGGTATTGTATTTATTCTTGTACTAGCTTTAAGTTATAGCCTAGCTAGAGACCTAAGATACTTTACGTATTACTAAACTCTACGCTTCTAGCTTATATCCTAAGTCTAAGTAAAGGCTATAGTTAAAAGTACTTATAAAAGCTTTAATAAGAGCTAACTTAGTCTTATTACTTTACTTAAAGATACTATTTAGCTAAGATAACTATAATTACGCTAGTACTAGCGATAGTGTAGGTACTTATATAAGAGTAGTAGTAGGTATACTTAAAGATTACTAAGATAGAGGTAGAGAGGCCTTATAAAAAGTAGCGCAAGTAACTTATATAAGATTAGTATTATAAGGTATACTTAGAAGCTCTATAAAGTTAAGATAGTTACAAAAATAGTTAAGATAGAATATAACTAGATAGGCTATTATACTAAACGCCCTAGAGTTATATCTAGCTTAATTTAGTAAGGCTAGTAGTAAGGACTAAGGCGCCCTAAGCTACGCTACTTAGCATTACTTATAGTAAAATTAGAATAAAAAATAAGTACGTACTAAATAGGGCCTTAGCTTATAAGGTCCTTTATATAAGAATATACGTTTTTAGGTATATTTACTCTATTTCTAATAACCTATCTAGTTCTACTAGAATATACTCTCTATTAAAAACTCTTAGCCCCTACTAGTAAGTACTAGTAGCTATCTATAAAAAGATAGAAATAATAATTTCTATTAGGAGATATAAGGTACTCTAGTAAAGGACTTAAGCGTAGAGTATAGAAGCTTTTAGTAAAGAGGAAATAGAAGATAAATAGTCTTATCTAAGTAGCTATACAAAGCTAGAGCTTCTATAGCGTATTATACCTATTAATAAATAATCTACTAGTAGCTTAAGTAGTAGCGTAGTAGGAACACCTTATAAAGCTAATATAAATTAATATTATTATCTAAATATATCTACTAGTATCTATAATAGTCTCTATAAGCTATTATATATCTCTCTATATTAAATTAGTACTTATAGAGTTACTATTACGGCTATAGTAGGGAGAGAGCATAAAATCCTATAAGTAAAGTTATAAAATATAGCACGTCTACTAAAAGTAGCTATAACTAACTAGTAATATTTACTACGTCTTATATTAGCAAGCTATTAAATAGAATAGTATTACCTCTTATACAAGTTAAATACTAAATAAATAGTATACTATAATTAGTACTATAATACTATAAAGTAAGTATAAACGTAACCTTTAATCTTTACGTAAAAGAAGAGAGTAAAAAAAAAGGCTAGAAATAGCTTTTATAAAGCGAGCTTGCGTTAGTAAGCTAAAAGAAGTACTTATAAGTTAGGGTATTGTCTAGAAGGTATAGGTAGTAGAATATAGGCGAGGGCGTAGGTATAGCTAAGACGTTTTAAGGTATAGAAAGGAAAGCGTATTCTTAGAACGCGGGCGATTACTAAGCTAGCTACAAGTAAGGTAATAGTAAGAGTAAATAGCTTTTACCTACTAACCCTCTTATTTTATATTATCTATCTCTTAGTCTACCTAATAATACTCTTAACTCTAATCCTTTACTAGAATACTCCTCTATCTTCTAGGTACTACTAGTACTCCTACTAGCTTTATAAGTAATTATCTAATCTAATCTATTATATATATCTACTTACTAGATATCCTTAATACTCCTCTAACTATACTAAATACCCTTATAGTAGCTCTAGCTATCTAAGGTCTATATTTCTCTATCTTCTAATACTTCTCTTACTAATACTACTACTAGCGCAGCCCTAGAGCATTATACTAATACTTAGTACTAGGGTAGTCTTAGTAATATAGGATATAGTAATATATACCTCTAGCGTTATTACTAGTACTTTTAGCTTTATAGAGACTTAAATACTATATAGCTCTTTATTTATTATACTAGGTCTACTAAAGTAAATAGTGTAAGCGTCTATATAAGTATAGCGTAGTAGTAAGACTACTTTCCTAATATTGTAGTAGTCTAAGTAATTATTAATAGGCCCCTAGTACAGACAACCTTGTAATATACTTTCTAGGTTCGTCTCTTAGACGCGCTCTATAGTATATAGGCAAGTCTACTATAAGATAATATTATTATCTAGCTAGTAGTTGTCTATAGCTATTAAAATAGTAAGTACTACTTCTTTAATTATAAGTAGCCTCTCTTACTACCTCTTTATTTATAGTACTAACCTAATACAAGAAAATATTTACTTTAGCCCTTATAAGAACCTCTAAGGTAGTTAATAGTGCTTTGTTAAGTAGTTACTATATATACGTAGTGTTTACTAATATATATTTAATAATTAAGCTCTTCTTCTTACTAAGTATCTTTACTAAAGATAGTTTAGAGCTAACTACGTTTAGCTTATAAGTAATAAAGATAATAAGTTAGAAGAGGAGTAAGCGTATAAAGCTATAGCTTACTAATTTCTAGTAGAGAATAATAGATAATATACTTATAGACTTAAGTATAGGGTATTAGGTATATAAAATAACTAATATCCTCTACTACGTAGTAAAAACTACTCTGTTATAAGAAAAATTATAGGTACTTAGACTAGTAAGTAAGTAAGGCTCTTTCTAAGTCTCTATACCTATATAATAGTACGTAAGTAAAATATAATAGATCTTCCTTAGTCTCTTAATAGTCTCTACTAGAAAATTACTAATATTATTGTTACTTCTACGCCTAATTTAAGGAGGGCCTTATCTTATAGTATAGTAGAATACCTCTCTTATAGCTCTACTACTTAGCCTATATTACTTCTAGTAGTTATAATATTATAATATTAACTCCTTTAGCCTTATAGCTAAGTTTTCGTATAAGTTCTAAGGATAAGTATTAATATATTAATGTAACTAGTGCGTAATAGATTAAATTACTACTTTTTAAATATAGCCTTGTATACCTATTTTTGTATAGTTAATAAAGAACTCTATTTATCTAATAGAGAACGTATTTATAAATTATGTCTTGTAGCTCTTAAAGAAAGTAAAAGAATAAGGAAGATATTATAACGCTTAGTAACTAATAGACTAGGTAAAAGTCTTGTAATATATAAACTTGTGTCTCTATAAGCCTATTTTTTAAGCTAAACTAGTTAATTTGTAATATACTTACTTCCTACCTATAATACCTAAACGTATTTAAATTACTACGCTACTACCTAAGCTTATCTATACTTGTATTTAATTTCCTTATCTATAATAGCTTTTATAAGTCTAAGATTAACCTAATACCTTAAATTATTTAGGACTTTTAATGTAGTAGTCTAGAAATAGTTATAGAAAACTTTAATAGTAATGTTAATATTGTTACTACTATAAAGTACTACTTTAGGTTCTTGTTCTACTCTAAAGAAGTTATATTTAAATAAATTAGATACTTTAGTAGAAGACTCTACTTAGTATAGGTTAAGTAAATAAATATAATAGAGCTTGTTTATCTTAGTAACTTTCTATATTAGGCTTAACTAAGCACCTTTATTAACTATAATATCTACTAAGACTATAGAGGATAGTATTATATTATACCTTATAATAAAGGCGACAAAGCTATTATTAAGTAAGTATAGATCTTTAAGCTATATAGTATTTAGTATTAGCTATAAGAGTACTACTTAAGTTAGATCTAGGACGTTTCCCTCTATATTAAAGTGCTGCAAATTCTAAATAGAGGAAAGAAGATCTACTTCTTAGGTATTATTACTTTCCTTAGTATTATCGCCTTTATTGCAAGTAACTAGTATTAAAAAGCTAACTTTAAGAGTAAAATTATTCTTTTATAATTAGGCTTCTAGGTTAAAGAGATATACGTATAGCTATACGTTATTTATAGATACGTACAAGTTTAACCTTAGCTCTTTAAGTAGAATTAGACTTTAGAAAATCTTAATAGTAACGCTAAAGATATAGCTATAAATCTCTTCTTTATAGCTTAGTTTCTTAAGTACTTTACTTACAATAGCTAAGGGTATATTATTAATTGTAAATATTTCTAAGTTTAAGAAATCCTAGATTACGCTCGTAAGGCCTAGGTACTAAATTACGTAGTATTCTAAGTTATTTTGCATCCCCCTTTTTAAAAGCTCTCTACTAATCTTTATATTCTAGATATAATAATTAAGTCTAGGGCGCCCTATAATTTTTTATAGTTTTACTATACTTTATTTATAATATATAACTAATAGGTAGTAGAAGTAATAGTGTCTAAATTTATTAATTGATTTTAAACTTAAATAATAACAAACGAGTTGTACCTATATAATATTAGCGTTATCGAGGTATACTAGTATATATAGGAAGAGTTTATCTAGTAGTAATAGTAGCTTACTATTAGTTGTTATTTTTAGATATATATTTATAGTTATAAGCGTTTATAATTGTTATACTATGTAATATTTAATATTATAATACGCTGCGTTAGACCCTACTAAGGAAGAGTATACTAAGCTAATTAGTATCCTATAAGAGAAAAGGCGTAATAAACTAACGTAATTAGATAAGTACGCCTCTTAGCGCCCTTCTAACTAGTATAATAAGCTAATTAGCTTTAGAAGGGGTATACGCCCTATATTACACTTAGGTATACTAATAATAATATATTAGGAAGAATTTACAATAAGTAGAAAAGTTGTATTATATATATATTAGTTTAGTAAACCTAACTCTATACGTCTTAGATTATATAGTAAGATTACTAATATAGTTTCTACTTTAGGCTCTCTAAGATAATACCTTAGTCTACGACAAGAGCTTATTAGATAATAAAAGTAAGTTATAAAGAATAATTAACTATATTAGCTACGTAAGATTATTTTAGGCTATCTAAAAGTAATACTAGCCTTAATTAGAAGTACTAGCTAGGGTAGTAGCGTTATATTATCTTATAATCTACAATAGCTATAAAGCTACTATAACTTTCTTACTTTAGGGTAAGACTTTTAGAGTAAGATAAAACGTCTTAGTTTATACTATTAGCTATAAAAGTTTTATAGTATTACTTAAAAGGAGGCGTATCCTTCTACTATTAAATAAGGCACTCTATATATTAGGCGTAGTAGTAGCTATATAATTGTAATTTATTATAGAGGAATAATTAAAAGTAGTTATAAGACACCTTAGTATATTATCTATAAAGGTTATCTTAAAATCTTAAGTATATGTAGAGTAATACTTACTTAAACTTAATATACTTTACCTATTTTCTAGTATAGGGTTTTTTCCTAGCTTATAAGATAGATATTAGTATAGATAATAATAGTTCTTATAGTTTTAGGTATTAATAAGTAGACTATCTCGTTTAGGCTGTATTATATATACGGTAGAATAGATTTAAACTTAAACTTAAAGTACTAGTATATTAATATTTATAAAGAAGTTGTAATAGAAATTTTTTATTAACTAAGCTAAGTTACTCTAAAGAATAGATTAATATTAAAGTAAACGCTGTAGCTAGCTTACTTACTTACCTATTAGAAGTATAGGTATATAGCAAAGAATAGTAACTTATTACTATTAAGCTATTTAACTAGGTATCCTTTATAAAATAAGTACTTTCTATAACTCTTTAGAATTATATCCTAAAACTCTTTAAACTCTTTCTTGTAAATATTATATATATACTTATCTTATAGTAAAGCTTGTAAGACTTTACTTAAAGTAATATTAGGAAATAGGAATTTTAGATTATACTAGCTTCTATCTATATAGGTATTTACTAGAATATTAATAATCTAAGAAGAAGTAGTTTTAGGAAGTATACCTAATAACTAGCGTCTATAATCCTCTTTTACGTTGTTTAAAGTAAATATAAGAGTAATAAGATTACTAGTAGGAATCTTATTAAAGATACCTTTATAGTTAGTAAGAGTCTTATAAGCCTTTACTTTAGTACGAAGTTTAATTCTATAACTATAATTGTAAGAAAACTTCTCTTAATTAGAAGTATAAAAGGATATAGTAGTAAATACACTAGCTTTACGTTTTACCTCTAGTATATTAGTACTCTCTTCTTCTTGCCTACGTTTCTTTAAGTCTAAGCTTTTTTCTTCTACTTTCTACTCTATATTGCGTTACTTAGCTATTTTAGCTTCTCTACTCTAGTCCTAAGATACTTGATTATTAGAGGCCTCTTCTTCTACCTTGTATTCTAAAGCCGCGCTATTATAGCGCTTAGTGTTTAACTTTTTCTCTATATTAGAATTAGTACAAGAGCGTTTTATTCCTACTATTATAATATTAGATAACTTATAGTTTACTTTAGGTAATAAATATATCTAGTCTTATAAAGTAGAATCCTAGATTTATAGTATAACTATATACTAGAGATTAATAACACGTATCCTAATTATAGACCTAGGGGTTTAGTTATAGGCTCTATACTTAATATAGAAAATTAACTTCTTTATAATACTATTAGGCCTATAATTAGCCTAGGGTACCTAATTTTAAGCCTTTAGCAAATACTAGTATTTTCTTATAAGGAATCTACTAAGCGTATAATTTATATAGTCTAGTAAAAGGCTATAAACTTCTATTTAATAGAGGTAAATTTATAAAGTTATATAGACTATTATATCTAATACTATAAAGGCGTATCTAGCTATAATATTTAATTCTTAATAATATTAAGCTCTTGTTAGATAGTCTATAGGCGTTTAAAATAACTTACGTTATAGAAAATCTTAGTATTATAGCTTAGGTAATTTAAAGACTTATTATTGTATTTATTTTATAAGTACGCTATAATATATAGATAATAGAATATATAACCTTTACTTAATTAAGCTAAGTTCTTTATATACTTTTAAATACTTACTTACTATAAGGTGTATAAATACGTTTAATTATAGAATCTATTCTTACTAATTAGGGACAAATAGTATATATAAGCCTAAAGACTTAATAGATAATTTATAGATAAAGATAAAGGCTACTAAAATAATTATATTTTAGGTATATAAGTTTAAGAGAGCTATGTTTCTTAACGTATTTACTATAAAGGACCTAATTATTAGTTAGTATAAGTAGCGCTAATTTTATTATTTATATATATATCTATAGTTGTTAAAGATAAAGACTCTACTTTCTAGGTCTCTTCCTCTACCTAATATATTTAGATATAGGTAATAGTATTCTTAGTTAACTATAAGATTAACAATTAATCTAATAGGTCTAGAGTAATTAAATATACTACTTTGTTAGGATTAGCGTTCCCTTTTATTACTAATATTAAGTTCTATTAAAGCTATAATAGTAAATAAGATCTTTGTTTATACGTAGTAATAATAATTCTTTTAGTAATATATATCTTACCTTTTAGGCTACTAAGCTATAGAAAGATTTAAACTACAAATTTATTATAGTCTTAAAAGAACTTTAAGTTAATAAAGTCTCTTAAATTTACTTTTACTTTTAGTTTTTCTTTACTAACCTATAAAACTATTCCTTTAGTCCTAGGTAAATACATCTTTCTCTTAAGATATTTTATTCTTTAGTAGATCTTAGTTATAAAGTCTTGTAAAAGTAGAATATAGAGTATTATTCTAATAATAATAACTATATTAATATTTTAACGTAGATCTTCTTTAAATATATTTATAATCTAAGGATTAGCTCTATTACTCTTATTATATAGTAGTACGTTAAGTTAAAGAAATCTTACGCTATAAAGCTTCTTTTTTTCTTAAAACTACTCTTTGTTCTTCTTATTGCACACTAAGTATTAGGCGCCTAGTAACTCTTGTAGTAATAGCTACTAGGCGGGAACTATATACTAAGAATATACGTAATACCTTAATTTATCTAGTTAGCTATAGAGATTAATTATTCTTTAGCTTAATATAAGGAGCTTTTTTATACAACAATTAATATTCTAAGTATAATATTAGTAAAGATAGCCTAATTTAGCTAACTATTCTATAAAAAGCTTAAAAGGTTAAGGCTTATCTCTAGATACTAATTTAGCTATCTACAGCTTACTCTAATATAATAGGTTTATAGATTCTAGTAAAGAGTACGCTAAAAGATTAAATACGTTTTAACTAGATATAATAGTCTTTAAGAGGCTCTTAAAGCAAGAAACTATTATAGGATCTAGTTAGAGTATATATAATAAAATATAGACTTCTTATAACTTACTACTTGTATTTGTAGATATACTAGCTCTACTAACAATTATAATCTTTTTCTTTACTACTAATTAACTTACTAATTATTATAGTACTATAAGCTATTCTAAACTCTTAGTACTAGTTGTAATACTAGCTTAGACGCTAGACTTCTAATATAGATTAAATAATACCCTAGAGTATCTATCTATATAGTTTTAATATTTTAGTATTTTTATAAGCTAAAAAAATTAATATATACTTATAGGCTATTAAGGATAAACTAAAAAGCAAACTAGATACTAGGAGTTATAGAGATATAGCGCATCTTATATCTAACTATACTAGCGCTATATTTCTAATAGTAACTAATAGCTTTAGAGAGAGGTGTATTCTTATTTATACTATTATAGGAAGTAGATACTATTATAGATACGTATTCCTAATCTATAATTAACAATAATAGTTATAGAAGATAACTAGGTATTATAGTATACTCTATTTTAACTACTAAAGAAAGTATAAAAATAATACCTACTACTAATAAGGGTATAGTATCTAGTAGTAGATTAGAATTTATAAAAGGATAGTTAGTATATAGCTTATATAAAAGAGGCTAAATAATTTATAATCTATATAGTACTTTAAAGTAAGTAATAATATAGTAAGTAGTAGATCTAGACTAGTTATAAAAGAAGATATAAGGGAGATACTATTAACTTTTAGGACTAAGCACGTAAATATCTATAGCTTCTATCTAAGCCTAGATAGAAGTTATAGAAATGTATTATCTATAGTATATGTACCTAAGTATTTATAAGATAGAGACGCTAAATACTATACTCTTAGTTATAGGCTTAGAGGTATTAGAGAGGTATAAGGTATAGTTATTAGTATAATATTACTTCCTAGTATTAATAAATTATCTTTAGTAACAAGTCTAAGGCTATAAAATTATGCTAAAACCTAATTTAGTATTACGTAGGGTTGCTAATTATTAGGACTACTAGATTAGTAATATTTCTAATATTTAACTTAGCTACTAGATTACTTAGCCTTCTTTAAGGAACTTAAAAGTTATTACTAGAGGGAGGCCCTAGAAATAGGCCTCTATAAAGAAGGCGTATTTAAGAGATAACTTATACGATAGTAAAGACTATAGATATCTAGAGTTATTATAAGAAGATTAAAAGCTAAGTAAAATCTAAGAGCCTTATAATTATTTAGAATAGATATCTCTATAAAGCTAAAACTACCCTAAATTATATCTATAAAACTCTACTTCTATTACTAATAATACTAACTAAGATCTAATAAAAGCTATTTAATAAGTATATTTAACTACTAACTAAGCTTAATAAGAAGCCTCTTCGTTCTATTTTTCTTACTAGGAGTATAAATATAAAGATAGCTATCTTAAGTAATTAGATATTATTACTATATACCTTAATCTACACTCTAAGAAGTTATTACTAATTACTCTACTAGAGCTAGGTTATTATACGAAAGACTAAAAGCTAATTATCTACTATCTAGATAGTTTTCTCTAGAAAGGTAATATCTAGATAATCTATAAATAGTTTAGTATACCTCTTATTAAGTTATAAGATAAATTTAATAAAGTAGTTAGATAAGAAGCTAAAAAGCTATACGTAAGAAAGGTTAGTAAATAGGGAATAGTAAATTTTAAGTAGAAGATTTAGAGAATTGTTACTTGCGGTAATATAGGGTAAGTAATAGATAAATTACTAGGGTAAGAGTTTCTAGCGTTACACGTATATTAAAAGATATTAATAAGATTAATACTAGTACTTTATTTTATAGTTCTATTTTTACTAGTATTTTTATATATAGTAAGTAGAAAGCTAAGAATTAGTTAATAGAATAGCTATAGTTAATAAGACTTCCTACCTAGTTATTAGATATAGGTAAGTATAGGTTATATCTATTAGATATATAAAGATTACTAACTACGTAGTTTTAAGGTTATAGAACTTAAAATATCTATATAGCTTAATCTTTTATAATCTAGGGATTCTATAGTTTACTATATAGAGTAACTTCTTAGTTACGTAGTATTATAATCTTGTTAAGAAGTTAACTATACTATAGTATAAAAGCTAATATAGTCTTACTATAGACTAATATAATAATAATAGTAACTATAGTAGTTATTAAGAAGTGCTTACTTTACGTAGTAAAGATATTAATTAATGTACTTAGTAATCTAATAAGTATATATAAGAAAGAAAGACTTTATACTTATTAGTAACCTTATAAGAGAATATCTCTAGTTTAACTTATATAAATATATAGGTAATAAGCTAAACGTAATTTTAACGCTATTTATACTATAGTTAAGAGATACTAGCTACTCCTATAAGGTAAAGGACGCCTATAAAAAGTAGAAGTTAGATATTTTAAATAGTACTCTAAAGTAGCTATCTACTTTTACTTCTACTTAGAGTCTTTAAAGACTATAATAAAGTAAATATATTTAGAAGTACAAAGTAGCCTATAAGTATTAGCTAGAAAAAAATAGTAGCGCTAATAGTATATTAGTTTCGAGCCTAGTAAGACTAAGTATATATTACTATATAAGGAGTTTATAAGAGAGTATTATTTAAACTTAGTTAAGTTACTTTTAGTAGTACTTTAGAATACCTATACTATATTTGTGTATTATATAGTGTATCTCTATATAGATTATTTGTATATTTTCCTTTATATACTATAACTAGCGCTAAGTAATCTATTATAAGCCTAGGCAATATTTACTTATATATAGGCGTTGCTATATTTATCCTTTATATAGGATTTTTGTTATATATTATATTAAGATTATTAGAATATTTTAAAATCTTAGAAACTATACTTTTTTTAAGGTTCTCTATATTAAAATAGCTTTAGTATAATAAGTAACAACGTTTATTTAAGGAGATATAAGTCTATAAGAAGAATTTTAAATAAAGAAGATTTCTTTTTATAAGAGCCTTATTATACCCTCTACTTATATTTTAACTAAATAAGCCTAATTTTAGGCCTAATTAGGAGTTAAGAATTTAATTAAGTATTATTTTAGAGAAAAAGTTCCTATTTTAGACCCTTTATATAGAGCTAATTTTAGGTCCCTTATAATAGAACTTTCTACGCCTTCTACTAAAATATACGCGCTAGTTTATAATTATAGTAGCTTAATAATAATATTTATATTTAAAACTTTATACGTATAGATTATAGAGTTAAGACTACTACTCTAGTTATAGCTTCTTCTATATTATTTTATATTATTATAATAGTATAGTTTAAGTAGCTACTTAGGTAGTAGTTTACTTTATAGTAGCCTAGATCTTACTAGTAGTATTAAAGAGCCTATTTAGGTACTTTTTAATACGCCTATATAAAATTACCTTACTTACCTTACTAAGTACTAGCCTAGTACTCCTTAATAAAATTTTAGAGTACTAGTCTAATTACTAAGCTTAATATATATTATAAGCTTTATACTTTAAGTATTAGATCTATAATAGATAGTAATAGAGAAGCTTCTATAGATATCTTAGACTATATTATTACTTATAAAGATAATAGCTTTATAAACTTAGGAGCTAATTCTAGTAATATATTACTAAAGATTAAAGAGGTTTATAGAAAGTTTTTCTAAAGAGAAAGAAGCTTTAGAGAGAAAAGAGCTCTCTAGAGAAATTCTTTAAAAAAAGAAAAGCTCTATAAAAAAAAGAGCTCTATAGAAAAAAGAGCTCTATAGAGAGAAGAGCTCTATAGAAAGAAAATCTTTAAAGAGAAAAGAGCTCTATAGAGAGAAAATCTTTAAAGAGAGAAGAGCTTTATAAAGAGAAAATCTTTAAAGAGAAAAGAGCTCTATAAAGCTATCTTTTTAGAAAATAGATATCTATAGAGGGCTTTTTAGAGATTTCTTCTAAGCCTTTCTAATTAATTAGGTAGTAGTAAAAGTATATTAGTAGTAGAGCCTAATAAGTATAAGCTACGCTATCTTCTTAGGCTTTAGTGTAACTATAACTATTGTAGTTAAGTATAAGGAATAATATAAGTAAGTTATAATAAAAGGGTAATACGTTTATCTTTAATAATAATAGTAATATTCTAGTTAATATTTAGTAACGTAGACTACAATAATAACGCCTAAATAGCTAATTCTATTTATTATTTAATTATAGCTATATAATTATATCTAACTATATAAAAATAAGTAGTTAAAGTAGTTTAGAAACTTTATAGAATTCTTTTAATACTATACTAATTAATTTAATTATCTAATAAATTCTAAAAATATATTATATAACCTTTCTACTCTTTTAAGCTATAGAGAGAGATATTATCTAAGTTGCTAAAACTAAAGTAAAATTGTAAATTCTCTAAGAAAGTACTAGCTAGCTAAAGATAAAGAGTAGTATAAAGAAAAGATAGTACTAGAGTCTATAGACCTAATTATAATAAGATCTATACCTATTATTATACTTAATATTAACTTCTACGCTATCTTCTTATATCCTCTTAAATACTTTATTTTCTTAGTTAATTAGATAGTAGCTAAGATAAATTATTAAGTACTTAAGGTATACTATATATTCTAGTAGACTTCGCAAAATAGAGAGAGAGATAAATTCTAGTATTATTATAATAAGTATATAGACTTTAAGGTCTTTAATAAATACTATATAATCTAGTTTTATTACAAGAAGCTATAGTAGGTTAATATTTTATATATATAGTTTAATTAATTGTTTCCTAAAGCTAGGTATAGATTAGTAGAGTAGAAGTAAGAATATTACTAGTAAATTAGACTTGCGTTCTATAAACTATGTATATTTAATTTTTTAAACGTTAGTTAACGAACTAGTAGCTAATATTCTTTTAAGGTACTCTACCCTCTTTAATAACTTATTATTATTTTTGTTAAGGATACTACTATTATTAAAGAGTTCTAGGATATATAGCTAGTTACCTACTTACTAAAATTAGTCCTCTACTTTATTTACATAGTCTTTATATTTAAAGAAGTATCTAATTATTTCTAGACCTACTATTACAAAGTAGCTAATTACTATAGTAAATAATCTAATTAAATAGTAGATAATTTGTAGTATAGATAAGGTATATATAGTCTATCTAGACTTAAGCCTAATTCTAGTTAGGTCCTAAAATTAGGCTAAGTTTAGGTATAGAGGAGGTCTAAAACTAGGGTATTATAAATAGTTTATAATTTAGGACTAATAGTATTTATTATTTTCCTATTTCTTATTACTATAATCGTCCTAGTACTATAGCTTTTAATACTAATCTATCTATTTTCGCTAGTTAATATTCTAGTTCTAAGAAGTAGACTTTATCTTTTAGATAGCTATAGACTATCTCTTGTAGATAGTCTCTTATTTTATCTATTACTAAGACTATACCTATTAGTAGTATATTAATGTAGTAGGGTTGCATATATTACCTATAACTAGCACTAATCTCTATTTCTTACCTTATATCCTATTAATATACTTTCCTAATATCTTATCTTCTAAGATTTCTTAAAGATCTATAGAGCTATTATACTATATAGTATAGTATCTCTAGGAAGTACTATCTAACCTTCTAATTTTAATGTATATTAAAATTCTAAGTATCTATCCTTTATTAGTAAGTATATTTTTAATATAATTTATATAGCTTATATTACTATTATCTAATAGATTATCTATTAGAGTATTATTAAGGTAAGATTCTACTATAGTTTTAATATCTATATATTATAAGTTTAGTTTCTCTAATAAATATTATTTTAGAACTTACTAATTATCTCTAATTACTATACTAGATAGACTTATTAAGTTTAAGTAGTGTAAGTATTATACCTATATATTAGCTTCTTTAGGTAAAGTAACTACTTAGTAATACTAAACCTACTAGCTACTATAACAACTATCTTATAATAATTTATAGATATACTAGCCTTATATAGGCTTATAAAAAGAGCTAGATATAGTAAAAGTTTATACTTAGCCTTTTAAGCTATTTTACTATAGAGAAGAAGTCTTTATATAAAGCTTCTATAGAGTTCTATAAGTAAGTCTAAAGAGTTTTACTTTCTTTCTATCTATAAAGTTATAGTAAATAGATAGCTTTATAAGAAAGACTAGAAGCTTATTATTAGTATCTATAGGTAGATATATTACTTTAGTTTAACTCTTAAAAGCTAAGCTAATATTAAGCGAATTTTAACTATATTATCTATATAGGAGATATAAGCTTAGGAATAAGCTAAATTTATTAGCTAATTCCTATAAATTATTACCCTAAACTAAAGAAGAAATATAAAGAGAAACGTCTAGATTAAAATATAGATATATAGCTAAAGGAGATAGAATTACTTAGGCTATAGCTTTAGTCTTAAGTGCTACTAAATTAAATATATAAGAAAGATAGCTAGTAATTAATAGATATAAAAGTATACTTTAAAGAATAATCTATAGAGAAGGGGTATAGAAAGAAGAAAAAGGAGGCTAGTAGATAAAGCTCTCTAACAATAATAGGTTAGGTTATAATAAGTAATAGATATAAAATACTTATAATAAGCCCTTAGAAATTCTTTGTTTATTTAAGAGAGAAAAGTATTCTACTAGCTAAGATAGTAAACACGTAGAAAGTAAGTAGGTAATATAATATAGTTCTAAGTATACAATAGAATCTATAATAGGTAGTTAGTGTTAACCTAAGTATATCTACTAGAAAGCTTAGATAGAGACTAGTAAAAGCTAGTATTAAGTTAATTAAAGTAAGATCTATAGCTTGTAAGCTAGCTACGTAAAGAGATAGAACTTTAAATCTAACGTAAAATATATTTACGCTAATATAATAGAGCTATACTAATATATTAGCTTAACTCTAAGGACTAAGATATTAGTGCTAGCGTACTAGCTATAAGTAGATAAGAAATTAAGAAGTTCTAAGGTTTATAGTTTTTAAGAGTAACTTTATTAAGTATTAGGTTCTAAAGAATAGAAGGTAGAAAAGGCTATAGCTAGTAGCTATAGTATATACCTGTGTAATTTCTATATTTAAGAGGGGGAGTAAGCTAGTCTAATTATAAGATATAAGAATAGAAGTCGAGATAGAAAATATTCTCTTTTAAGCTTAAGAATATTAAGAGGGCTTAAATTTAGACTATAAGCGCTGTAAAACAAAGGGGCCTAGTTTTAAGTACCTTTATATTAAGTAAATTAAACTAACTAATGTTACACTTTAGAAGCTATTAATTAGTACTAATATAATAATAAATACGCTAAACCTTAATAAGTTTAAAGAATTCTACTTATTTAAGTAAATACCTTGTACTAATATAGGTCCTTATAGAGATAAAAGATACTAGTCCTTAGAGTATTTCTTTATACTAAGGTAAACGTAACAATAAATACTATAGAGTATTAGGGTAGTAAATAAATAATTTCTAGTCGCTAAAACTAACTTACCTTTATTAATTTAGATAGTAAAGTAGTAGTAACTATTGTAGAGAGGAAACTAATAGCGTTGTAGTTAGATAGCTAGTAGTATAAGTCTTTAATACTAATAGCCTTACCCTCTTTAGGGTAGCCTTATATTAGTTCTATAATAGTTATACCTAATACTTTAATATATTAAGATTCTATACTATTATAAAGTTATAACTTATAGTATTCTTTACTAATAACTTGTTTATTAGTAGATATATAGTTTAATAGTAGTAAGTAATAAATTTTAACGTCTTTATATAGATAAATAAGGATACTTAAGTAAGTTAGTAGCCTATATTTAGCATAAGTTAATAAACTATAATCTAACGCCTACGATAATAAAAGGTATATAAACGCATAGATAATCTATTTACTATTACTTAGAGTAAAATTATTCTTATAGGATATCTTACTTATATAACTATAGTAGCTAGCTATATCTTATTAAGAATAAGATTACTAGTAACGTAATAGAGCAAATATACTATGTATTTAAAAATAACGTAATAAGTTCTATTAGAGTTCTAAGACTTAAAAATTTTAAGAGGTAAGATAATACTACTATACTATATTTACTAAAACTTACAAAGGTTATCTTTAAAGTTCGATCCTATGTAACTTCTTACTAAGACTAGACCTAAGAAAGGATCTTTTCCTATTTTATATATTAAGTATATATCTTTACGCTTAGCTACTATAATATAGAGGTTATTAGCCTTAAGTTAAATATTATAGGATTTTTTATATATTTACTATAAGGAGTTAAATATTTCTTTTAAACTTTTGTAAGTTCTAATACTAGAGAGAATAACTCTAAGAAGCTTAGCTTTCGTGCTTGTAGTATAGGTTGCCCTAATTTTTTCTTAATATTAAATTATTTTCTAGAGCAAAATATTTATAGAACTTTCTTTAAGTTTTAAGTCTTTAATATAGTTATATTATTTCTTATCTTTAAGTTTATTTATATTCCTAAGGGGGAAGTTGTTTTTAGAGCGTAGACTAAGTTTTAGCCTTTTAAAGTCTATCTACGTTTACTATTTTTTAGGTAGAAAATCTATTATAATAGTATATAAATATAAGATAGTAAATAGATACTTTAAGATTTAAAGTTATAGATAGAGAATAGCTAGAAGCTAAAGAAACTAGATTTTAATAGTCCTAAAAACTAATTTAAGAGAGTCCTAGTTTTAGGACTCTCTATAGGTTAGTTTATTAGTAGAAATAAGTAAGCTTTATATAACGTACGTAGAGAGTAACTTACTTAGGATTATTATATACTTAAAAATTAATATCTAGATATTATATTAATAATTTATTAAATAGGAGCAGAGGCTTACTAAAAAACTAAGTACGAAGTTTAGAGGTATAGTAAGCGTTAATATTGTAGTACTAGACTTTCTATTTAAAAAGCTAAGAAACAAAGATAATAAAAATATTAAAAGGCTTAAAAAACTATTTAAAAAGTAGAAAGGCTATTGTAATTAGGATGTTTTTAACTATATCCCTACTATAATATAGTAAGACTAGCTAGATACTATACTAGAGCGTTTAAATATATTGTTAGAGGTATTACTTAAAGTACGTAATAGATACTTATAGCTTAATTTCCTAAATAGATTTCTTTTAAGTTGTCTCTATAGACAGCATTAAGCTTTTATAGCTAAAGCTTTTTAAAGAAGTACGTAATAGATAGTTAACTTATATAATTTAGGTATACTTCTACCTCTAAACCTACGCGTATATCTAACTAAATATATATAGATCTTAGTAATAACATTAAGATAACCTTAATTAAAGAATATTTATATAAAAAGAAACTAGATAATAGCGAAATATACTACAAAATCTAAGAATACTAAGGGTATAAAAGTAGAGGGAACTTATACTTTAAAAGCTAATAGTAGGCTCTATTATATAAGATATCTAGCTATAAATCTAATAATATAAAGTAAATTATTTAAAATCTAGACTTTAGAGTAGCTTTTAACATTTAGCTAGACGTTCCTAGGCTTAGGAGAAGAATAAGCTTAGGCTTAACGTATAAAATATTTAGGATAAAATACTATAAGGTAAGATTTCTCTAAAATAAGTACGTAGGTATACTAACCTTTTAGTTAATGCTATCTTATCTTAATAAGAATATTAGGAGATTCTAGACTAAAATCTTTTAAGGAGATAAGTAAGTAATACTAAAGGTAAATTAGGCTAATATAAAAGCTCTTAAGCTTAAAGCTCCTAGCGCTTATAGGTTATATTACCTATCTATATATAGTTAATTACAAGCTAGTAAGATATTTAGTACGTTTATAGACTAAGAACGTAAAGTAATATAGATAGATATACTATCTAAAATAACTAACTATCTAATTCTATCTCTTTTAAGCTTCTTTTTAGATATTAATTATTTAAAAGGCCTAGCTAATTACGTTAAAGCCTTAGTAGAACTCTAGCTAGATAAAACTATGTTATCTACCTTTAAAAGGATCTTTTTAGATACTAATTAAGAGACTAGCTAATATATAATTTAGTAATTAGATTTAAATTTTATATTAATACTAGGAAATAAGTTAGATTAACTTAAACTAAGAGTCTTATAGATATAGATCGGCGCTATACGTAATTATCTTAAAATACTCCCTAAGAAAGATAATAATAGTCTAGTAGTAAAGCTAAGGAGTTAACTATATAAGTATATTAAGTGTAAGTTTACTTCTCTTACCTACTACCTTAGATTTAAGTCTAAGGAGATCTATTACTAGATTTAATATTCTCTTAATAAAGAGATTACTCGTAAAGCTCTTTTAAAGGCGTATAACCTAAACTAATATAAATATAATAATACTACCTTTATAAAATTTATAAAATAGATAGTTAGGTTTTTCTCTACTACTAAAAAAAGAATAGAAGATAATACTAAAATAGACTTTAAGGACTATCTAAGAACTCTAAAAAGAAAAAGAATTCTAAGAATAAGAATATATAAAGCTAAAAAATCATCTCTATATCTAGAGAAACTATATAGTATTTATAGAGATTAAAGTAAAGAAGTTACTTCTTTCTTTATATAATAATCTATATATTTTACTTTTTTTAGAATACTTAATTACGCTATACGCTAGAAGCTTAAAAGCTTTATTAAGGAAGACTAAAGACTAAAAGAATAGAAAAAGTAAAAGTAAAAGAAATAGTAAGCGTAGTTAGTAAAAGAAGAGTAAGAGAGACTTAACTAAGAAAGGTATAAAGAATAAGAAAAGTAGAGGCTTAAGTAAGAGATACTAGAGTAAGTAAAGCTTAAGTAAGAGAGACTTAAGTAAGTAAGACTTAAGTAAGAGAGACTTAAGTAAGTAAAGCTTAAGTAAGAGAAGTAGAAAGTTAAGTAAGAGAGGCTTAAGTAAGAAAAGCTTAAGTAAGAAAGACTTAAGTAAGAGAGACTTAAGTAAGAGAGGCTTAAGTAAGAAAAATAAAAGGTTAAGTAAGAGAAGCTCTTAAAGATAAAATAAAAGATAAATAAAATAACTAAAAAATATAGTAGTTAGTAAATAAGTCCTATAAAAGCTAAGGGAGACAAGAAATAAACTATAGGCTTTCCTAGCGCAATTTAAAAAGACTAAAAACAAATAATAAGGATTAATTTTAATAAGCTCTTAGAATTAATAACTTAGTAAATAGTAGAAAGTTATATAGTAACTTTAGTACTATAGCTTAAATATTAGACTAGCTAGGCTTAAGAGATAAGTAAATAAACTATTCTAGGAAGTACCTTAGCTTCTATATTAGAATTAAAGAAATTAATATAATAACTAGTAGATATATATTTTAAAATTAGAAATTATAGAAAATAGACTTTACTATAAACTCTTTCTATAGACCTTTCTAATATAAGTAAGCTTAAGTAATTTATAGTAAAATATATAAGGAAGTATAAGCTAATATATATATATACTAAAGATAAGTAAATAGTTAAAGTAAAGACTTACTTTAAGGATACTATTATAGATAGTAATAATATACTATACTTAATCCTAAAATAAGAGCTTAATAGTAATAATAGTAATAACTATACTAGTAATAATAGTAATAACTATACTAGTAAATAGCGATTGTAATAAAAATAGCTTTAAAGTTCTATAAAGTATAAGAAAATCCTTAAAACTTAGTTAATAAAATATTTTATTAATCCTAAGTAGCTATAAGTCTAATAAAGCTAGTAAGTTAGTATAAAGATAATAGTAAAGTAGCCTATTATTATTATTAGAGTAATAAAGATACGTGTATAAAAGATAAAAGTAGCTAAAATTAGTAAAGTATATTAGATAATATCTCCTCTAAATATAGAATTGTATAGCCTAACTACTAACTTAGTGTACTAAAACTACTCTACTTTCTAAAGCCTAAATATAATTACTATAGTAGTATCTTTCTATTCTATATTATTAGTACTACTTCTCTAGTTAGTCTTACTAATTTCTATCTTCTCTAATATACCTTCTAGGTAACTAAGTTATTTAATACTCTTTAAGTAATTCTTAAGTATAGTATTTAAATTATTAATTTATATCTTCTTTATTATAGCCTAAACTATTATAGTATTAAATTTCCTTTAAACGCTTTTTAATTACTACTTTTAAGCTATTAAGTTCTTTACTAACTTTATTAAGTCTATTATTATACTCGCCTATATATTAGAATATCTAAGAACTTTCTAGCTAATAAATACTTCTTCTTAAGATATTATAACACTTCTTAAGAATAAGGTTATCTTTTTTTAGAGCTATCTTATCTCTTTTTAAGTAGTTTATATTATTTAAGAGCTTATTTAGTAGTATTAGAGGTTATCCTTAGTATAGCTATAAAGAAAGAGTAAATAAGTAGCTATAATACTTAAGGGCCCTCTTATATAGTTTATAACACTCTAAAGATAAGTATAATAGTTTAGAATAATAGTAGGCTATATAGTAGTATCTTTAGATATTTAGGGGCCTATACTAGTTAGTATTATCTCTCTTCTAAATAATACGCGCAAAGAGTAGTAGTATAGATTAACCTTAAGAATATATAGTTTAGAATTAGAAGGCGTACTAATATTTATCTATTATATATTTCTCTATATCCCTATCTAGGCTATAAAATTTAAAGTTATCTAGTTAAGATACTAATATATCTATATCTTAGTGTTGCAGGTAGTATAGGCTAAATACTAGCCTAATTATATCTACCTCTTTAAGTATACTAAGTACTTTACTCTATATTAGGATATAAGTATAAGTATTTACGTTACTAATAATATATATACTATATTTAGCTCTACTTAGTAGTATATTAATTTAGTTTATTATTTTTAAGAACCTAATACTCTTTATTATATTACTTTATACTAAGGAAATAATAATAACTTTTACCTCTTCGCCCTAGAAATTATTAATAGTAGTAATTCTTAGGACCTATTTAGGCTTTCTCTAGATTAATTACTCTAAGTCTCTTTTTTAGAGTAGTAAATAGCTATTTTAAAGCTTAGTTACTATTTCTTCTACCTAAGAGCTTACGTGCTTAACTTTGCCTATTTAACCTAAGGAGATTCTAAAGGATATAGAGAGTATTTATTAAAGTTTATAAAGTTAGTCTATAAAAAGAGTTAAGACTATAATCTTACTACTCTTATATACGCCTTATTAGATAATATAACGTATAAGTATAAAGGCTATTTATACCTTAAAGTTATTACTATACGACTTCCTTTTAGTATTGTATTAATAACTTACTTCTAGATTTATATAATAGTACTAGAACACGTTCTTTTTTATACTTAGTATACTAGGTAAGTATTTAGTATCTATATAGTCTACTAGATTAGAGTATAATATATTTTAAACTAGCCTAGAGATTTCTAGTCTTATGCGCTGCTAAATATTAAGCTAAGTAATAGGAATCTAATACTAATCTACTAACTATCTAGCTAACTATTTAAATAGACTACAATTAAGCTAATACTACTTTTCTTAGTTACTTTTAATTAAGAATAACTTCTAATTCTTAATCTATAGTCTTAGCTACTTATAATCTCTAATTAAGATAAGGTACTATATACTAGGTATAAACGTGCTAAGTATATATACTTCTAAAACTTCTATAGCCTCCTTATATATAACTACTTTTATATTAAGATTACGTAAGACTAAGGTATACTTAGCTAGTCTAGTTATAGTAAGTCTAATAACATTAGTAGTACTTAAAATCTAGTAATTAATCTCTTTATACACGAGACTAATAGTTGTCTACAAATCCTTAATATCTTAAAGCGAAGTAGATATATTATAGATAATATTACCTATAATCTTGTTTATCTAATAATTTACTAACGTTAATCTATCTTTAAGTATTAGATAATAGATATACTCTTTTACTATAGACAAGACTATTTTAAGCTTAAATAATATAAATAACTTCTTAGGCTCTATAGAGCTTACTTTATATTTAGCTAACTATAAGTTAAATAGTATAACTTTTAATCTTATCTTAGATATATTTCTTATAGAATATAAAAATTGTTTATAAACCTTATTATAGTTTTAATATAAGTAATTTTATATAGAATACTAATTTAGATTTTAAATATAGAAGGTGCTCTTTAGGTAGTTAAGTAGGATATACCTACTAAGCTCCTTTTCCTTAAAGGTAAAGCTTAATACGTGTACCTATAACCTAGTTCTAAAGCTCTACCTAGAGATAGTATATAGATTCTTTAATTTAAGTAAGCTAGACGTACTATTTTCTCTAATATAGACTATATCCTTAATACTAGTAGTAACTAGATACTCTAGAAACTAGTTAAGAGTATAGTTAGTATAATATACTATAAGAATAGGACCTAGAGTAGCCTTTACTTTATTAGCGAGAAATACGTAAATAAGCTAAGTACTAATATAAGATTTACTTATCTCTAGTAGGCCTTATATAAGTATAAATTTATAACTAAAGCTAGCTAGTAAAGCTTTATACTAGCTTTAATTAAGTATTATTAGATATTTTAGATCTTCTTCTATACGTATAGTATTAGCTCCTAGTTTAAAATAAATAGAGATTGTTAGATCTATTATAATAGGCGATAAGTTAAATATAAATCTAAGAAGGTAAGCGTAGATAGGAGGGAGTATAGAAGGCTTTAGAATACCTAAACTTAGTTTAAGGAGCTACTTCTACAAAGCTAATTAATAGTTAATAAGTAATATCTATAAGTTTTTAAGTACTAGTATAAAGGCTACTAGGATAATACTAGGAAATTCTATAAGTAAGCTATTTAACCTTTAAGAGCTAGCTACAAGAGCTATTAAATTATAGATTGTAGTTACTATAGTAAGACTTATAGATATCGCTAGTCTATTCTTAGTAATTAAGCTATATTTATTTTAGGAATTTATATTCTTCTTAGTAATAGTAAAGAATATAGGCGTACTCTTTCTATTATAGAATATAATTAAGTAAAGTAGTACTTCTTTCTTAAGCTACTTTATAGTAGACTACTATTAACAACGCTAAGATATAGTCTTTTACTAAAGGTCTACTAGAAGTTTAAACCTAATCTAGACCTTAAGCTTATACTTCTTTATCTATTACGTTAGAGTTACTATAGTACTAGAATAAACCTAGGCACGAGTACCTTAGTAATAGATCTAGTTAGTATAGTTAATACGCCTTATATTATCTCTAGAATACTCTAGTAGTAGATTCTTAACTATATACTTAACTTTAGTAAATATATCGTATTAATAGAGTCTAAAGTATATATTATAAATATATTTAACGCCTTTAAGTAGATATTACAAGAAGTAGAGAGGTAATAGAAGATACTTTAGATATTTACTATAGATCTTACTCTTAGTTAGAAGGATAGTAATTTATAAGATATTATTTTTATTATTATTATATTAGTCTATAAAAGTTTTATAAGCTACTATTAAACTTAATATCTTAATCTTGTATTCTAGGAGAAATACTTAAATATATAGTATAAATAGCTTACACCTATTAGTATAACCTACTATACTCTTAATAGGCCTCTAGGAGACTTAGTAGTAATAGAGGCCTAGAACTAGGTATACTATTGTTATTATTAATAGGGCCTACTTTTAGACCCTCCCTCTCTAATAAAATATACCTTACTTCGTAGAATATCTAATTAAGCTTCTATTGTTTAAATTCTATTTAAATTAATATTATAGTATTAAATTCTATCGTAATAACTATATAGTATTAGATTAAATATAGTATTCTTAGGATTCTTATACTTATAATTATTAGTTCTACTATTTTAGTTCTAAAAGCTTTAACGTTATAAAATAATACTAAAGCTAGAATTATAATATTTCGAGTAAGTAGCCCTTTTAACCTATTAAACTTCTAGTAATTAAAGTTATAGTTTAACATTATAGATATTACCTCTACAATTTATTTACTAAAAGCTAAGACTAAGTACACCTTAGAACTAAATATAATTTATTTGCTCTAAGGCAGTATCTAGAGTATAGCTACTAGTATAGTATCTAAGGTTCTTGTAGTAATAACCTAAATACAAGGCGTAGTAAGTATACTAACTACTATAATTCTAGACTTAATTAAAGCGCTAATCCCTTAAAACCTATTACTTAGCACTAAGTAATTTTATATTAGATTACCTTATAATATTTTCTACTATAGCTTACTCCTTAGTATTTCTAGCTTAATTCTAACTAATATGTAGAAATATTTCTAAACTAAGTAGAATAATATTATATCTCTTAGTAGTACCTTAGAGGAAATAATACCTACCGCTATATATCGCTCCCTACTACTAGGTTTAGTATTAATACTTATTATAGCTACTATAATAATATACTTAATATTCTTTCTAATAATCTATCTACTAAGTATATTAGGATTAAAGATTATAAAATTTAGTATACTACTTCTCCTAGGAATAATATATTATAGTCTTTTTATCGCACCTATTGTTATTCTAAGGATATTAAACTCTAAAGCTAAGTAGCTACTATCTTAGATTTAAGTTAAGTATAGAGAAGTTAGTAAATTTACTATTTAGAGTTTTGTTTTAGTAAGTATTATAGTAATAACTAGTGTACTATCTCCTATTATACTATAAGTATTTAAGACAAGAGAGTAGAAGAGTAACGTAATATATTTTAGAATTTAATAGATAGTATTAGAAAAATTCTATAATACTTTAGAACTACCTTAAGTAACTTAACGTTACTCTTTTCTCCTATATAAATAATTAGTACACCTATAAGTAATAAATAAAATATACTATTTAGGCGTTAGCGTTGTAGTTTACGCCCTAATAATACCCTAGAATAGACTATTAAGTTATTAGTTTACGCGCAATTAACAGCGCTATTTATATCTTAGCTTTATACGCTATAACTATATACAAGTAATATAGCGTAGGAGAAAAAGTAACTATACTTTTACTACTTTTCTACTACCTATAGGCGTAAAAAGAATAAAATAGAAAAGGGGTATAGTTTTACTAATAGAGCTCTTTATATATATAAGGAGGCGCTATATATATAGACTAGCTATATACTAGGACTAGTAGAGAATATATAATCTACTACTTGTATAGAAATAGTGCAAGAAGAGTAATATAGGTATAACAAGCTATACGTATAGAGAGAGAAATAGAAGGAATAAGAACTATATTTTATTCTACTACTACCTACGTCTTCTTTTACTAACTAGAACCTTTTTAAAAGTAATTATAAGAGTCTTATATACAAAGTAAAGTTATTTTATTACTAAGAAAAACCTATATATTTAACTTCTTACTAGATTTATAATCTATTTACAATTTAATTATAGTCTTTTTAGTTAGTAAATATTCTTATATTAGGATAAGTAGTAAGTATCTAGCTACTCTATAATCTTAGTTCGCTTAGAGCTAGGTATTTTAGAGAATAGGAAGTCTATAGAACTAGGTTAAGTAAGTAGGATTTAGTAGAGGTACCTAAGCCTTATTATAAGGAAAGAATACAAGGGCTTATTATCTTTTTCTATAGTATACTAGAGGATATTATTAAAAATTAGTAGATCCTTAATAATAGGCTAGTAATTTTACATCCTAATACTAATTAATTTATTAATTTTAGGCTACTAATACTTTATCTTAAAATAGTAAATATAAATGTTGCTTTTAAACTTATTATAATAATCTAAGAGATAAAGTCTATAGAAAACTTTATTTTAGCTATAGAGATACCTAAATATCCTTCTAATATTCCTATCTAAATAGTAGTATTTAGATTAAGGCTAACACTAGAACTTATTTAGGATATAGTTAATAGTAGATAGGAGGGTAGTAATACGCTCTATAGAAACCTAAAATTTTCTATTAGTATAACTAAGCGTAACTAAAAATACTATACCTAATTTACTAACTTTATTAGTAGAGTTATATAAAAGGTATATAAATAGGGCTTACTTTATTCTTCTAATAGTATTTTAGCTTGATTTTAGAATAGAGACTATTAATACTAGAGGAGTACTAATAGAGGCTAAAGAAGAAGAAATGTCTTTACTTTCCCTTACTATTACCTCTCTCTCCTTTCTTACTTTATTAATACTAAATATTCTATTTATAAGTACGTTGTCGTCTAATAATAGATAAAAGTAAGTATTAGCTATTTTAATTCTTACTCTTATACCTTCCTAGCCTTTAAAGATACTCTTAAATTTTTTATTCTTTATCTTAACTATTATAGTATAGCCTAGCGCATCTACAATATTACTTTTACTATACCTAAACCTAAGTATACTTATAATTCTTTTTAGCTTTAGTAGCAATTCTTTTACTATATCTACTAAGGTGCTAACTTTTTTAACTTAAAGGCGGGCTAGATAGCTTATAAATATAGCTAGCTAAACTATATATTTATTTATACTTGTATTTATATAGTAGTGTTTAACTACTTTATATATAGTAAGTTTAGCGTATATAAGCTAAACCTAGCTATCTTAGTTTACTTTAAAAGGCTCTAAACGTAAATAATCTATAGCTACTATAGCTTGTTCCTATATTAGTTAGCTAGGAGAAAGAAGAAAAAGAAGAAGTAGTAGTAGTAGCGGCGGCGGCGGTAGAGGAGGAGAAAGAAAAAGAAGAGGATTTAACGTTATTATTAGCACCTATTAAATTAGAAGAGTATAATACTAAATTATAAAGATCCTAACTTAAAATAAATATCTTTCTACTTATTTAGAATACTCCTCGTTAGTATATATTGTATATACGTTAAATATATAGGGTCTTAAAATACCTAGCCTAGGGGACGTTTATTAGGGCACTTATTTTCCTATATTTTTTAAGCTAAAACCTACAAGACTTATAAGGTAGATAGCGTAAGTAGGACGTACGTAAAGGAGGCAGCTAAAGCTTAGCCCTAAGACAAGGTATAAAAAGTTACTCTAGTAATAGAATAAGGTATATAAAAGCTATAGAATATATTAAATATAATATAAGCTTTACTATATATAGTTATTAGTAAAGCTAATTGTATCTAGACTATATATAGTATAACTTCTAAGTAAAAGGTAATTAATTTGCGTAATAGGTTAGAGCTAATAGCTAGGTCGTATTAATATATAATAATAATGCATTAGGTTTTATATATAGGATTCCTTAAGGTAGAAAGTCTTTTACTAGTAATATAACCTTTATTAGCGTATATAGCTATCTTTATTTCTTAATAACGTTTATACTACTTTATACTCTTGTTATTAGCCTAGCTACTTCTATTGTACCTATTCCCTAATTTAGACTATAATACCTAGTAAATCTAAAAAAATTAAGCAATATTAATCTAAGGTTAGAAAGTAGCTCTGCGGATTACGGCCTACTACTATACCTAGATATAGCCTAAGTACTAGCTTAATATTATTTCTATACAATTCTTTCTTTTATCTTTAACTAAGTTTAAATTATAGACTACTTAGTTCCTATAAACGTTACTTGCTCGCAATTCTAGCCCTATTCCTACTAACTTTTAATCCTTTAACATATATATTAATACTATAGAATTTTTTCGAGATAATATTTAAAACTATTTATATTGTAATATAGTTAAAATATATAAACTTATTAAAAATTACGTTTAAAATAGAGGTACTAATGTTTATTTAAAAGTTTAGTTACTAAGCTAATTAGACTAGGGCTGTAATAGCTAGAATTATAACTACTAATCTCTACTAGTAAGCTACTAGATAAAGATATAAATATTCTATTTGTACTTAGTAGCGAGCTTAAGCTATATAGAGATTAATCTATACTTAAGATAGCTAGTTATATATAGTATAAATAAGAAGTGCTAGATTCTATATATACTCCTAGGAGTAGCTTTAAGTTTAGTCTAAGTTTAAGTACTTAATATATAGTCTATTGTATAATTCTATATAATAGCTTTTATAGTTATTAGTTAAAGATTACTTACTACTTTAGTATAGTAGGGGCTTATAGTATACTAATATAGATTAGCTATAGTATTAGAGTTATTATTAAGGGGCGTAAGAGAACTAATTTTAGGTAGCTATACTAATAGTAGATTTAGCTACTACTATATAGAGGGATTATTATAGCTTTCTCTATCCTTAATTAAACTACCTAGAAACTATAAAATCTTTAGATCTAGCTTAGAGAAAAGAGTATATTAGCTCTAGTAGACTCTAGTTTGTTTTACTACTACTAATATTTTCTTTTCTAATATTTCGCGAGAAGACTTAAAGTTATATTTCTATAATAATATAGAGGTCTAGGATATAATAAGAGAATATCTTTACACTATAATCTTAGAAAGCTTCTAATATAGTAGAACTTAAGTTAGTATATTAGTATCTAATTTAGAGGCCTTAAATAAAGAGATGTACTATCTACTACTTCTACTTAAGAAAGTTCTTAAACGTTAGAGTTATTTTATACAAAGCTATAATATAGTATAGGATTATAACGCTAGTATATACGCCCTAAACAAATAAAATCCCTAAGATATAGATATTTTATATCTAGTTTTCTTTGTTATATTAATAATAAATAAAGTTTTTTCTTCTCTATTAAGAGTCTCGACTATATCGATAGCAAGAAATCTAGTATTAACTAAATTAGAAATATTAAGTAATTAGATAGCTATATAGGTATTATAGAAATCTTATATAATAGATAGTATAATAGCTTTAGTGCGTAGTAGTAGAATTCTAATTCTAAGACTGTATAGGTTTAACTAGACTAATTAGCGATATTGTTACCTAATATTATTATTAAAAATATTAGCCCGCTATTCTTTATCTATACTATACTTAGGCTATTAAGATTCTCTTATTAATATACGCAATACGTATAAGCAATAAAGGAAAAAGTTTAAGTTAATATAATAATAGCCTTTAGTAGAGAGGTAACGTAGAGAATATAGGTTAGTATTAATTATAGGAGTATAGACTATAGCCTTAAAGCTTAGTTTAACAATAGCTTAGTAGGGCAAGGTAACGTACACTACGCACGTCCTATATAGGCAATACTTTTAATATTAGTAATATAGGTTAGCGCTATAAGAGTATAGACTATAGCCTAATAATATAGTCTAACGTAGTATATAACGCACTAATTAACTTATATATCTATCTATAACTTCTAATATTAGCGACCTAATAAATTAGAGTAGCTAGTAGCTAGATACTAATCTTCTATTTACTCTAGTTAAGCTAAACCTATAATTCTAAATTAAAGCCTTTATATAATATTATACTAGTCTTTAATTATAGTATATAAGCGAATTAGCGTTACTAAGATAATTAATACTAGCGGCGTTTTTATTTTCCTAGTGTAGAGAATTTTAGCCTTACTCTACGCTTAGTAATACTAAATAGTCTTAGGCTAATATATATTATAGTAACTATCTAAGTAAGAACTAAGGCTAAGGATATATAGAGACAAGCACGCTATTTATTTAACTAATAGAGATAATTCTAGGTAAGCTTAGTATACATACTAACTTCTTTAAGCTTGTATTAACTATATATAGTTTATTATAAGGGATAAAGTAAAGCGATTACTTATAAGATAAATATAAGGTAATTTAATAGACTTAGAGTAAGAGACGTTCTTAGCTAATATTAATAAAAAACTACGCGAAAAATAGATACTAGAGGTTACCTTAGATATCCTTTAGTAGCGTATAGCTAAACTTACGTTAAGAGGTAAGCTACTAGCTATAAATCTCCTAATCTAGACTAGAATATTAATAGGCTTATAAGAAGAAGAGTAAACTAAGCTACTTTAAGTTATAAAACGTCTATATTAATTAAAAGTATATCTTAGAATCTACTCTCTAGTAACCTATATCTTAGTAATATAGCTCTCTATAACTTACTCTTTAACTTTATTAAGGAAGTAGCTTAAATATAGTTATATAGCTAAAACTAATAAGAGAGGCTATATAAAGGTATATAGTATAGAGGTAGAAGGTAGTACTATATTCTTTAAACTCTAAGGTATACGTACTTATTCTAGGGTTTATTCTTATAGTACTAGAGCTAAGAAAAATCTTTATACTTTAGAACTCTCTATTTTCTATACCTTTTATCTAGATCTTTCTAGTAACTAAATAGTTTAATTAAAACCTTCTAGAAGTAGTATTATTTTATAGAGAGCTAACGTCTTCTAGTTTTAAGTTAGATATACCTTTTACTTATCTAGGCTACACTATATACGTAACTAAGAAATTTATAGAATTAGAAGAGAAGCTTATTTAGGGATAAGAAGCTATTATAAGTTATAACTAGTATACTTAGTAGATTTTAAATCTATACTAAGCTATCTAAAATTTAAAGTTTAGGTATAGATAGGCTTGTTCTTCGCCCTTATAGCGCTAGTAATAGATTTTAGTAAAGTTATCTTTTACTAAAGTAGCCTTATAAGGTATAGTTATAGTCTATAATTATAAAAGGGCACTAGGTAGCTAAAGATAGAGATAAAGTGTTTACTCCTATAGCTACTACTAAACTTTAGCCTAGACTACTTTACTATAGATACGCTAAAGATATATAAAAAGCGAATCGCTTTATATTTATATATAATACATACTAATACGTATCTTAGTTAGGATAAGCTCTATAAACTTAAAAATATAGAAATTTTTACTAGTATATAGATAAAAAATAGTTTATTACTAATAAAATAGTAAAACTTCTTATAAAATTATCTTTTTTGTAGCTAAGTATAGTAAGGTATACTAAGACTTTAGTAATATTATAGAATATAACTATTATCTATAATATTAATATCTAATTATATCTTAAGCTCTATAATATAATTTAGGTCTTTCTTTAGATATAGAGTTCTACGTATAGGCTACTAATACTAAGAGAATACTAATACTACTAAGAACGTCTACCTTATTTTATAAAGAAAAAATTTATTAGTACTAGTACTATATAAGAAATTAGAAAGTAATTTTATACTTCTACCTATATAGAAGTTAGAATAGTAGATAGTTTAAGAGCTTTAGTATACAATAATTAATTATAGGTACACTTAGATCTATAGAAATACTTTAAGAACTTAAGTATTAAACTATCCCCTAATAAGATTAGTTACTATAGAGATAAGTAGTTTTATTAGTTTATAGTTCTAATTCTCGATATTAAAATATAAGGATTTTAACTAGATATTCGAGTTATATAACTTTACGTTAATCTAGAAGAGCTAGAGAGGTATACTATTAGAATTTAACTAATAGTAAAACTTTATAAAGAAAAAAGTATAGCTATAAAAGTAGGCTAGTTATATAGGGATAGGAATCTAATTTCTATAACTAAATTTAATTAGATCTTTAAAGGATTAGTTAAATCTAATAAAAAAGGATAGATAGTAGAAGTAGAAAGGATTCTAGATATAGTATATAAACCTATACTATTTGTGTACACTATATAAAGGAGCTAATTTCTTTAGGAACTATATATTTACTAGCGCTAGCGTCTTACTCTCTTAATAATTCTTTAGGAGAATTAGAGATATATATCTAAACTTGTAGGTCTCTAGAGTAATATATATTATATCCCCTCTTTTTAAGAAATAAGGTTCTTAAATAAGAGGTTAATATTCCTTAGGATAGCTTTATAGTTTTATAAATATATAAGCTTATAGAAAGTTTATTTAGTTTCTTTATATTATACTTTATTTAATAAAACCCTAGTTTAGTATATTTAGGTAGGTTTATAGCTTTACTAAATTCCTTCTAGGTATCTCCTAATAGTCTAGGCCGTATAACAAACTAGATTAGAATAGCTTAGATAAAAGAATAGTAGACTAATAATCCTAACTTATAGATTCTATTTATTAGATTTAATAGTTATTTAATAAGTAATATAAATAATAGTAAGATTATAGTTAATTAATTTCTATCTATTATATTTTATAGGCTACTATTAATATCTTTTCTTAATACTCTTTACTCTACTCTCCTTTTAAAAAGTTATACTCCTTTTAAAGAGATACGTTACTATTAAGCTAGCGCGTTACTAGTAGATTCTAGGTTAACTTAGATTCTGCTGTTTAGCTCGCTTAGCTTATAGCTATTACGCTAGCTAGTACACGCTAGCTAATTAGTAGTTATCCTAAGTACTCTCTTCTAAATATAGATCTCTTTACTATTTACTCTTTTACTTGCGCTTCTAATTGTATTTCTACTTATATTATCTATTACTTAGCTATACTATAGCCTTATAATAATACTATTATATTAGCTAGTCTATATTATAGATTTTCTAAATCTATACTATTTACTTTAGCTATAAGAAAGTATTATTATCCTTGTATTATTGCTCTATAGGTATAGAGTAAGTAGTTTCTTAAAGTATTAGAAGAGTAGTATAATAGTTTATAGGCTCTATAGGTATAGTTAGAGAAGTACGTATAGTAGCTAAAAAGGAGCCTATATTTAAGAGATCTATTAGTCTCGTTAATAGCTATTTAAGGTTATTCTTATACTTACGTTAAAAAAATTAAAATAGTAGGTTTATCTTAGATATTAGAATACGCGAGCTCTTTAAAATTAATATAAAGGATATACGTAAATTATAAAGAGAGTAAGAAGGTATTATTTAAAGATAAATATATTATAGTATTATAAGGACTAATAGGTTACTACCTAATAAAAGGTATTTACCTAATATATTTCTATCTAAGGTTTTAGTTACCTTACTATATAAGGAGGTCTATATAATATAGCTTTACCTAAGATATATTATAAATAGGAGAGTTGCTTATAGTATTATAGTAGAAAAGTATAGCTTATAATAGGAGATAGGAAAGAGAGTATAATTTTTCTAGCTACTATCTCCTATACTATCTATTACTTCTTCTCTTAGATATATCTACCTTACGCCTAGTAGCGCTAACCTACGTTATATTCTATATATTCTAATTTTATTTTATTCTATTTTACTATAAGTAGAGATATACTTAAGCTACTATTACTAAGCTTTAGTAGAGCTATCTCTTAGTTCTTACTAACTATAGGACGCTTCTACTAATATAGTTTCTAGGACTATACTATTTTACTAAGTGCGATTTGTAGTAGATATGTACTAGGAACTCTACTATATATAATATCTAGAAATTAAGTAGATTTTTCTTTTAGCTTATATTATACTAGTAAGAGACAATTAAAGTAACGTACGTAAGTTAAACTCTAAATTATTAATCTTCTACTTAGAAGTAAAAGCTCTAAAGTAAGCTCTATTTTAGCTAGTAGAGAGTTTATAATATACTAATTGTCTCCTATTCTAGGATATATATAAAGGTTATATCTATAAACCCTAAGGTATACAAGCTACTATAGTTTTAGCTAATAGTTATTGTAGTTTTATTGCTATATAATTGTATTACTATTAGTACTTTAGCTTATACTTTTCCTAGGCGCTTATAAGTATCTACTACTTTCTCTACTACTTTTATATACTTTATACTATATATATAGCTTGTATTACTTCTTACTCTATTATTAAGAAAGCTTAGCGCCTAATAGAACTTAGTTAGGCGTAAGATTATAAGTATAAACTTATATTCCTTATAAGTGTAAGCTAAACACTTATATTTCCCTTAGTCCTTTACTCCTATAACGCAAATTTTCGCCTTAAAATTTATTATTCTACTATAATAGCTTCTAAATAGTAAGTAAGATATTAAGTCTATATTATTATTCTTAGATATAACCTCGTAATAGCTATAAAACTATATAAATATATATATCGTTTAAAGAACTATATTTTATATTTACTAGTTTAGTAGGTATAGTTATACTTAGTTTTATAATTATTCTTATTTTTTTTAAGTAAATGTATATAGGATATATATTATAAGAGATTAAGTACTAGGAGTAAACACTAAAAGAATTATATAGTTAGAGAAAGAGCTTAGAGAAAGTATAAATAAAAAGGTTAAAGAGTTTTATAGAAGAGTAATATACTATCCTTATATATAATAGTAACTTTTACCTCTAAATTTATAGATTATATATAATTTCTTTGTCTAATTAACTCTATATATATAATAGAACTTTTAGGTTTTAGTTCTCTAAACTAGTACAAAATAAAATCTTTAACTTACTAGTACTTTTATTATCTATCTTCTATAATATAAAAGTACTTTATTTATAAATCTTTCTTACTTATAATAAGGGGTAATATATCCTTAGATATTGTAATAATATACTTACCTTCTAGTAGTAATAAACTTTTACGTAGAGAACGTTTAAAATTTAACTATAAACGTACGTCTAATTACAAACAAATTACTCTTAAGCCTATAGGGGATAGACTAATCTAGCGTTATATAATAGTACTCTACTTAGTTAGTATTCTTCTTTAAAGGAGGCTTATAATAGTAATATAAAATATAAGAAATAGAAGTAGCCTAGGTACGTTAATATACCTATACAACGTACTATTACCTATTAAGACTATAAGTAGTATTTAAGGAGAGGAAGACAAATTAATAAAAGAGCTATTAGTTATATTATAACTAGCTGTCTAGTTTAATTAAGGAGTAAAGCTACTCGATATATTATTACGCTAGCTTAAGACGCCTATAAATTCTAATACTAAATTACTATATAGACTACTAACTTTTATAGTACTTATAGTAGTAGATATATAGCTAGATTCTATACTAAGTAGTAACGCTAAAGAGCTAGTCTATATAAGAACTATAGTTATAGTCCTAATAAAATTACTAACCTAAATTTTAATAGTAGCTTTTATAGTACTAGAGCTATTTATAATTTAAGTTAGGCCTAAGTAAGCTCTTTATACTATTGTACTTATTGTAATAGTTTACGTATTACCTAGTACTAAACTCTAACCTATTACTATTCTAAATATAGTTAGCGTAGAAATTAGGCTAATAGTTATAGTATTTATTACTATTCTAATACTTAATTTAACTATTAAAAGAGTTAAAAATTATTAAAAAGTTGTCTTGTTACTACTAGTCTTAGAAACCTATCTAATAAATAGTCTAAAGGTAGTAAAAGTTGCCTTAAGTAGTATATTTAAATAAGCTACTTACTTAAGTAGTAAGCTTAAGCTAAGAGTAAAAAAAAGTAGAAATAATATAATAGACCTTATTCTTACTAGAAAATTACAATAGAGGTTATACAAGAACTTAGACAAGTAATATAGATATATATTACAAAGAGGGCCTAGAATTAGTCTTATAGAAAGAGTCTAGAATTAGGCACTATTAGCTTAAGGTTAATACTATAAAAGTTAAGATAAAACTACTTTATCTTTTAAAATTAAACCTACTAAAGTATAATTAATATAGATTTAGATTTAGATTATAATAGAGAGCTCTTAAACTTAGATCTACTAACCTTAATTAAGGCTAGTTCCTTTAATTTACTAACCTAAAGAGTTAAGGAGTTTTAGTAAATATATTAGCTTAAGATAATAGAGAAGCTTATAATTAAAAATAATATAATATAGAATACTATTATATAATACTAAAAGCTTTAGTATTTAACTCTTTAATTACTTAAATAGGTACTTAAAGCTTTATAATTATTATAGAGAGTATTTAAAAACTATATTAGTAAAGATATTACTATAAAAGAAGATTAGTTAGAATTTTAGGGGATTAGAAAAGAAAATTAGAGTTAGTAATATAGTCCTATAGGTTAGATATAAAAATTAGATTCTTAAACTAAAATTCTATAAACTAAGTATATACTAAGTAGGAATATCTTAGAAGAAGTAATATAAAAGTTTATCTTAGAGCCCTATTAGTAAAAGCTACTTCCCCCTCTAGTTTAGTTATAGTACTCTAGGATAGTTCTAACCTTAATATAGGATAACCTTTTAGAGCTACTAGAGGCTTTTCTATAAATAGGTATTTATAGAAGGTCTATAGTAGAGACTTTTTCTACTAAGGTATAGGGGAGATAGAGCTAATAAGTTTATTCTAGACGCTAGGAGATACTAGCTTAAAATCTATTATAACTAGGACTATCTATTCTCTAATAAATATAGAATCCTCCTCTATATTCTTTAAGGCATTTCTTTACCTAGCTTGCTTTATAACGAATATTAGAGTAGTAGTAAGTACTATTACTAGTAAGATACTAATAACTATACTAGTAATAGTACTACCTAATACCTTCTAGCTCTTTAAGTTCTTAGATAAAGGAGACGTTAGATTTAGCTATAAACTTAGATTAGAGCCTTCTACTAGCTAAGACTAGCCTAGAAAGAGCTAATAGTCTACATTAATTACTATAGATTTTTACGTATCTATAGACGAGCCTTTAGTAGAATTAATTACCCTAATTATTCTATTTAGATAGTATAAGTTAAGTACTATATAATAGAACTATATAAAGAGATAGTCTCTAATAGTTATATTAAAAGCTAAGATCTATAATAGTGTTAGTTATCTTTAGTAAGTAGGAATATAGGAGAGAATATATTTCTATTAGTTAAGACTATTTACGTAAAGAAATTTTTAGAGTAAAATCTTATTTACCTAGGATAGATTAACTTATAAGGTATATAAAAGTTATATTAACTATTTTTATAGGCTTTAGATACTATATATTCTCTATAAACTACTAAGTAGTTAGTTAAAAAGAACTTAAAGATAACTAAGTCTCTAACACCTATAGTTATCGTTGTTAGATTAAATATATTACTACCTCTAAATCTAACTCTTATTTTATAGACCTAGACTACGTTTATAAGTACTCTAGCTAGAAGTAGAAGTAAGGACTAGCTATAAGAATAAGTTATAGTAAAAAATAATAAAAGGAGTAACTTAAGATTCTATAAGTTTGTTAATACTAGTAATAAATAAAAGAAGAGAGTAACGTCTTTTATCTTATATAGAATACTACGAGCTTTATAAGAGTTAGGTAAGACCTAATTTTAGAAACCTTACTATAAGGTAGCGTAGATAGCTTAAATATTTAAGGTAGTACTACTTATAGACTAGTATCTTAGCTTACTAGGTGTAATCTTACTAAGGGTTTCTATTATCAACTACCTATAGTTCGTTTATTCTATATCTATTTATACTTAGGCCTTAGTATATATATCTAGACCCTATACTATTAGACTTATAAAATACTCCTTAGTAGAAATTACTTATATTGTAATTATAGCTATAAACGTTGCTATAATATATTTTTTATTATATTTACTCTAAGGCGATAGGTATACAAAAGTATAAAGACTAGAAAACTTAGTAATTAGGATATTTATCGCGAGAATTATTAGAATAGGCTATAGTTAAATTAAGCTCTAAAAGAGAAAGTATAACAAATCTAGTAAAGAAGTATACTAGTATCTAGATATTAAGTAAAATATTTAACTTTAAAAACTTATTTACTTAAACTTTATATAAAATTTATATAATCTATTTTTAGTAAATCTTTTAGACAACAATTAGTGCTTAATATAAGAGCCTTCTATTATTGCGTATAAATACACTATTACTATTAACTTTAGTAGTACTATCTAATTTCTCTTTAGCTTCCTAGATATTAAAATATATTAGATTCTTAATACTTACTAAGATTAATAGTTAACGAGCAAAACCTTTTAGAAGTTATAGTATAATTACTATAAGTTAAATCTAGTATATTACTATTTAAGGTATATCTAGAGTAGGAACTAAAGGTATTACCCCTATATCGTATCTATTAGTATAGATTTTAGCTTCTTTTACTTAAGACTTACTTAGATTAATATACTATATTTCTATTATTATTTATTATATAGGTATCTAAGTTAATACTACTAAATATAAGTGTACCTTTAACTAATATATATGTAGCGCTAAATGTATTATAATTAAAGCTAAAATCAAAGTAATTTACGTTAAGGCTAAAGAGTTAGAAATTAGCTAAGAGAGTATCTTAACGTAGAGTATAGGTTAGGATAATAAGAGTAGAGTAGATAAGATATAAGATAATACTAAGGAGAAGAGCGAGACTAAAAGCTTATAAGGGATACATTAATTTAGCTACAAATACGTTATAACTACTTTTTAAAAATTAATTGTGTATACTCTCTAAAGAAACTAGTAACAACTATCCTTTTATAATAATTTAATAGTGTATTTTTAGATATAACGTAAGCTATAATAGGTCTCCTACGACCCTAAGCGTAGCTATAAACTATCTCTAATATTCTTATATTACTTTTAAGTCTAGAGATCTATTTCTATAGCTATAGTTAAGAGTAAAATCCTCTAGTAATCTAAGATAAAGATCTTTACAAACTACTATTAAATATTTATAATTCTAATTAAAGTATTTACTATTTCTATACACGCTTAGCTATATAGACCTAGTATATTTTAGGCCCTACGCTCTTTCTATACGTAATAGTATAGCGTACGTAGTTTATCTCTAGTATAATCTACTCTATAATAACGTATATAAAAGTAAATTTAGTGTAGAAGATTCTTAAAGTAGTAATTATATTTTATAACTAGATTATTATAGACTAGTACTATATTCTATAAAGCTTTTAAAGATTAGTTACCTAATATTTATACTATTGCGATTTAAGACCTATTAAGCTCTAAACCTATTTAATATATAATAGGAGCCTAGATAGTATAGTTTAGTAGTATTACTTTATTTTAGGGAATTAATTTTTGTATTCTCTATTTCTTCTCTATAGATTATAGCCTTTACTCTATTACTAAGATAAAAGTTAAGAGGCTAATTATTACTATCTACTATAGCTATACGCGTAGTAGGAGTAAGTAAGAATCTATAAGAGTAGTACTATAAACTAGCGCAAGAGTAATAATAAAGAATACTATATTTATTAATAAGTTAAACGTAACACTAGAAATTACTATTTAAGATTTATAGAACAATTACCTAATTAAGTTATTAGATAATAAAGTAAATTGTTTTAATTTAATTATCTTTAGCTAGTTATAAGAATAGCCTAATTCTAGGCTAGGTATCTAAATATAGAAGAGAATAGTCTAAATTATTATATCTTTATTAATAATATATAGTCTTAGGCCTCTTCTACTTTTACTTTATTCTTTAATTTTAGATACTTATAGGCTCTTCTACGTTTCTTCTCTAGCTTAAGTAGAATATCTAGGTTATTAACGTTAGTAAGCCTTTAGCACTTTAGAGTTATTAGGGATTTCTATACTAGAGACTAAGAACTTCTTACTACTTCTCTTTCTAACTTATTAAGCCTAGATAAGGCTATACTAAGTTCTTTAACTCTATCCTTATAAGAATATATATACTTCTATATCTCTTAATAAACGTTTTTATATTAATAAAATAAGTTTATATAGTACTAGTTATTACTAGCTAAAAAGTTATATTACTTATAGAGGTCTCTTAGCTTATAGGACTCCTAATAGTATATAGATTTATATCTCTTAGATATTAATTTATAAGTATTTAGTCTACTATAGTAAGCTTAAAGATACTAGTAAATTTTAGTAAGGTACTTTTAAGTTATTATAACTAGGTACTTAGAGGTATCTTTATAAAAATCCTAATAGTATTAGATAGGATATATATATACCTATAGAATAAACTTAGGCTATAGTATTAGATATTTTACTCTAAGACGCTATTTTAATTAAGTAGAAGATAAGAATAAAGTAAAGAGTAGAGCTATTTTAATTTTAGGTTAAGAATATTAAGCTCTTTGCGTACTAGACTACTAATTTATAGAATATTTCCTATAGAGATAGATAAGGAAGTAGATATAGCGTAAGATAAAATACTTAGAGCTATTATATTCTAAGCTTAGAATAGTATTTTAAGGGTAAATCTATTTTTTCTAAATATTTAATACCTACTAATAAGGTTAATAGATACTAGAATTATAGAGATAGAGTATAGTAGTACTATAACAATACTATTCGCGATCTTTTAGTAAGAATTTCCTAAACTCTACTTTACTACCTTACCTATAGCGCCTATATAAGCTATTAGCTAATTATAGAATAAGGATAAAGCTAATAAGATAAAACCTTAAATATAGGCTTAATATACTAGAGCCCCTATTAGTCTTAAATTTTTAATAATCTTAGTATAGAATAAATACTAGTAGGGGCTATAAAGACTTTTAGTAAGAGTAATAGTAAATAAGAAGCCTCTAAATCTATTACTAATAACCTATTAGTCTCTAACGCTTAGGTCTATTATTTTAAACTTTAATATATAAAATACTAATTAATAGCTACTATATACTTAACTATTATTTATAAATAGGTAGGCTTACTCTAATTTTTAAATATAACTAATATAACTCTTACTACACTTAAATATAGTTATTAGAAAGCTTACTTTCTTATTTAACGTAAGATAGAAGTCTAATTCTTTTAAGTAAATAGTATTATCTAATATAACTTAAATAACTTTATAAATTTTATTATTTATTTTATATTTATATAAACTTTTTATATATTAGTATTAGTAAGCTAATTTAGTTAAAGCCTTATAGGAGACTACTATAAGGCCTTTTTAATTCTTAATATTAGCTTTAAGTAGCTTCTCTAGCCTTACGTTCTTTTTATCTAGAGTATTATAGGTTATATTAATCCTCTCTTTAATTTTTTTTATAATATCTTCTCCTAGTCTCTTTAAGAAAAACTCTCCCTGTATAAAAAGGCGTATATTAAGAATCTAGCTTTAATCTAAGTATATAAAGTAAGCTTACTTACCTAGAGTCTTATATTTAGACTCTACTTCCTAGAAAAGAGTAATCCTTTATATATTTACTTTATAGTTATAGTATCTTTTAAGTAGCTTTTTAATAAAACAACTTTAATTTTAGTAAGTAATAATAAATTATAATAGTGTTTAATAACTTATACACTAAAGCTAATCTTTTTAACTCTTCTTTTCTAAATTCTATTAAGCTATACTAAAGAATAGTAGTTATTACCTACTAGCGCTACCTAGCCTTTTACTATTCTTACTAAGAGCTAAGGTTACTTTTAAGCTTATTATACTTCTATTTTAAAGATAGTAGGAGAGACTCTAGTAATTATACCTTTTAAGAGTTTATACTATTACTATAAGTAGAAAGACTACTCTTATCTTTAATATTAGCCTACGTTTATATATTTATTTCCTAGTCTTTGTTAGTATATAATAGCTAATACCTAACCTCTTTAAGCTTAGCTTCTAAGTCTTTAACCTAATTTTTAAGGCATATAACTATCCTCCTTATTTTTATATTAATACTTATAAGTCTTTTATTCTTATTTTTAATCTAGACGTTTAATTTATTAAGCTCGCGATATCTAGTTTAGTATATAAGTAGATCGTCCTTTAAACACTATAATTACCCTTTAAGATTTTTATACTTAGTATTTTCTTAGCAAAAGATCTTAATTTCCTAGCCTATAGCTTTATTTACTTTAGTTAATTGTAATAGTTTATAATATTCTATAGAGTATACTTTCTTAAACTTCTTTATACTAGAGCTAAAGAAAGCGTTATAGGTAAGAATCTAGTTATATATAGTTTATACAAGATAACCTATAGTAAGTATACTATTAAGGATATCTATAATATAAGGCTTTAGAGAGCGCTTAGAGCTATTAGGTATATAGAGTACTATTCTTACCTAAGTATTACTAGCAACCTATAGTAGTATAAGAGTAAATTTAGGTATTATATAGTAAGATATTACTTAGGTTATTATAGCTATTATTATAATTAGTTATAAAGTAATAGTCTAAGAATATTATAAAAGATAAGATTTATATTAAGCTATAATATTAGGAGATAAGAGAGTCTACTAGATTCCTTGTTACGTTTATACTACTAGGGTAATAGTTATATCTATAGCGTTTAGAACTTAATAATTACGTAATAAGATTAAGCTAAGTTTTAAATTATTATACCCTAGCAATAGGTTCTAATTTAACTAGTTATTACTATACTAGTTTTTAGTAGTATTACAAAAATTAGATTATATATACGTAAGTATATACCTCTACTCTAGATTTAAGAGATGCTACTAATAGTCTACTTAACCTCTATAACTAACTTAACCCTCTTATTACTTTTACTTAAAGAAGATTATTATCACCTAATATAAAATAGAGTATAACTTTATAGTATAGTAAGTAGTATTTTAAAATTATATTCTTAAATATATCTTTTCTAACTCTACCTATTTTAAATACTTTATTTCTTAAATTAGAGAAGGGTTTAAAACTAGGCCCTTAAAGGTACTAGGCTTCTTGAATTAGGGGGTAGATTTTAATTCTAAAGGCTAAGTAATAGATAGTATATATCCTATAATAGGCTAATAGAGAGAGCTCTAGTATTAGTATACTTATAAATTAATAGTACGTGTCTATATTTCTTTATTAACTTATTTATTATCTTTTCTTAATAGAGACTCTAGAATTCTTCTATATTTTATCGCTACTATAGCTTATTAATAGTTAAGCTCTATATAATAAGTTAAAAGCTTACTAGATATAACTCTAACTAGCTACCTATTGTTTAACCTTCTCGATTATCTAGATCTAGTTAAACTAGTACTTAATATTATAGCTAATATACTTAGTATACTAAGCGATATAAACTTTAACTAGTCTAGTAGTATTAATCCTACCTTCTTTTTACTAGCTAAACTAGATAATTTTATCTTTAAAATACTCTTAGTAAACGATAGTACTTCTATTAAACCTATAGGCGATAAGTAAAGTCTTAGAAAAGCTATCTTATAGCTTAGATATAGTATAGAAGTAAAGCTAGTAAAGATAAAAGATAGTATAAAAATAATAGATTAGAGACTAATAAAAGTTAAAGAAGCTAAAGAGACTTAAGATATTAAGTATATTAATACTACTCTATTAGGTATATAAACTCTTACTAATAATATAAAAGAATTTAATAATAGAAGGAGTAAATTTAAGTAGAATTAAAGAAATTACTTAATAACCTTTAGGAGTACTATAACCTTACGAATTTAACTACTAGGCGATTAGTTAAGCTAGTTAAATAGATTTTTAGTACTATTACTTAATATATTAACTATAGAACTTATATAGACTTAGCTAAGTAGATCTTTATAATAGTAACTTTGTTTTTTAGACTAATTATATTAAATAATTATCTATATTTTCTCTTTCTAGTATAATATATAAGTAGGAGAGTATTACTTATAGCTCTAAAAATAGGACAAGATTCTTGTAAAATACTTTAAGAGTCTAGAATTAGGTAGCCTTTATAGTCTAAAGTAGTAGTATAATAGTATAACTATTTAATATTAGACTTACCTTTAATCTACAAATATATATAATTCTTGTCACTAAAGAAATTTACTATTAGATCTAGAAAATTATTATAATATTATACTAGGCTATAACAAGTATAGGGTTTATCCTATAGCTAGTACTAATATATCTCTAAAGAGTAATACTATTTAGACTACTTATAAGTAGAGTAGTTAGCCTATAAGTAATCTTCTCTTAAGAAGAATAGAGAAAGTAAAGAAAATACCTACTCTAGATATATCTATTATAGAACAACAAAGAGTATAAGAGAATAGTTAACTTAAGAAAGAACTTTAGTACTAATAAAGAAAGTATAGCGCTAGTATATATTTACTTAAAGAGGTTAGGCTTGTAGTTAAATCTCTTTAAGAAGTACTTATAAATTTTAAGAAGCTAAACTTAGAATTTAAAGATAAAGTAATAGATAAGTAACCTTAGAGAAGCTATTATATTAACAAGTAGATTTATATAATATCTTTAGTATACGTATAGATAATATATATCTTAGTATACCTTAAAAGTTAAACTAAGCCTACTTAAGAGGCGTTATTTTAAAATATAAACAATCTAGTTAATCTTTATAGTTATACTATAGCTAAGGCCTTATAATATAAAAAAAAGGGCTTAGCTATAAGGAACTAAGGATATAGGTTTTATAGATCGCTTATATAGTTTATTATATATTATCTAGTAAATAAAAGTAATATAAACCTATTTACTACCTTTTAGCTAACTATAGGCTATTGTAGTAGTAGGATAGAAATAGTTTATATCTATTTTAAATTTAAAATACGTTTAGGCCTATAATTAGGACTTTGTAACTAAAATTAGTTTACCTTTAGAAAAATTTTACTTACTACTAATTAATAGTAACTAATTAGGTAATACTAATTCTTTATCTTATAGTAGTTAGATTATTTATCTTTAGACCTTACTACGAAAAGGATAGGTTTTAAACTAGATATCTAACTTCTATTATATAAAATTATTTATTATAGTTACTAGTAATAGTAAATCTTATATATAGGTAACTAGTAAGATAATAATCTATAGAGCTAAGAAACAACGTACTAATATACACTAGTAGTCTATAGTTATCCTACTACTAAGTCTAATAGTATAAGATATTCTTTAAAAGCTTAACTTAATTAGAGCTAACTTTATTTAGATAATTACTATATATTAAGAACAAATACGTATTAACAAGAGTTTAAAAGATAATATTACTAACATCTTAGTATCTTATAAACTCTTACGCTAAGTAAACAATCTTATAGAATAAAAGATTACGTCGCTTAAGTCTCTACTATATAATAGCTATAATAATTTAAGTAATAGGTATATAGAATTCTCTTCTAAAAGCTTTACTAAAGAATAGATAAAAGACTAGTAAGAAGAGATATCTTATCTTAAATTAGAAAACTATAGGATTTAACTTAAATATAAGGCTAAAATATCTAGAATAGCTAAAGCTACTTAAAAGTACAAAGAAGTATTAGTATATACTAGTAATATAGTTATTACTAGTGTAAAAAGGATTATAGAGTTTAAAGCTCTAAAAGAATCTAAGCTAAGTAATTAGAATTATAATTCTATAAAGAGCAAGTATATAGAGGCTTAAGATAGGTCTAGGTTCTATCTTCTTATCTAATATATATTAAAATTAAAATTATTTACGCTAAATAGCTTACTTTATATTATCTTAACTATAATCTAAAGAATAGATCTTCTCTTAATTAATACTACTTATTATATTAATCTATAGTAGTCTTCGAAGCTCTAAAGAAGCTTAATTAGGTATTTATCTTCTAATATAGATTATATAACTTTAAGACTTAATACTTAAATAGATAGTAGTAGACGCTAATTTATCTCTATAGTATCTAGACTATATAGAGCTTACTACTATTACTTATAAAGTAAGTAGCTTAGAGTAAGAGAAAGAATATTAGAGAGTATATAATTATAATTCTATAGTTACTTAATACTATATAATTCCTTAAAGGTAGTAGATAGACGTATAGAAATATATAATACCTAACTATCTTTCTTTCTTGTAAAAGAAATATTCGACTTAGTAAGTTAGGTTTTATTGTATAGAAGCTACTAATATATATAGAGCGAGTATAGAGGACTATTATTAGGACGATAATAGTAAATCCTTAATAGTAGATGTTAAGGTACTAGGTTACGTCCTAGTAACTACAATAGATAAAGGAATTAAGAAGTAAGAAGTCTCTAGAGTGTAGACTCCTAAAAGGTAGCCTAAGGATATAATTAATTTTATATTACGTATAGAATTTACGTCTCTTATAGAAATACGTAAGCTATAATAACTTAAACGTAATACTTTATTTACTTATTAAATATTTCTATAGTATAAATTCCTTATAATTCCTTAAGATAAAGAATCCTTAGTATAGAGTGTGTAAAATCTTAGCTAACTATAGATAGATTCTAATTACTAATAGTTAATTAATTTAGAGTTTAATTATTAATTAGATTAATTAGTTAGTTCCTTTAATTTTAATTTATTAGGGGGTTAGGAGAAGAAGTAGATTTAAATAGATAGAATTATTATTTTTAGCGAGTATTATGTAAAGTCTATTTATAAGTAGGCTTATTTAGGCTTTATATCTTTGTCCTATTAATTAGATATATATTTATTATGCGTTACTCTTTAAATTTTAACTTAGGAAGATAAATTACTTATAACAAAACTACTCTAGGGTTAAATTTATATAGGTTAGTAACTATAAGAATTAGGGTCTAGCCTATAGCCTTAATTCTAAAAGTAAAATATCTAATTTCGAGCTTAATAATATTAAATAGACTAGCTCTATAGAAGCTATATCTAAAATTAAGCTTTCTAAAATTATTAAGAATCTCTATAGCAACTTAAATAATAGAGCTATAGGTACTTAATAATATACTTACTTTATATTACCTACACTTACGCTAACCTATACTTTCTATACTATTACTCTCTTTACTATATATCTATCCTACTTACTCCCTCCTTAAGCTATATTTATTTACTTAAGTCTTATCTACTATACTCTAAGACTAATTTATTATTCTATATTTATAGTATCTCTAGCTTTCTATATCTTTAACTTTCTATCTCTTATTTTTTACTCTAAAGATCTACTTATTACTCTAGACTTTCTTAATATATACTACTAAGTTATTAAATATTACTCTATCTACTAATATCTATACTATAAGTATACTATCGATCTATATACTACTTATAGGCAGCGTAAGTATATAGTTTAAGAAAAGACTATATTTATAGGCTACGCTTATAACTATTATAGTAGCTATTAACTAGAAACTACTTATACTAGAGTATACCTAGACTCTAGCTATAGAAGTAGCGTATATATACTACTAACACAATTAAGCGCCTATAAAAGCTAGTATAGTATAGAACCTTATAGATTAAAGCTTTAACCCCTAGTCTACTTTGTTATTAGCTTATTACTTATAGTTAGCTTAAGACCTATCTAATTCTTTTAATTATCCTACCTATCTAACCTTCTAAATACTTAGCTTAAATAGTACGTAGCTCTTAATAGAGAGTATATTCTTCTCTAAGCTAATAGTAAGTGTAATTTTTCTTAAATATATTAGAGAAGAGCTAGTTATTAGGGCGCGTAATTTTACTTATTTTAGTACTTACTAGTATATATATCTATATATAGATAGAGCCTAATCCTTAATTAAATAAATATATTTTTATATTATTAGTATTTTATAGGAAATAAAAAGTTTAACTAATACCTTAGAGGCTACCTTAAATTAATAGAATATATATTAGCTAAAAGCTAAAAAAACCTAGCTTTAATATTAGAAAAGTAAATAGCTATTCTATCTCTACTATCTATAGATATATTTTAAAAAAGAATAAGAGTACTAAAACTATAAAATTAAATATATAAGAGTATATATAAACTAACTACTAGGCTAGCTTAACTTATACGTTTCTTATTCTAGTAATTTCGATTTTACTATAACCTAACGCTTAAGACCTTTAGTAAGGACTTAAACTTCTTTAGTTTACGCGATAAGCTTTTTTATATATTCTTTTACTTCTCTATATACTCTACTTTAGTTAGTTACTTCCTAAAGAAGCCCTATTATAGAGCTTACCTATTTTACTTATTAATCTTATAACACGTTAGTAATATATTAACTTCTATAAAGAAAAATATACTCTTAGTAAATATTTTTAAGAAGGTACTCTAGCCTTAATAATATAACTTCCTCCTTTAGAGTAGTTACTATAGCGTCTAGAATAAGCTAGGTAGTAAGTTCTCTACAAGATATAACTATAGTTTACTAATAGCCTAAACCTTATATAGTGTTGTTTAGTATATACTCTTATAGTAGATATATCGCCTAGTAGTATATATAAGGATAGAAATTATAGTTTAAATTATAGTTAAATAGTTCTATTTTAGCTAGGGGTTAAGATTATAACTATAGTTGTAATTAATATTACTACTAGTGTCTAAAGTTTTAGTAGGAGTAGTATAAAGATATATTTAAATTTAATAGGAAATTAATAAAAGTAGTTAGTTGTATTCTTAGTAATTAACTAGTAGCTTAAATATATACCTAGGTAGAGGGTAACCTAAGCCCCTTGTAGGGCTATACGTTGCGGCTAAGTATATCTATAAGCGCTATACTAGGTAATAGCCTATATAGCTACTAGGATAAATATAAGCTACGCTTTAATCTATTTTTATAATAATCTTACTAGTTTAGAGTTAGTATACTATATATTAGGCTACATTTTAGACGCTACCTAGGTCTAAGATATATACTAAGTCTTACTTTCTACTTAATCTATAATATTATCTTAATTAGATATTAATTAAACAATATAAGAATATACTATATATTCTATTATATTATTATATAACTTACTAATAACTTTTTAGGATATAGACCTTATTACTAGTAATACTACCTTCTACGAGCTACTCTACCCTATAGATAAAGAATTTCTTAACACTATTACTAAGCTAAGTAAAGTATTAAGTAGAATCTAATTATCCTACTATATAATTTATTCTAGCTAGGATTCCTAGAGCTAGCTTACTATAGATTAAAAGAATACTTAAAAAGTATACTTATTACTTTAGTAGCTTTTTAACTTAAAGTCTAAAGAATATAATAAGCTAAATTAAGAATAATTAGAACTATACTATAAGTAGAACTATAGTTATTATTTAATCTATAATCTTAATATAGAAGGGTAGGAAAATAAAGTACTTACTAGTTAGCTTCTTATATTACCTACTATTTTACTAGAAAATAAGACTCTTATCGCCTAAATTAAATAGCTTAAGAAGAAGAAATAGGATATAGAAGAAAATTATTAGAGCGCTCTTATTACTACTACTAATTATATTAATACTATAATATAGAAATTAGACAAAACTACTTAGTAGGGCTCTAATTTAATAATAAGAATTACTTCTCTTCTAATTTAATTAGATAAAGGAAATAAATATCTAAAACTATAAAGAAATAAGGTAAGGCGTAGAAAATAGGAGAGCGCATCTTATAAGGAACTAAAAGGAGCCTATTTTAGCTTGTACAATAATAAGGAGTAGCCTAAAGAGGACCCTAATATATTACTAGCTTATATAGAGAACTTGTCCCTTTATTACTTTATATTAAATTTCTACGTTATTATATTAGTACTTATACTACCCTTCTTATTAAATAAATACCTTTATTCTCCTAGACTAGTTAATTATAAAATATTGTAGAGACTATAAAAAGAGCTTACTTACTAGTACTAAAAGGAAGAAGGTAGTATCTACTTTATATAGGAAGTAAAGTATAAGTTAGAAATAATACGTAATACGATAATAGTTATTAAGAACTAGAAGGTTAATATTAAAGATAATTTCTAAGCTAAGATTTAAGTACTATAATTAGAAATTATCTAATTTAATATAAGAGACTATAATAAGATAATAATTATAAGCTAACTAACTATATTCCTACAATTTTTATAGAGTAGTTAATAATATCGCGTAAATAGTAAGCGCATTAAGAAGCCCCTAAACACTACTTTTTTCTATTAATAATACTTTACGTATTTAGTTATAGCTTTATAGCTTATCTAAACTTTAATATACTACTAAATTAGATTGTAATAGAACTTGTGCTACCCTTTTATAAGATGTAACTCTCTTATCTAAGTTATAATATAACTTAGTACCTATTTCTTACTATTATAATTATATAACAACTAGCCTTTTTAAGTAATAAGAGTATATAGTTAGCTTTGTAAACTTAAAGAAGTATAATAATAGTTTTAGATAATCTAGTATATTTTAAGACTAATATTTTTATATACAAGTCTACTAATCTATAAAAGGATAAGTAGAGCTATTTCTATATCTTCTTATCTTATACAAGATATTATAAATTAAAAGAAAGTAATAAAAAGAGTAAAGTTATATAAAAGTAAGGAATAGTTAAGAACTCTAATAGTAGTAGTAAGAAAGCTTAGTTTAGTTAGAGGTTATAGTTTACTACGTAAGGTACTATACTATATAAGCGTAGCTCTTGCCTATATATTTAAACCTAGCCTTAAGCTAATTTTAGCTACCTAATTTACTTACCTATAATTTTAACGTAATCTTCCTTATATACTAAGATATAATTTTAGTATTCCTCTTAACTCTTATATAAACTATCTATACTTAAGTACTAAGGCTTCTAGAAGTTATCTACTACTAGAAAATTAATATATTATAGATATAACCTTAAGCGTATACTAATAGTAAAATTAAAATCTTAAAAGGACTCTTAAAAGAGTATCTAGAGGATATATCCTAGTTACGCGTTATTTTAGAGTATAATACGCAAGTCTTATATATCTAGAAGCGTACTAGTAATAGTCTCTATAGTAAATATAAAGTACTTAAGATATTATTTAGAAATAAGAGGCGCTAAATAACTTAGACTAATTAATAGAAAGAAATAACGTTAAAGGCTAGAGCTAAATAACTAGGGCTTAAGTTTTAGCCTTTAGTAGAAGCTTAAGATATAAATAGTCTAACACCTAGTCTAAAAGAATAATTAGACTACTTAACTTATAGTTCTAATTCCTCTATTTATATTCTACTAACCCTTTATAAGAAGAGTATATATACTAATAAGTACTTAGATTATAAATACGCTATAGTAGTATCTTAATTACTTTTTACTCTATCTAGTATCTCTACTACCCTTTTACCTAAGAAAGTAATTATTAGCTATATATCTATATATAGCAATTTATTTCTACTAGTAATAATAGATAACCTATAGCTTATAATATTAAACTCTAGTAGATAGCTATTTATATAAAGAAATCTTAAATCTTATTATTTTCTTCTCTTTCTTATTATACACCTAGTAGCTAGTAACTTAAAATATTATCTTAGGGGTTATATAGGAAATTTTATCGCGATTAATAAAGAAGAGTAGTATTCTAAAAGACCTTATTATAGAATAGTTTCTCTAATTTGTAGTTTAGACTAGAAACTATCTCTTAGATATTAACTTCGCCTTTAGTAAAGATAGTATATACGTATAGCTTTAGAGCTAAGTATAATTAACAATAGTTTTATATATAAGGCCTTATTTAGTGTAGTATTTTCTTTATAGTAATATAGTTATTAGCGAAATTAGCTTTACCTCTATAAGGGACAAACTTTAATTAAAGCTAGCCTACTAGTAAGGGTAGGGCCCTTATATTACTAATTACTAACTAGTAATTATATATTTATTATAAATTTAACCTTTATATATATTACTAATTATAATTCTAATAGTTAGTACTTAACTACTTATAGAAGGCGATAGGGCTAAGCACTCTTACTAATAGGCTAGCTCTAGTTAAAGTTTACTCTTTATAGAGGTAAAGCTAATTTTACTAGTAACTATAGGCGCTACTATTCTTACTAAATTAAGATAGGTAAAACTATATCGTGTTTAGTACGATTTAGCGTGTTTATTGTCTAAGTAACTTCTAACTTATTTATCTAATAACTATCTTACTCTATTAAGTCCTCTACACTATTTAACCTAGTTGCGCTCTATATAGCCTATTATAGAGTATTACACCTATACTTATACTAAAGCTTTTATAATAGTAGTTAAACGTAGCTAGTATACTAAAGTAAAAGCGTAGGCTCTTACTATTTAAGAAGTATCTTACGTCGTAGACTAGTTAATAGATAGATTATAGTATAAGAATAAGTATAACGCTCTTAAGAAGGATTAGAAAGTCTAGGTTAATTTTACTAATTAGTCTAGGTTTAAGATACGCCTACTAATATTACGTAGTATTTAACTAGAAGGTAAAGTAGACAAAGAGCTTAAAGTAACTAGGTACTCTAAGAGCGTTCTTTAGTATCGCAAATCTAGCTAGGAATTAGAGTATCTTATATAATAGAATATTAGTCTCCTTATAAACAAAGATCTCTATTTAGTAATAAGAAGTAGCTCTATACTTAACTATATTCTCTAACTACAAGCCTTACTATTAATAGGCTAGGGTATATTTTCCTAAGCTAGAAATAATCTTACTCTAGGTACTAATTTCTATCTCGTTAAATAGAAAGACTTTTAGGTGTTAGTATCTAATTTATTTAAACGTAAAGAACTACTTTATAAATTCTAGACTTAACTATATATAAGTACTAAAAGGTAAGTATTAATTACTTAGTAAAGCTTTTACCTTTTATTAAAAACCTATTATAGAGTTACTATTAAAAGATAAGTAGTTTAGGAATATATCTATACCTACGTTTATACCTAAGTAAAGGTAGCGCGCGCGTAATAGTTACAAATACCTATCTAGTAGCTAATAAGAATCTATACACTAATATTCTTCTAGCTACTACGCTAGTAACAAATTATGTTAGAAAACTTAAATTATAGATTTATAGCTATAGTTATTAGTAAGATATAAATCTAAGAAGAGAGTATAAATAGGCGAGACTGTATATAGGGGCTTAGCCTATACGTTAAATATTCTTAAATTACTATTTTCTACGTACAAAAAGCTATCTAATCGTTATTACTATTTAGTATATCTACCTCTAGCTTAGATAACTACCTAGCAGCGCTCTCGCATAGACTTAATATACTTTCTATAGTTATTAATCTTAATTTTTACTTACTCTTCTATTAGAAATTAACGTACTTCCTTAGCTATCTTTAGAAAGTACTTTTTAACACGATATTTAAGTAGCCTCTAGATATTTTTAATAGGATTAAGATTAAGTAAATTAGCTAGCTACTACATCTTATAGATCTCTAGAACTTCTTCTATATCTTACGTTATATATAACTTATAGATAGATAAGTTATCTTCTATAAAAATAAGCCTCTTCTTAGTATATTAATAGTAGATATCTTGTAAAGTAAGAATAAGAGAGAGAATCTTCTTAATATATACTTTAGAGTTAATATTTCCTTTATTCTAGTCCTTCTTAATAAAGACTAAAGGCCCTTTTATATTAAAAGATATAATAGACTAAACTATCTAAGCTAAAAATTTCTTAAATTTTAGAACATAATATACTAGAAGTACTTTTCTACTCTTTTTATAACGTAAACCTTACCTTAGCTTACCTAAGTAGATATCTTATTACTTTAGCTAACATCCCTCTATTAGTCTTCTATCTAATCTAAGTATTTTTATCTATTTATACTACTACCTTGTATTACGTTAATAATTTATTAAATACCCTATATCTAGCATCTAGTTTTAACGTAATCTATAGGATTATTTGTAGTTAGTGCGCTAGCACGCCTATACTAAGTTCTTAGTAAGTAAAAGCTCTAAATTCTCTACGTACACAGCCTACTACTCTACACTTAATTCTTACTACAGACGCATAGTACGTAAATATTACTAGGTATATCTTTTAATAACGTTAGCTTTTACTAGCTTAACTTTACGTAATGTGTTTAATACTTTTTACGCTAATCTAGTACTAAGTCTAAGTAACCTATTATATATATATAAATACTTCTTATTAAGAAGTATTACTATAGTATTTTATTTATTACGCTTAAGCTTTCTTATACCCTCTAACTATATCCTATATAATATTGTTAGTAATTAAAGAATAATAGAGAATAACTACATAATATTACTCTATACTTAATAGTTAAAGTTCTATATATAATAGATTATTATCTAAGTCTCTTCTAAGGAAAGTAGAAAAGCTACTAGTACTTTAGAAAGGACTATAGCTACGTCTTCTAAAGGTAGCTATAAATTAATCTATATATCTTGTTAATTATTATTTATATATTATAAGATATATATATACCCCTTCTAAAGAAGGTAAAGCTCTAATATAGTAAGAAAGATTAAGTATTATAGAAATAAACTCTTTTTTATTCTAGAACCTATTTGTTTTAGAACTAGATATCTAACTATACTAAATAATAATACCGTTAATACTATAAGAATTAGTTACCTACTTAAGTATCTTCTTATAAACTAACTTTACTATACTATATCTAAGTAAAGGCAACTTCTAATTACTACTAAATAGCTATTTAGAGATAAGCACAGGACCTATAGTTAATATTAGCAATTAATACTATTTAATAATAGTAATAGAAGATATAAATATAAATTTAGGCGTTAATATATATTACGTAGCTAAGTAGAGAAGGTTTACTATTATTGTATATTAACTAGAGAAGTAATCTTCTCCTTAAAGTAAGTTAATCTAGAAAGCGCTATAAAGTATATAAGTAATACTTAATACGAGATAGCTATATATTATATTAGAGAGACCTAAGTCTTTATATATTGTATTAGAGTAAAAGATATTAATCTTATTAATAATAGAAAAGCTAATAGGCACTCCTTTAGTATTATTAGATATAAACTACTAAGTATATAGTTTTAAACTCTAGTGTTAGTAGTTTAGACAAATAATCTAATTAACTCCTAAGTACGCTACTAACTAAGTAAGAAGGTAGTATCTAAGCGCTCCTAAACTACTAGTAAGGAGAATAGTAGCGCCTACGTTACTATTTACCTTTATTAGCTAAGAAGTAATAACGTATTTATTTATTAAGTCTTTATAAGAGATTTTAGAACGTAAAGCCTTATACTAAAAGCTATAGAGGTACGCTATAATCTTAGATATTAATAACTATAAATAGACTAAATTGTTAGGGATATTAACGTTGTTAGTGTAAAGCTCTAGTAAGCTTTAGGATTATAATACAATAAAGTAATAAAGCTATATAGCCTATTGTAAATCTATTCTAAGCTTAAAAAGATTATCTATAATACTTAGAAGCCTTATATATAGTACCTATATATAGTCTTAAATATAGCGTAGAAGAATTAATTTAAGGTTACTTAAGGTAAGAGCGTCTATACTAGGCATTAAGCCCTTAATAGCTAAATTAATTATTACTAATAAGATTAATAGGCGTTTTTTAGAGCTGCCTAGTATTTAGTTATCTTTAATAGGGGTAATATTAGCTAATTATAACTAGTAACTTGTAATAGTTATAGTAGAATATAGAGACTCTTCTAGACGTTTATATACCTAATCTATTTTATTTCTAAACTTTTTATACAAGGCTTCTTAAAGGATAGACTTTTTAGTAGACTTTAGTAATAATTAATTTAGTTAGAGAATAATAAGAACTATATTAGACTAGATTCTTACGTACGCGTCTATTTAATACCTAGCTTTAACTACTATAGGCTATATTCTCTACCTTAAAGTAATATAGTCTTCTTACCTAATACGTTACTTTAGTTTAACTAAGACTCTAAGGTAGGCTCTCTTACTTCTATAAGCTAGTATAGCTTAAACGTCTATATATTAAGAGAGGAGTATTTTAAGAATTAATAGCTAGACTTTCTTACCTATTACTAGTATAATAATATTATTAATTTAATAAATAAGTTAAAAATCCTAGCCTAGTCTTTTATTACTAGTTACAAAAATATTACTTAAATTAAAATCTTTAGTCTATCCTAGTAGTTAAACTCTAAAGTAATAGTAACGTTTACCTTCTATATTAAAGTTATAAACCTCCTTAATACTATATATTAGATCTTATCTAAGATAAAAAAAGTCTTAGCCTTAGTCTAGTAAAAGTCGAAGTACTCCTAAACTACCTAATTTAGTACTTCTATAGCTACTTATAAGCTTAACCTATTCTTTAACTAATTTGTCTCTAGTACCTTTACTAAGTAGACTACCTCTAGTTATAACATAGTTAAGCTTCTTTAAGGCCTCTTAGCCTTTACTATTTAAGAGGTTTATAATAGCTTAGAAGATAAAGAGAATAATAAGAAGCGTATAAGTATTAACTATATTAATATACTCTAAAGTTAAAGTTATATAAAGTATATAGTTAGAAAGTAGTATAGTAAAAAGCTTCTTAATTAAAAAAGAGATTATAAGCCCTAGTAGTCTATAGTAGTAATATAAGAGAAGTATAGAAAAAGTAATTACTTTTTATTTATCTTGTATAGACTACCTAGAGTTAAATTTAAAGCTACTATATAGAGCGTAGCTTAATAGGTACTAATATAATTAAGGAATAGCTTTTAGTATACTAGTAGTCCTAGATAAGTAAAGAATAAGGACGTTATAATTAAGATTATTAGTATAATAATTTTACTAAGCAACTTATAGCTAGCTTTTAGTAGTATTTAGACCTTTTATAAATTTTAAATAGGATACTTAGGAGTATAAAGTTAGTAGTATTAAATTTAAAGTATAGATAGTAAGTACCTTAAGAATAACACTTTCGAGAATAGGCAACATAATAATAGCGTAACTTTAGGTCTCTATAAGTAGCGAGTGTAATATAGTAAAGCTTAAGTAAGCTAAGATAAGTATAACCTATTCTATAAGCTTTATATTTAGCTTTAGTTTAATTAATATACTAGTATTCCTAACCCTATAACTACAAATAGGTAGGTTATTAACTTAATATTACTTTCTATTAGTAATATAATTACCTTTCCTTTTACAACCTTACTTTCTATTAGAGTTAGTATTTAGGCTTTAGAAATATTCCTTAGGATCTAGGACTAGTAACAAAGAATTATATTATAAAATATTTTAAAGGTAACTATAATAGATTTTCCTAACGCTAGGTAAATAGAGAGATTCTCTAGTTATAGATAGAAAAGGTATCTAGTATTATTAGTAGCATTAAAGTTAATTAAATTAAGAGTAGTTTTAATCCTTTTACTTAGTTGTAGTTACTATATAGTTTTAAAAAAAGAGAGAAGAAAATTTAAATACTAAGAAGAATTTATATTATAGAATAACTTTAATAAACCTATTAGAAGAGGTAAGATATCTATAATAACGAGATAAGAAATATATTATATACCCTTTATCTTATCTATTAGTAAATTTATACGTATAAGTCTAGATTTCTCTAGCTATACTACTTAATCTTACCTATCCTAGAATTACGTTAAAATTCGCCTAGGTAGTAAGGTAGATCCTAGTATAGCAAGGATCTAGAAGTAAGCTATTAGTAAAGCGCACGTAGTTAAAAAGGATATTACTTATACTATATTAGATTACTAAGATGTTATCTAGGATATACTAATTAAAGGGGCGTATAGTAAGCGCTACGAGGTCTAATAGATATTATTTTTTTACGCCCTTTTAATATATATACGCAATAGCTATTAGATATAATAATTTACTAGTTTCTATTATAGTAAGTAATACTATAAGTTACCTAGCTATACTTACTCTAAAACCTCTATACACTAAAGAAGAGGAGAAATTACTTATTTAACTTAAGAACCTTAGCCTTAACTAGTATAAGATTATATTAGAATATAATTAAAGTGTACTACTAGAAAGATAGAGGACTAAAGATAGACTAAAGAATAAGTATAAGTAAATAGTTAAGCTTAAGAATCTAGTAAAAGATTTAAATTATAATATAATAACTATACGCTAATTTTTTTAGTAACGAGTATACTAGGAGTAGATAGAGTTTACCTTATTATAATATAATATAGTAGAAGAGAATAGATTATATATATATTATAAGCTAAGCTAGTCTTTAGGCGTTAGAATAATATAATACTAAATAGTGCCTAGAGTTATTAAGTTAAATCCTTTGTTTATCCTATTAGTAGTTAGAGGAAGCCTTTATATAACTAGCCTTACGCTATCCTAAGTAGTATTCTCTAGTATCTCCTTGTAGTAATAACGTAGCGCAATAATAGATCCTTTAATAGCTAGAGCTTAAGTAACTAAAAGAAGTAAAGGTATTTTAATTACCTTATCTAGAATACTAAAGAAGAAGATTTATCCTCTTAGAGCTATAAGACTTACTAGATAGTACTAATCTATAAAGAATTAGCCCTAGATAGAGTAGAAAATCTATATCCTTACTTGCTAAGAAACTTGTAGTTACTAATAGAGTATATAGTAGCTCTCCTTAATATTTAGTTTTAGAGAAATCTTTTACAAAGTAAAATTCCTCTATACTAAATTAAATTATATTATTGCCTTTCTCTTCTATTTTAGAGAAGACTAATATATTATAGCCTTAGTTTATAGCAAATTATATTATAAGATACCTAAAGCTTCTAAGGCTAAAAACCCTAACTCTATTACTTAGTAAAACCCTAGCGCTCTTAAAAGTAAAGTATATAGTGCTTCCTATATATATAAAAGGTACTACCTTAACGTTAGTTAAGCTATCTAGTAACTTAAATAAGAAAGTTTCTTTCTAAATTACTTAAGACGCGAATACCCTTTAGTTAAGATCTAATTCTCTATAGATTTTCTAGTCTAGGTAGAAGATTTTATCTTCTAAGAAGTATTTTTAATAGGTACTATAGCTACTATATTAGTACTCTTATCTTACCTAGTCTCCTTTGCGTAAGGAGTAAACGTTTAGCCTAAGTTTTTTAACTACGCTAATACCTTTATACCTAAAGACTATATTATAGTAGTAAAAATAGTTATTAGTTCTATATAATCTAGTAGCTATAATAGAGAGTAGAACTTTATTATTAACTAATAAGGTTCTAGTTATAGTACTCTTATAGATAGAACTATTTACTAAGCCTTTATAGATAGTATATTTAAATATATTTAATTAGAGAGTTTTAGTTATTAAGTAAAGAGACGTTAGAACAAGTATAATTATTATAATTCTTTTTAAATAGGATAACTCTATACTATTAATAATATAAACTTATACTATTCTAATATAAAGTAGTATATTAGAGAGTAGTAAGAGTATATATTTAGTATTATATATTACGTTAGAAGTAGCTTATTATTATAATAAAGCTAACTAACTTACTTATCTTATACCTTTAGAGAATAATAGCAGCCCTAGTAAGATAAAAGCTAACTATTACTATAAAGTTATAGTTAAAGTTAACAATAATCTTAGAGAAATATACGCTAACTACTAGCGCGATGTTAAGATTAAGACTAAAGAGGATCTAGGGAAGATAAAGGCTAATTACTACTAGGATATTTAGCTTAAGATAGAGAATAACAAAGACCCTAGTAAGATAAAAGTAGACTATTATCGTAATATTAAGGCTAAGATAGAGACTATTAAGGACTCTAGTAAAATAAAAGTAGACTACTACTAAGATATTAGAGGTAACACTAAAGTTAAGGAAGACCCTAGTAAAATAAAAGTAGATTACTAAAGTTAAGGCTAATTAGGCGTTACTATAATATTACTAGACGTTAAGTAGTACTTCCTTAAAGAAGTATAGGCCTATTTTAGAAGTTTTACAAGGAGGTCTAATTAATATCTATTTATAATAAGTATAGTATACTATACGTTCTACTAATTATAATTCTTTATATTTTAATTAAGTATAAATCTAATTAGTATAATATATAGAGCTACGCGCTTTAATTCCTCCTCTACGTATATATAACTAGCTATAACCCTAGTCTTATTATTACGTTAAAGCTAACTAACTTACTTATCTTACGCTACAACCTTAGTCTTATTAATACTACGTTAATTTAGTATTATATATTACGTTAATTTAGTTTATATATTACGTTAATTTAGTATTATATATTACGTTAATTTAGTTTATATATTACGTTAATTTAGTATTATATATTACGTTAATTTAGTTTATATATTACGTTAATTTAGTATTATATATTACGTTAATTTAGTATTATATATTACGTTAGAAGTAGCTTATTATTACGTTAAAGCTAACTAACTTACTTATCTTACGCTATAACCTTAGCCTTATTAATATTACGCTAATTTAGAGTTATTATACTAAGTTTAACCTATATTATAGTATTAAGATATTAGAGTAACTATAGGTAGGATAACTAATCCCTATTAGTATAATAAGAGTATAGTTTAAGAGCTTAAAAGGGATAAAACTCTAGCTTATAGAGATATATATAGAGGTCTACTATTTTAGATACTTTTTACTAAACTTTTATATAGTAAGAAGATCTATATAAACTATTATACTTATAATAAGAATAGTTTTTCTTTTAGTAAAATATAAGACTTACTAGAAACTATAACTTTACTTTAGTATTAGCTTAGTGTTACTAGTAGTAGCTTTTTAATATATATTTCGTAGTACTCTTAGTAAATACAAGTTCCTATTACTAGCCCTAGTCTTTATAGAAATACACTACTACGTATAAATTAATAAATATTTATAATCTTTCTTAATTAGCTTAGATTTAAGAAGCTATAGAGGTATTACCTTTTAAGTATTACTTTTAAGAGCCTATTTATATAGTCTATAACCTAAGTAAATAAGATAAAGAAGTAAGATTATCTATAGATATATAGATAGCTAGTAAGAATAAAATAGTATTTAAGAAATTTAAGAGAGTAACTATAGTATTAACTAATACTATATACTACTTAGGAGCCTCTATTATAACCTAAATTTTATATTAGAAAGTTTTAAAGAGTAAGAGTAAAGGACTATATATTTATAATTTCTATAGTTAGATATATATAGCTCTTAGCGTTTTATTATTTAGAAAGGAGAGTACTAAAAATAGTCTTTTAAAGTAGTACTTCTTTCTAGAAGTTAAAGAAATTTAAGGCCCTTAGAGTATAAGTTCTCTAAAGTACTTATTAGTATAAGCTAATAACTTAAATATACTTTCTTAAAAACTTAGCTTTTATAAAAGACTTAATAAAAAGAAGAAAAAGTAATTTAGACCTTTAAGAGGTAAATACTAAGAGTATATAAAGCTTCTTAGAGTTAAGTTAGTACTTTTTATTACTTTTAAGAAAATAGATAAGAATAATAAAATAAGAAAAGAGTTTTATTCTCTTTAGTCTAAGCGTAATATCTCTTAGCTAAGAAATATAGATAGTATTATACGTAATATATAATTGTAGTTATAGTTACCTTAGCTAACTAGCGTAGCTATTAGACAATATAAATAGGAACAAGTTTCTAGATAAGATAAAGAGCGATATTAAAATACCTTGTAAAGAGCGAGATAATAAAATAGAAGAGGATAAAAAGAATACTCTTGTTTTAGGTAGCTAATACCTATAGAGACTAGATTTACTATGTTCTACTTAAAATAGACTAGTATTTCTACCTCTACCTAACCTTAATCTTAACTTAATTTATAATATTATATTGTTCTAGATTATAAAAAGATTAGTATTAATATATATAATTCTTTAAGTATTTAAATACTTAAGAATATCTCGCGAATATCTTTTAATAGTTTTTATTTTTATTTTTTTACTTAGTAATTATAGGATATAAGTAGCCTAAATAATACTATCTATATATACCTCTTAATTCCTTTATTATATCGTATATATTACCTCTACTATAGTTAGCTTTATAGAAAGCTTAACCTAAAGTAGCTCTTTAAGGATAGTACGAAGTTAATATAGCTTTTCTATTCTAAAATACGCGCCTTTTACTAGCTTACTAGGTAATTTAATCTAACTTATAGCTAAGCTACTTCTAGGTAGCTTAGTAACTTTATTCTATAGTACTACTTCTAAGAAAGACTTACTATAGTAGTAATAGTTTATATTAATAACAAGATTACTTATCTTAGATATATCCTTTATAAGACCTTTAAGTCTTTTGTACTTTAGTCTTTAGTAAATAATTTAATCTAAAGGTTTAACTACGTCTATATATATACGTAGTCTTCTACTTCTACTATAACTAGAGTATACTAATAGGTATATAAGTTATTTACTTTTTTATTACTTATTAGTATCTATTAATTCTTCTTTTTACTTTAGTAGAAGATAATCTTAGTAGTATAAAGTAGATAAATAGCTTTTTTAACTTATTCTTCTTAAAATAGAAACGTAGTTTTAGATTCCTATTAGATTTTAGATTCTAGTATATAAGTTAACTTATATTATAAACTCTATTTCTTTATAGAAGTATAAATAGAATATAAAGGGTCTAGATTCTAGCCCTCTTAGGAAATACTAAAATTAGGCTTTAATCTACTTAGAAAGACTATTTAATATAGAGCCTAATTCCTAGACCTAAGTACGTATATAAGTTTAAGTCTACCTATTAAATCTTAAAAGACTATTATTAATATTAATTATAAAGTACTATTAGTATATAAGCTAGCTAAGCTTTTACTCTAAAGGTAATAATACTTACTTAGTAATCTCTAACTACCTTAATACTATTAAAACTTATATTCTTAAACTAGATTCTTAAAGACTAAGCCTTTTTATACTAATTAGTAATAGAGCAAAATTAGTTGCGCTATATAAGCTCTTTAGAGTAAAGAGAAACTAATACTTTCTTATAAAGTAAGTCTTAAGCAAAATATACTTCTATATTTAAGTATCTAGTATCTTTAATAAAAGACCTCTACTTATTACTAATAGTAATATCTTAGCAAAGGCTTTAAGAGCTAAAATCTCTTCTACTAAGTATTATAAAACTACGAAGTAGATAGTCTAGAGACTTAGCTCTAAGATTTCTAGTACTATCTACTCTTAGTTACTTTAACTATTTATTAACGTATTCTATTTCTTCTTAGATAACCTAGGTAGTTTTAAGTAAGTTACGTATTATCTTACTACGTAGCTTAAGTAGGCTTAAGAGTTAATAATTTCTAGAAGTACTCGCCTATAAGTAGTTATAGTAACTAAGAAAATCCCCCTAGGTATAGAATATAAGAAAGAGGTAAGAAAGGCCTTTCTATAGCTACTAAGCGAGGAAACAAAAAGAGATCTATTTAAGTAGGTTTTAGTAATTAAGATAATTATACTTTTCTTAGCTAGTATACTCTTTATTAATACTTGTTATAGACTACTTAAAGAACGTATTATAAGTAGATTAGACTAAGTGCAAAAGAATAGAAAGTAATCTAGATTACTTTTCTCTATAACTTACTTTACTATATTCTTTATAAGTATATATAAGTACTTTACGTAAGCTATAACTAAGCTATTTAATTTTATTAAGGCTTCCTAAGTAGATAATCTAGTACTATAAGATTTAGGTACGTATTTAGCTAACCTAATAAAGTATATTAGGACTTCTAAAGACTTTACTACATTTATAGCTCTTACTATTATATCTTACTTTTTACTAGATAGCTATCCTCCTAATTTATACTATAGGTTAGAACGCCGTATCTAGTAGAAATATCTAAAAACTTAATAGTATTTCCTCTAGAGTAAGTAATAGACTCTTTTTATAGAGATATATTTCTAAAGAAGAGTGTTATCTTATTTAGAGACTTAAAAAACGTTATTCTCTAGAGTAGCTTTACTAATCTAGTCTATATATATTTAATAAGCTTCTTTAAGTAGCTAATATATAGTCCTTTACTAGCTATAGAGATTTACTATAGTAATCTAGACTAATTAAAATACTATTAGTAAGGTATCTAAAGTAGTAGTACTTACTTCTACTACTTATATTAAAGACTATAGTATAGCTTATCTTATAGATATATTTTATATAAAAACTATATTCTAGTCTTTAGAGATATTAACAAATACAACCTATAGATATATAAGATATATCGTTATTTCCTTTATAGAGAAGAAATACCTAAAGAAGTAACTATTAAAATTTACCCTTCTATATCTAGAGTAGGAATTCTTTATATTAATAGTAGTAGTACTTATAGTACTTTAGCTCTTAGAATAATAAAGCGTATACACGATTAAATTAGTTTACTACTTCTCTTCTAGAAATTCTTTAAAATCGCCTTTAGAATTAGTTTAGGTTAGCGCTTATATATTTAGCTAATCGACCTATAGCTAACTTTTTCTAGGAAGCCTTATTGTATTAGCTATATTTATTAATAGATAGGGTATTAAAGAGTCTACTAATACTTTTAAATAATTTACTAAAGTTTCCTTTATACTTTAGAAAGTATCTAAAGTTCTAATCTTTTGTAATTTTATTAAGCTTTTAATATTATACTTTACTAATAAACTCTATACGCCTAAAAATATTAAAGTAGTATTAAAATAGGTTTTTAGGAATAATAAGAGTATTTTAGATATTTTGTATACAATAACTATAGGAACACGTATTAGCTTTCTTGTAGCTACTATAAGTAGTACGCTATCTTACTATATCTTTATAAACTATAATAGTATAAGAGAGTGTATTAAAGAGTAAGGTATATTTTACGCGATTTAAATAGACTAAGACCTAACTAGAGTAAAAGACTACGTTATAAAACTAAGAGATAGATTAGGAAGTATTTTAATATAGGAAATATAAGTTTGTAGAGAAAAGTATAAAGCTATACTAACTACTTAAGATATAGAGTATATTCTACTTCTACTATACTTAGGTATATTATCTCTTATTATAGCGTTCTATAACTAATTAATAAGATATAGATTTTTCTCCTTAAAATATATCTATAATGTTAGTACGTTTTAAGATATAAGGCTATTCGTAAACAATCTATTAATTTTAGCGCTCTTAGAGATAATAGCTCTATTCTCTTTAAGTAATAAGCCTAACTTTATTATCTCTTTAGAGACTAGTAAACTACACTATACTAATATACCTAAAAAGGTATCTAATAATACGTAGTAAAAGAGCATTTTGCGTAGGCTAGGTAAAGCCTTCTAAGAAAAGCTATAAGATAAGTAGATTAGAGAAGTAATCTAAACCTAGTATATCCTAGAGTAGTATTATTAACTTAATACTATACTTAATAGCTTTAGGCTAAGACTAGATAATATAGTAAGTATACTAATGTTAAAAGAGTAAGCTAATAGAGATAGTTTAGTCTCTAAGCTAATAGATAACGTAGCGTATTATTTAGTTACTTCTTTATTCTACTTTAAACTAGATAGAGATCTAGATAAGTATAAAGGAAAGTTTATAGGCTCTAGAAGTATCTTATACTTTATACTAGTTAATAATCTAGCCTTCCTAGAGCTAATAGAATAGCTCTTAGCAGAACTAGCGTAGTTTCTCCTAGATAGCTACCTAGTATATCTAATTAATAACCCTTCTTACTTAGATAAAGATAGTAACTTTTAAAAGAGTATTAAGATAAACACTACTAACTTATTTACTATATTATTAAAGAGAAGATAAACTAAATCTTAGAATATTAGTACTTCTCTATTCTTAGTAAAATCGCTAATTAAGAAATAAGGTTTAAAGTCTTTCTTTAGTAAGCCTAATTATTAAAAAAGGAACGCTTCTAATAGTTTTAATCTTCTAAGAACAAAACAAAGGTATATATAAAGGCTTAGGAATACGTAAAGTAAAGATTAAGGCGTATCTAAAGTCCTTTAACTTCTATATTTATACTAGGCTTATTTATTTTAACGTAAATTTATCTTAGCTATTATAGAAGAAACTTTAACTTAATATCTAAAAGGTATATATATACGATGTAGATAGAGCGTAGACTAACTTAGTCTATAGTCTTCTAGTACTCTCTACTTCTTTTTATTAAGCTCTACTATTAGCTATATCTTTTTTTACTATTCTTACTATACTAGTTTACTCTCTTTCCTTACTTCTTTCTAGTTTCTAGGACCTCTCTTATTACTTCTCTATTAAGCGTTTAATATTTTGGTTATATTATCCTTACCTATTTCTCTTCTACTTCTACCTTATATATTACTTTATTGTATATTACTTTATTATATATTAATAATCGCTATTAGATATATAACCTTTAAGAAAGTAGCGTAGTTAGACTAGAAAAAAATAAAGGTAGCTAAGCTGCGTAGAACTAGTATAGAAGGTTTATATTAGTAACTTACTTACTAATTTTTCTTAGATTGTGGTAATATATAATATATATCTTCTATTTCTTTCTAGCGAAGTTAAGTATAGAGTAGCTAGTCTTAATATTACTAATTAATAAAATACGTATACTTAGTCTATTATCTTATAAGGTTTGTATATACTCTTCTACTTAGTTAGCTAAGAGAACGAGCTATATTAAGAAATTAATAGCTTCTTAATATCTTATAGTAATATAGAGTTATACACTAAGAATATATAATATCGCGAACGCCTTATCTATTTTATTAAGAGTTAGGTTACAATTATATAGCTTTAGAAGCCTTTTTAGTAGAGTAGTAGAAACCTACTAGCTTAGGTACTAATACTTAAGCTATTATACACTATACTAACTTTATAATACGTCTTCTTTGTGTAAGTCCTTTTTTTTACCTTAGGTAAATACTTATAGTATAGTTTATTTTAGTCGTAGAGCGTACGTATAGCTTTACTTGTTACGCTATAATAAATAAAACTACTAATTCTTAAGCTATAGATTATAAGCCTTCTATATATCTATCTTATTTCTTCCTTTAGACTACTAAGGATGTCTTAATAGTAAGTAGCTTCTAAGTTTAGTACGTCTATACTTAAGTGTTCTAAGAATAGAGCTAATCCTAATCTATAGATATTCCTATCTTAGACGTATAGATTACCTTTAATTTTCTAGAAACTTTACTAAAATAGAGAGTACTCTAAGAGTAGTATAAGTATAATAGAGGTAATAGTTACTCTTAGTAATAAGGATATAGATAATAACTAGAAATTAGAGACTATATTTAAAAATAAAGTAGGTTTATAACTTTGTTTTCGTAGAATACATATTTAAGCTAAATTATATTTAGATATAGTAAGATAAAATAGTAGGAGACTAGGCTAGTCTATATATAGCGATAGTTTAAGGACTATTCTAGAAAAAAACTATAATTATTACGAGACGCGATATAAACAAATAGGTTAGAGTATTCTAGGTGTTAGCTAAAAAAGATTATAGGCCTATTACTTAGTATAATTTACTAGGTAGGGCAAGAATAATTATTCTAGATAAAGGTAAGTACTACTAGATTATAGGAAATACAACTACAAAGTATATTAATTTATATAGGGCTAAGTAGTACGCCTTATTATTATTATTTTTAAATAAAATATTATATTATCTATTTCCTTATATTACTTTAGTACTAAGTATAAAGTCCTATTAAAGAGTTAACTCTATCTATAGAGTTAAGATATAAACGCTTTAGTACTTACTATTTCTCTTCTTTATAGTACAAGGATATTAAACTTAGTATACGTTATTCCCTTTAATATATCTACTTTCTTTACTATATTAACTAATATAATCGTATTACGTTAGTAGTAAGCTCTTAATAAGGCTAATTTCTATATAAATCTATAGCGTTCCTTACCTTTAACTATAATAGTCAAGACTTAGCGTAGTTATTTACTAGTTACTTTCTTGTAGATATATACTATATACGTGTAATTAGCGAGAACTATTTAAATACTACTTCTTGTATTGTTTTAGTTTAAGCTTTATATAATGTCTCTACTATATCTTACTATATATAAAGGAATATATATACGATTATAAGGATTTGTATAGAGGACGATAACTTTATACTACTTACTATAGTTAGGGGTAAGTTAATAAAGGTAAAGTAGCTTATTTTAGAGCTTACTTTATAATGCAATATTACGTATATATAAATATAATAGTTAGAAGAAGATAGAAAAGTATTTATTCTACGTCGGCATCTTTATAATCTAATTAACCTAATATCCTATAATCCTACTAAAGGAATAATTAATAATAAACTAACCTAACCTAGTTCTCTACGTTACTTACGCTCCTACTCTTAGTCCTTCTCCTCTTCTTTCTCCTCCTAATACTTATCTTAACGTTCCTCTTAACGCTATTTTTACTAATCTTAAATATTAGGACTATCTAAGATAACTATACTAAAAAATTATAGAAGCTATAGATAATTTAAGAACTTTACCTCCTATAGTATATATAAAAGGCTATATCTAACTTATACTCTCTAAGCTTCTTATATATAGAGTAGGAAAAGCCTACTATATAAAAGAGGATAAATACTTTATCTTACTAGTTTTATTTATAAGTATTATATCTCTACTTTCTCTTAGGAGGGACAGTATCGTAGTATCTATAGTAAAATAGTTGCTTCTAAAGTTAAAATTAATTACTAGTATACCTAACTTTAATTACAATAAATAGATAATTTTAGATACAATATATTACTACGTAACTATTAAGATAAGTAATAAAAAAGTTAAGGGCTTCTTTAAAGGCTTATAAAACTTAGAAGTAAAAATCTAGGTAGCTTTAGGTTAGGTCTATATACTATTAGGTAACCTAGAGAATAGAATAGTTAAGATTAGGAAAGTAGAGAAGATAGTAGAGGGTTTAGCAGACGTAATATTTAAGGAGATAGTAGTAATAGATATATACTCCTTATACTAAGGAGAGTAAAAATTAATATCTATACCTTGTCTTTTATAGAATAATAATATAAAAACTTCCTCCTCTATATATTATTATAACTAAGTTATTAAATCTAATAAGTAAAAGATATAGTATTACTAGTTTTAATTTGTACTATAACAAAAAAAATCTTGCACTAGCTTTAAGCCTTAAAACCTAGCTTTAGCTATAGCGTATCTAAACCCTAAATACTATATATCTATACATGCAAGAAGAAATCTACTAAAAAAGTACTAGACTAAAATACTAATAGTAGTAGGGAGCTATATATAGAATAAAATAAGGTTGTAGTATTAATAGAGCTTATTCTATTGTTTTTTGTAGAGATTTCTTAGAATACTAAATAAAACTTTTTTTAGCTTCTTAAATATCTAGAGTTAAAAGTATATAACTAAATAAGTAATTAAAACAAAGAAGAGAGTAGGTAGTAGTGTATACATAATTAGCAAATAAGAATAGTAATATACGCTAAAAAGGGCGATATTACTAGTAAAGGGTAGGCTTAAGCTTCTAGAGGACTTAGAGAGCGATATTAGCTTAAAGCTATAGCCTAGAAATATATAACTTTATATATATGCAAATCTATATAAGTAAGTTACTAGGATATTAGCGAGTTAAACTTAAGTGCATATTATAAAGATACTTAGTATAGGATTAGCTTAAATAGTCGAAGATAATAATTTAAAGGATATTTTAACTTTAATAGGAAATAGTATAATAACTAGTAAGCTATCTATAAAAATCTAAGCGGCTAGTTTAAACACTAGTAAAAGTACTAGTATAGATTACAAAGTTATTAGAGGACGACGTAGATATAAATATAAATCCCTAATCTATAGTATAATTTATAGCAACTTAGTATTTTTATATAGTTAAAGAACTTTACCCTAAGGTTACTACTATAGTCTAGGTAGTAGAACAGGTTACTAGTGTAGAAGGTACTATCCTTAACTAGCTAGTTTCCTAACTAAACTAACTATAAATAAAGGCTAATAATTATAGAGTATTCTCTTAAGTAAGAGATAAAGTTAGTATAAGAGCTAGTCCTTACTTATTTAAGTCTTTTTAATACGTAATTACTAGTATTTAGTAATTTACCTTTTAGTCTAAACGCTATTATCTTTTATCTACAATCTTATACTATCCTAGTCTACACTTATAACTTATTACTATAGAATCTACTATATAAGTTATTAAAAGTAAAGCTAAAAGTTATAAAAATTAGGAGCTTGTTATAGTAGCTAAAGTTATTAATAAGGATCTTAATAGGTAAAGTAAATTAAGGAAATATTATTAGACCTTATTGCTGTACTAATTATAGTAGGATTAGAAAGTCTAGAACCTAAGAAAATAAAGCCTACTAGCTAACTACTAGTAGTTAATATATTAATCTATTATTTTCTTGTAAAAAACTTAGAGCTATATAGTAATAAAGATTCTACTAAGATAGCTAGGTATTTATAAAGTAAACTTAAGGTATAAAGTTTATAGAAAAGAGGCTTTTATTAGATATAAGAATATAAGAAGTCTATAATAAATAAATTTAATATAGAATAATTATATTAGAACCTAAGCAATTTAGAAACCCCTTAACAATAGAATATATTTACTTCTACTTATTATTTAGGTCTTAAGTTACTACTATAGACTTAACTAAACCTACTATAGTAGAATCTACTAGTGTAGTCTCTATTTCTTCTATCTTCTAACTTATTTTCTCTAACTTCTAATTTATTTTTTTAAGAACTTCTAAGATTTTATTAAGTTTACTTAGTTAGTTAGTAGAGAATATAATTAAAGGTGTCTTATACCTTACTTTAAAAGAGGTAAATCTAGATAACTATAATTTAGGTCCTAAGCTTTATAGTAACTATATTTTAGTTTCTACTAATTATACTTCCCTTTTTACTAGTAGTATATATTGTAGACCTACACGAAATAATAAGTACTAATATTAAATATATAGGTAAACACTATACTACTTATACGTGCTAAAAATTAAGTATCTTAATCTAAGGATACGTATATCTATCTATATCTATATATATAGTAGAGCTACTTATAATATTATTAAGAGGCTATCCTTATACTAGTAGATAACACTAGCTAGTAAAAAGTTAGTCTTAACTATAGTAACTATAGTAATTTAAGAGATATAATAGTAAAGGCTTAGCTATAGGATTAAACTATAATTATTTAATAAAATATAAGGCTTAGGGGTGTTCTAGAAATATATTAAGGTTTAGCTAAGACGACGCTAAAAACATAGCTATTAAAAGGACGCAATTACTCTAGTAAGAAGAGACGTAGGTCTTTAGCCTTTTGTATAGTACCTCTATATTTAAATATAGCGATTATTAGCTTATGTATAATTAGCTACTATTTTAAGAGCTATACGTAACTTCTAGAATCTAATAGGTCTAAACAATGTTAGACGACAAGAAACATTATAGGGTTAGGTAGCCTAATAAGTTTAGACGCTATACTATTTTCTAACAAACCCTTAAAGGTTTATCTAAATTTAATATAGCGATAGTACTTTATAGCTTAATAAAATCCTCTCCCTTTTACTTTACTCTAATATATAAATCTTTATATAATTTATATCTCTTTACCTTATTGTAATTTAAAAAGTGTATACTATCTAAAGCGCTACTATTTAGAGAACGCGTTGCTTTATTTTCTTATAAGAGCTTAGGTACTTAATTAAATCTAGCTTTAAGCTATATACTATTATTTCTACTTATTTATTGCTATTAGGATAGAAAAACTAAGATATAAACTATAATAGCTATATTACGTAGTATCTCTAAGGGTAGCTATATAATAGGTAGTATAGAATTATAAGAAGTAATAGTATATATCTAGATCTTTATCCTAATTATCTAACTAGGCTTAATAGACTAGGCTTAATAATACTCTATAGGGCGAGAACTATAGTAAGATTTAGTAGAGATATTGTATAGAGTTAGAAGTAGAATAGTAAGTTAGTATATTATAATTTTTGTTAAACCTAGAAATTCTAGTATAGTATTTCTAAAAGTAGTAGTTAAGTAGTTCTAGCTAATTATATATATATAGTATACATCTATAGGAAGGTAAGTACTCTAGTAAGCTAGATACCTACTAAAATAAACTTAAGTTAAAATCTTATTACTATAATAGTATATTACTAGCCTTCTAGTAGTTATACTATACGTGTTTAATAGCTATTAGTAGTAGAATAAAGTAAAAGGTAAGCGCTAATCTTAGATCTAGCTATATAGGCCTAATATATCTACGTTGTATTAGTTATACTAAGTTAAAAAGAAGTAGAAGATTTACTTAAACTTATATCTTACTAACTATATAGTTAGTAAAGCTAGAAACTAGAGGTAGTATAGTAGTTCTAGAGTCCTAAAAGCTTAGTTACAAGGTAGTTACGTAGTATTAGTAGTAGTAATAGAGAATAAGCTAATTAGAGCTAGGTTATTATCTAGTAAAAGAGCTACTTAGCACTAATTACTTGTCTTGCACTTAAGTTAAGATAGACATAGCTAAATAGTACTCTTTAAGCGTACGTATCTATTTCCCTTCTTTTACTATACTAACTATAGGTTAATACTACTAGATAAAGTATTAGCTATAGTAGAGTTATCTTTATTTTCCTAATAAAAGCAAAAGATACTTACTTTAGTTATTAAGTTAACAAGTAGGAGTCTCTAAGCTACTATAAGAATAAGCCTTCTTATTAGACTAAGTAAAGAGATAAGATAATTTAATCTAATAAATCTATCTATAGAAGAAGGCGTCTTTATATAGATATTTCTATTATAGTTTCTAAAGCTACTTATATAAGATTTCTAAGAAATAAGTAATAGCTATATAGTAAGTAACTATAAACAAGTAATAAACTAATTATATATAAGATTAAAGCTAGGAGAAAGGAGCTACTATATAGGAGGTATCTACTATATCTCTATAGCGAATTATTAATAGTACGTTTTAACGGCCCCTTAAGAGGCTATTAAAATTTAGTTTAGTGTTAGTACTTCTTAGTACCCTATAGAATTTTCTTTCTTTTACTTTTCCTTTATAGATAGCTTGTTACAGTAGTAACGAGGGAAACCGAGATAGAACCAATTAGTCCACGCTTAGCTACTAACAAAGCATAAGATAAGCGGGGTAACAACCTATAGGACAACGAGTTCGATTAGGAAGCTAACTACAACATAGACACGTAACGAATTCGTAAATTCGCGATCTTAGCAAATACAAAGTAACGAAGCTGCTAAGATATTATTACTATATAGTTAGTAGCAATGCGTATTATTAGGATAGTATTAGTAATTCAATCCTTTGACTATAGAACGCTAATACAAGATAGTTGCAAAACATCTTCTATTGTTTATAAGTTATTGTAGATCCTTACACGAACTTTTATTATTACCTTACAATCTACTAACCCTTCTAAGATAGGTACCTGTAGTTAATAATAGGAGGCCCGTTACACCTTGCTAATTTAGTTATTGCGAGAAGCAAAGCGTAAGTAGCGCGTAGTCTAGCTAACACAATAGTAGAAAGCTTAATAAGTAAAGCCCTTAGGAGTAGTTATAAGTTAGATAGTACTATATAGGAAACGATTAAGGATCGTATAAATAAACTAATTAACAACAAAGAGGATATAAAGATAGTAATTAAAGCACTAGAAACGTAGAATAAGGAACTATAAGACTATTTAAAATAGAACAAAGTATAAATTAAAGCTATTATTAAAGGCTAGAACTAGATAGAATTAATTACCTAACGACTAGAAATAAGTGCAACAAAAAAACTACCTAAGATACCTATCTTTAAGAAGTTTAATAAGACAAGGGAAAAACTAAAACCTTTTATAGCCTTAGCACAACTCTAGATAGACGTATAAGTACTATACTTCGACACAGAAGAAAAGAAGGTAATATATATTAGAATATATCTTAAAGAAAATATAATAAGATAGTTTAAACCTTACTAGACAGACTATATAACACACGCTCTAATAACCTAAAAGGACGAAACAAGAGCTATCTTTAGAAGTTACAAATACTTTACTAGACGAATAAGAGCAGTATTTAGAGATATAGACATTACTTAACAAGCTAAAGAATAGCTAGAAAAGCTTATATAAAGCTAGAGTATTCTAGAGTACGTATTATAGTTTAAACAACTATTACAAAATATAGAGTAGAATAAGTTAGCCTTAATATTATAATTTAAATAAGGACTAAACTTAAAAATCTAATACAAAATAATTTACATAGAAAAACCCTAAACGCTAGAAGCTCTAAAATAATAGGTAATATAAATTAACAACAATCTTTAAGAATAGAAGAAGAATAAGTATAGAGGTTACACCTAGAATTAGAATAAAGGAGACCTTATAATCCTCAACGCTAACAAGGACAAGAAGAGGAAGAAGAACAAAGACTTTACGTACTACAACTATAGTAAGAAAGGCTACTACGCGAAAGACTACTAATTATAAAAGAAAAGGGATATAGCATACTATAAATATAGGAAACTAGGATACTTTGCAAAAGACTATAGAAGTAAGAACCTAAGAAAAGATAAAGAAACTTAGTTAAAAATAACTAAGAACAAGAAAGAAGCACTAAAAGTACAAGCTAAACCTTAGGAGAAGGTAGTAGGGAGCAAAGAAGTATAATATACAATACTCTATTAGACCTTTTATTATAATAATAACTACTATATATATCTTTCTAGTAAATAGAGAGTAGTATAGTTCCTATAGAAATAGAGATATAGAGTAGCTATAATAAAAGAAAGTAGAATAAAAGTATAGCTAGAAGAGATAGCCTATATAATAGACCTACTAATAGAAGATTTAGAAGGAGAAGAACCCTAGACCCTATTAATCTAGGCTAAAGAACGAGCACTAGATAAAGAGACTACTACGGCTTCCTCTAAAGAACTATAAGAAAGTAAAAGACAAGTTAGTATAAGAGGTATAGAATATACCTAGCTAGATATATATAGCTACAACGGCTACACAACGATAGATATAGAAGAGTAAGATAAAGAATAGAGATTTATTTAAATATACTTAATAGTTATAAGTATAGAGGAAGCGTATAAAGACTAGAAAGAACGTAATCCTAAAGAAATAAAGTTTACACTATTTTAAGAATAGATAAAGTAATATATAGTTATAGTAGGAAGAATACCTATATAAAAAGAATAGTAGTACCTTGTAAGAAAAATACGATAGATTAACAAAGCCTATATACTAAGAGTACTAGTAGTATACTATATCCTAATAATAGACACACCTAGAAGAGATAAGTACTAGGAAGGAGATAATAAACTAATAGATCTAAAACATCTAGTACACTTTAAAGTATTATAGATATTATACCTAGACAAGAATTATATTATATATAGAAACTCTAAAGCAAATAACAATATATAGCTTATATAGAGAAGAGGCTATAACTATATAAGAGTAATCCTAGTAGAAGATATCTAAGGATAGGAAATAATCCTAGAAGATAGATACGTAGTAGTAAGACCTAGTCTAAAACTATCTAAAAAATACGTCTAAGGAGGACTATAGTATAAGTATATATACAATAAATACTTAAAACACGAAGAATATAAGCTTAAAGTAGGCCTATAGCCTAAGAAAGATAGATAGTTTGTAAAGAAGCCTAAGTAAAAATAGCTAGAAGGCGTAGGAGGCCTATATATTATAAAAATAGGTACTTACTAAGAAAGAAAAGTATAATTAATAATTAATAGTAGAGCTACAAGAAACTTTATATTAAAGAAGTTTGTAGAAACACAAGGAATAAGGTATACAACAAAGAAATATCTTTAACAATTAAGCACGATTAAAGGAAAACTATTCTAAGAACTTATTAGATTTAAAATAGTTCTCTCTACATTAAAACTAGAAAGAATAACAATTAAGAATATAGTTATAGATATAACAACAATTAATAACAAATAAGATATAATACTAGGAATACTATAGTTATAAATAACTAACCTATAGATTAATTAGAAAATAGGAAAAATTAACTACTATAGAATAGACACGTTAAAAGCTAATATAAGCACTTGTAAAAGAGAATTCCCTAAAGAATACAAGAAATAGGAAAAACAACTTATAGAACCTAAAGATTACCTTCTAGAACATTAACTATAGGACCTAGCAATAGAACTAGTAGAAGGTAAAGACGTAGGATAGAGCCTAGTCTACTAAAAAATAGAAGAAGAGTCTAAAATTAAACGAACATTTATCTAGAATGTAATAAAAAAAGGATAGATAAGGGAATCTAAATCCTTAGTAGCGCATAGACTTATATTTATAGATAAAAAAGGAATAAGTAATAAGAGACTCTACGTAGATTTTAGGAAAACTAACGCAATTATAAACAAGAACTAATACCTATTACTATAAATAGATAGAATACAAGATAGATTACGAAAAGTAAAAATCTTTACAAAACTAGATATTTAGAACGCGTACTACTAGATTAGAATTAAAAAAGGAGACAAATAGAAGACAGCGTTTAGAACATAGTACAGACTATACAAATATCTAGTTATACTATTTAGCTTAACAAACGCACTAGTAGCATTCTAAGAAAAGATTAATATAGTACTAAGAGAGTACTTAGACGTATTTACATTTATATACCTAGATAACATCCTTATATTTTTAGAAATAGAGGAAGAATACGTACAACACGTACATAAAGTACTAGAGAAACTAGCAGAAAATAAACTATTTCTAAAAATAAGAAAATGCAAATTTTATATAAAGGAAATAGACTTCCTTAGATTTATTATTAAACTAGGAAAAATCAAGATCGACCTAGAAAAGATTAGATTAATTAACAAATAGCTAATACTAAAAAACCTAAAAGAGGTACAACAATTTTATAGGTTAGCTAACTTTTGTAGAAAGTTAATAATAGGATAGTTAGAAGATATAGAACTAATAACTAGACTTATAAAAAAGGATACGCTATTTAAGTAGATAAGAGAATACAATAAAGTATTTAAGAAAATTAAAAGAAAGTTTATAGAAAACCTAGTTATTAGAATATACAACCTAGACCTACTAGTAGTAGTAAAGACAGACGCGTCTAACTTAGTCTATAGAATAGCACTAATACAAGAAGATCTAGAGACTAATAAGGAGTATTTAGTTAAATACTTTTCTAAGAAAATAAAGCTAGTAGAGCTTAACTATCTAATCTATAACAAAGAGATACTAGCAATATACAAAGTATTTAAGTAATAGAGAGTATATTTACAAAGAGCAAAATACTAGACAAAGGTCTATATAGACTATAAGAACCTTATAGGATTTATAACAAATAAAGAACTATTATAACGCTATACAAGATAGTAGGAGTTTCTATTAATATTTAATATAGAAATAATATATATAAAAGGGAAAGACAACTAATTTGTAGACGCTCTTAGTAGAAGACTAGACTTACAAGAAGAAGTAAGCACTACTAGTATAGTTCTAATTAAGAACGAAGAAGGATATTTAGTCCTAAATACACCTAAAATAGCTACAACACTTAAAAGAACGAGTAGTAAGCTAGACGAATAGATTTAGAAAATAACGTAAGAAGCATCTAAAGAAATAGAAAAACTAGAAACTTAAGAAGGACTAGTACAAGCCTATAGAAGAATATATATTCTAAGAAAGATCTAAAGAGAATTTATATAACAATTCTACAAATTACTAGTATATAGATACTAAGGTATTAACAAGATATTAAATAGACTCTTAAGGGACTATTATATCCTAAAGGTAAGATAACTAGTAATAGAAGTACTACGAGACTATATAGAATACTATAGAAATAAACACAATAGATATATACTATACAGAATGCTACAACTAATAGAGATACTAGAATAACTATAAGGAATTATTACAATAGACTTTATTACAAAATTACCTAAGTCTAAAGACCTAATATTAGGAGTTAAGTATAATAGAATCCTAATAATAGTAGATAAACTTATAAAGTACTTATACTTTAGACTATATAAGGAAAAAAGTAGAATAGAAGTTATAGCTTACTAGGTTCTAGGAACTATAATTAGCTAACACAGACTACTAGATAAAATTATTATAGATAGAGACGTAAGATTTATATTAAAACTATAGAGAACAATAATAGTATAATTAGGAATTAAATATACAATATTAACAGTATACTACCTATAGATAGACAGACAATTAGAACGCATAAATTAGATAGTAGAATAATACCTAAGATACTACCTTAATTACAACTAGAACAACTAGGTACAACTACTACCTATAGCACAACTAGTATACAACAGCGCAAAGAATATAGTAATAGGAGTAACACCTTTCTTTGTAAACTACGGATTCGAGCCTAATATATACTAGATACTAAGAAACTAGATATCTTAGTCTCTAAGAAGAGAAAACTTCGCTAATAGACTTAAGAATATATAGGATTAACTAAGATAGGACGCAGAATTCCTATATAATCGCATAGCTAAGTACTACAATAAGAAATACAAAGAAGGACCCTAATTTAGAGAGAGAGAAAAAGTATAGTTAGTGTAGAAAAATATTAAGAGTAAGAAACTAAGCTTAAAATTAGACTACGTTAAGATAGGACTATATAAAATCGAGAAAGAAGTTACGCTAGTTATATTTAAATTAAAGCTACTAAACAAAATAAAGATACACCTAACCTTTTACGTAGTACTACTTAAGATAGTACTATAAAACGTAGAACTACTAGTGTACAAAGTAGATACGTATAGAGAATAAGAAGAATAGGAAGTAAAAGAAATCCTAGCACACTAGTTCTGTAATAGTAGGAACTACTATCTAGTAAAATAGATAGGTATAGACGAAAAAGGATAACTATAGGAAGAAATATAGGAACTAGAAGACAACCTTAATTGCCCTAAGAAACTAGAGGACTTCTAACGTTAAAACCCTCTAGAACGCCTAGTAGCGAGTTAAGAAAACTAACGATACTATTACTAGATAGAGAGGCGATAGGAGCGCCTAATACAATAGGAGCTAGAGCAGCCTCTACTATATTATCTAAATCTAATTTAGCCTCTAAGGCACGAGACTATTTAGATAACTTAGCATTATTATAAGCCTTTATCTTCTAAAGACGCTTAATACAAGAATAAAGCTCTACTAGCTTATAAAGAGTTAACTCGCGCTTAGCCTTAGTAGTAGTAAGCTATAATAATAATTGCGCTTAAGCCCTATTAACAGCTCGCCCTATACAACTTAGTAGAAGGAGACTATATAGAAATTAAACACTTACACTCTATAAGCAAAACCCTAGAAGAAATACACTTATACTAGATATTAGCGAGAATATACTTGTTACAGTGTTTACTATCCTTCAAAGATATAAGATAAGTAAGACCTAATTTAGTATAATAACAATATAGGAATATCTTAACTCTATTGCAAATAATACAAGCTACAAGGAGAAGTTTATTACGCTAGGACTAAGATAGTATAAAGAGTAATAAAGAACTAAGGATTAATAAAAAAATAGGATTAATAACCTTAGTACTAGTATAGAGAAATAAGGGACTGCGTAGAAGAGGGAATAGTGTTACAGCAGTAACGAAGAAAACTAAGATAAAACTAATTAGTCTACGCTTAGCTACTAATAAAGCATAGGATAAGCAGGGTAACGACCTATAAGATAATAAGTTCAATTAGGAAGCTAACTACAATATAGACACGTAATAGATTTGTAAATTCACGATCTTAGTAAACACGAAGCTACAAAGCTATTATGTAACAAATTCGTAAATTCGCGATCTTAGTAAATACGAAGTAACGAAGCTGCTAAGATATTATTACTATATAGTTAGTAGCAATGCGCATTGTTAGGATAGTATTAGCAATTCAATCCTTTAACTACAGAACGCTAATACAAGATAGTTGCAAAACATCTTCTATTGTTTATAAGTTATTATAGATCCCTACACGAACTTTTGTTATTACTTTACAATCTACTAACCCTTCCAAGATAGGTACCTATAGTCGATAATAGGAGGCCCGTTACATAGCTCGTATAAGAGGATAGCGTATTAGGGATTTTAAAGAAAGCCTAGCTAAATATTCTAGTTATTTAAAGTAAGTCTTTTAATTATAAGTAGAAGTATTATAGTTATATTAATAATATAGATATTAATACGTAGTGCCTATTCTATAATATACTAAGGGAGGAACTAGGACGAATATACGTTAACGTTCCTAGATTCTTTAAAGCTTTTTTTAATAGAGTATAGAACTACGTTAAACTTTAAGTAATACTAATAATTAAGCTACCTTATATACTAGGTTAAGAGTAGTACTTAGAGAGCTTAGTACTTTCTAGAAGTAACTAAATACTAATAGATAGGATTTAGTGTAGAATAGAAATACTAGCGTCTAAAGACTAGCGCTTAAATATAGTAAACGTAGTAATCTAATCTAGCTATAAAATAGCTATCTTCTTTTATATACTACTATAAACTCTATTAAAGATATATACTAGGTAGTAGTAATATAAAGTTTAACTTCTTCTATACTTTACTTTCTAGCGTTTTAATATTTACTTCCTTAGATTTACTTATTAAACGTAGTACTACTACCTATATAATAGTTTAAATCTACTTATATTAGTAGTTATACTTAGTTCTAAATTAAATTAAAATATATACTTTGCGCCCTACTAATTCGTGTTCTACTAATTTCCTAATATTAATAGAGGCGATACCTACTTTTTTAATATATAGCGTCTATATCTATTTGTAATACTATTTAGTAAGCTTTTTATACTTAATAACTTAGAGTATTCTATTAAAGAGAGCGTTATTAATCTTATATACTATTAAAATTATAGTAAGAAAGAAAACTCTTTAAAAACTTTTAAATTCCTTTAAAAGATTTACTACTTAATTATTATCTAAACTTCTAGTCTACTTCCTAATAAAGGGGTCTACTTTATCTAGAAGTAAGACTACTCTCTAGTAATAGCCTAAATAGAAGATATCTTACAAGCTAAGCTCTATAGTACTTAAAGCTACTAAAGTAAATAATAGTAAAGGCTTTTAGAAGTATTCTACTATACTCTCTACTATTAATATTTTACCTATACTTAGTAAACTAAGGAGTAAGACTCTTAGACTATAGCCTTTCCCTAGTATAATACCTAGTATAGCTTAACTACTAACGCTAAAATACCCTTTTAGTAAACTACTAAGTAACGTCTTCTCTTTTTTATCTAGTACAAGATTATTAAATATTTCTACCTATTAGCTTATCTTAAGATTAGCTAGAGTAAATTAAGCCTATTAGCTAAAGACAAAGCTATAACCTATAATAATAGAGTTTATAATAAGAAGCTTATTATCTATAATTACGTCTCTTAGAATAAAGATATAAGAACTATATTAATATTAGGGGTAAAGATAGCTAGAAGTTAATATACTTACTCTAGTAATAATTAGTTTTAGCTCTAGCTCTTACTATACTTACTTTCTTTAGTTTTAAATTTATCTTTCTACTTTATATAGGCGTAGTATAAAATATTATCTAGTATAACGCGTTTATAGACTTCTAAATCCTTTTTATCTTAAGACTATACCTTTACGTTATATTTTTAGATTTTAGGTAGTTTTAGTGTAAAAAATTTTTATCTATAGTTAGTAAGAGATGTTTATATCTTTAAATCTAAAAATTCTAGTAAGTATACTAATAGGCTTTTTATATCTCTTATCTCTTAGAATATATTAAATTAAAGCTAAGTACTCCTTTTAATATAGCCTAAGCTTCTAAAATTAATATAGTATACCTTAACTACGTATTATTTAAGGTTACTATCTTTATTATACTACTATATAACATATAAGATCTAATAACTATTTAGCTTACTATTAAAGCCTTTAGTAAAAGTAAGTAGAATACTATTTAGCTTTAATAATGTTTAGAGAAGCTTAAAAGTAATCTTACTTACTTTAATTAATAACTACTTTTTTTAGATAGTATCCTTATACTAGAGCTTAATAGTTTCTACTAAAAGCGCGCTATACTTTACTATAGTCTTTTCTAAAGATACCTCTATAAGATAATATTCTAGTTTAAGAAGGTAGAGAAAAAGTATTTTAGTAGAAATCTATTTCTTTATTAGTATTCTCTACTATATTACTCTAGGATTATATATACCTTTAGTAAATTAATAGTAATTAAAGAGCTTTTTACGTTAGCTAGTATACCTTATAGTATTTTTATTAAGGCCTTTAAGTTAATAATAAATTCTATACGTCTAGTAAATTTATAATCTTAGGTAAAGTTCTTTTAAATAATAAGAGCTTTTAAAGCTTAGTCTCTTTATTAAAGTAGTAGAGGATTTACTTATATATTTATTAAACTTTTTTATACTACTATAAGATAAGACTTAGTACTATTTATAGTCTAGAAATAAGTTACTTTATATTAAAGAAATAAGAAGAACACCTACTAATATACTAGCGATCTACTAATATAGCTTTTATAATTATTCTAGGTAGTCTAGTTAGTTTAGCTATAGAAGCTTCTATCCCTCCTTTAACTAAAGATACTACTAGCTCTCTAGCTTTAAAGAAATTATAGGTTAATCTCTTTATAGTACTAATAAGGTTCTAAACTTCTTTTTCTATAATAGTATATAGTAGTAATAGTATAAGGAAATTCCTACTATTATAATTAGAAGAATATAGCTAAATATTATATAGGGCTTCTAGACCTTACTTTTATTAGACTTATCTATATATAAAGGTAGCTACTTACCTTTATTACTTAGTTCGCGCGTAACGTTATTATCTAGCTTAAATAAATTTTTAGAGGCTTTAGCTTTAACAAATTCTATCTATAATAGAAGTTAGTAATATTACGCTTAGGGCTAGTCTACTATACTCTAATTATTAGACCTTTTCTTTTAATATTGCTAATATATAGATAGCTATTAAGACTTTCTTTTAGTAACTTTATTAGTTTATTACCTTAATTTAAAATATTCTTTATAAGGTCTTTCTCGCGTATCTATTTTATAAATTTAAAGGTACTAGTGTAAGCTAAGGCCTAGTTCTAAAAGGTTTAACTATAATTAAAGTAGCTACTATCTTTCTCTATAATGTTTGTAATCTCTTTACTTATTAAAATTACTAATAATTACTTAGATCTACTTACTAGGTATTTTCCTAGAGTTAGAATATTAGGCGCAACCCTATTACGTATCTATATATAAAGGTTACTAGTACAATATATACTACTTATATACTTATTAAATATTAATAAGATATTATACTTCTTATAAATATCTAGTATAGCTCTAAGGTATCTAGATATATATAGTATTGCACCTAGAGCTTAGTAATTAATTAGTTTTTTCTAAAAACGCAAGTAAGGGTAAGCTTATAGTACTAATAACTAGTTCTAAGATTAAACTAGTAATATTTCTAGGCTTAGAACTTTTAATCTTGCTTTTAAGTTCTTTTTTAAGGCGATGTATATAGTTAGTATCTAATTCTTTACCTTTCTTCCTATAGTAGCTATTATATATAGATAAACGCGTATATTAACTTAGTAAGTCCTTAAAAGGTTTATAATAGGTAAGATATCTACTAAGTAAAAGAGCCTTATAAGTTAAGCTATAGTATAATAGATTCTAGGAGAAAATAATCTAGCGCTCTAGTTAATCTTTATACTCCTAATACAATATAACTAACTTTATAGCTCCTTTAGTTACTATAGAATCTAAATATTAAGTTAATAACGTAGCTATACTATCTTTTTATTATATCTTACCTAAGCTAAGAAGAACTACCTTACTAAAAATACTTACTAGTTTAGCTACTAACTATTAAAAAAGAGCTTCTACAACTAGAGTTGTAAAGTACTAATAATTAAGATAGGTAACCTTATTACGCTATTTCTAAATACGTCGCTTAATACTTCTATTTAGCCTTAGTCTAAAACAACTAACTCTAGCGCTACTAGAAGTATTAAAGATCTTTCTCCTATCTTATATAATTAGATAGTGCCTCTTAGCTATATTAATAGGTAAAAGTTCCTTCTATAAGCTATAGTATAGAAGGTAGCTTATTAGCTCTATATACTTAGTTATTTTACTTATTATAAGAGAAATATTAATAATTGTTTTTAGTATAACGTTATTATTAGTAATAGTTAGTAACTATTTAGTAGATAATAGTAGTTAAGTTAATCTTATACTCCTAGATAATTAGATTAGCTAACTTATAGGGGGTAAGTAACTTTAGAATTACTAAGTATATTAAAACTATAGACTATAGATAGGTAAGACCTAGAATAAGGTATTAGCGTGTAAGTAGATATAGATAAAGTAGTATAAGTAAAATAAAAAATAGTATACTTACTATTAGGCTATACTATTATCCTTTTATATAGGAAGGTAACTAGTAAAAGGTTAAGAAAAGTAGTAAGGTAAAAATAAAGGATAAAGGACGTCTTAGCCTTACTAGGGGCGTGTATATATACTAAAGAAGAACCTTATATTTTTAGTATCTTTTAGATTAGGATTTAGGAGCTTAGGTAGCGTATAGTGCGTATCTTCTTTAGCTAGAATAAAGAGAGAGTAGAAAGCTACTATTTACTTTAGTACTAAGCGAATTTTTAGAGAAAGTATTTAAAGAACAAATCTATACTAGGGATCTAGAGAAATAACGCTAGTTTATTAAGATTACTTTACTAGTAACTATTAGCTCCTTCCTAACTTACAAGATAGTTCCTAGCTTTAGCTACTATATATTTTAAGCTTATCTTTAATAATTTTCTACTTGAATTTTATTCTATAGGAGCCTATAAACTATTTTTATAATATTAAGGTAAGTATAATAAATAGAAGACTAGCTATAAGTTTATAAAGTAGTTGTTATATAGTAAGTATATACTTATATTTTCTAGTAAGAAGAATCTCTTTTTTAAAATTATAAAGTATCTTTATATATTTCTTACTATCTATTTTATACTCTAATTCTTTATCTAAGCTAATAGTTAATTAGAGGCTTTATATAGTATTTAGGCTAAATAGGTATTAGTTTACTTTATATATTTTAGCTAAATAGTTATTAGTAATCTTTTTTATTTCTTTTTACAACTCCTAGGTAGTTTTAAAGTAATTAGTATTAAATTTTTTACGTAGGTAGTAAGTAGTAAGTATAGCTACTATTCTAAGTAGCTACTTATTAGGGGTGTAAATAGTATCTATTGTATTATCTCTATTAAGAATGCTCTATAGCCTTTTACTAACTCCTATACTTAGATTACTATAGTAAAACTTAATAGAGATACTATATAGAGTTAAGAGTAGAATAGTAAATTAGTATATTATAATTTTTGTTAAACCTAGAAATTCTAGTACAATATTCCTAAAAGTAGTAGTTAAGTAGTTCTTACTAATTATACACGTATAGTATACATCTATAGGTAGGTAAGTACTTTAGTAAGCTAGATACTTACTAAAATAGACCTAGGTTAGAATTTTATTACTACAATAGTATACTACTAGCCTTCTAGTAGTTGTACTATATATACTTAATAGCTATTAGTAGTAGAATAAAGTAAAAAGTAAACGCTAATCTTAGATCTAGCTATATAGGCTTAATACACCTACGTTATATTAACTATACTAAAGGATATAAGCTTTACGAGTTAAAAAGAAGTAGAAGATCTACTAGAACTTATACCTTACTAACTATATAGTTAGTAAAGCTAAAAACTAGCTATCTTAAGTATAAGTATAAGGGTGCTATACTATATAAGTAAGTGTAGGCTAGTTCTTCTTATATATTAGATTAACTAATAATCTAAATATTAAAGACAGCGTTATTAGCTAAATCTAGCTAGGAATTAGTATATAAGCTTTAGAACTATATTAGCGCCTACTCTTACTAGAGATTCTATTATAGCCTTTCTAAGTACTAAAGCTAATCTATTATAAGATACTCTTAGGATCCTAGGCACGATACCTACAATTAATTAATAGTATTACTTAGTACTTTAGAGAACAGCCTACTAAAACTGCAAAGCTAGTAGTCTACTCTTTCTTTACTTTACTTAGATTACTAAGTCCTTATAGAATTACGAAAATTTATAGCGTTATATAACGTTAATAATTAAATATTTAATAGTACTTATTATCTCCCTAAATTATAATCTAAGTCTTTAGATACTTCTTCTACCTACTAAACTATAGCTAACTATTAATTAATCTTATCTTTTAGCTCTAAGTTAGCGTAGCTTTATTAAGTAATATCTAAATATCTTAATAAGGTTTATATACTAGTCGTGTAAATTATCTTAAATTTAATAGTAGAAGAGCTTCTTAAAAACAAGTAGTAACTATAATTAATTAATAATAATTAAAGATAATTATTTATTAGATATTCCTAAGAAGTATTTTACTAAACTTAAAATAGTATATATTCTTTATCCTTCTTATAACTAAGCTAGGTAATAATAGAAGAGAGTAGCCCTATAACGCGTTTTGCCTATAGATAAATATAAGTATAATATACTAGGTATACTACTATTAGGGAATCGAATTCTTCTATAGACTACTTAGAAATCTAACTAATATATAAATCTATTTCTATAAACTACTTATCTCTACTTAAGTTAACTATAATTAATATAAAGGACTTATTAGAGTATTTTCTAGTAATAATAATATCCTATATTAGTATTAGAAAGAACTAATTCTCTCTATAGAGATATAGGAAACTAACCTTCTAATTTTTATACCTTTATTTAATCTAGGCTGCGTTAAATTCTATCTTTTAATTAAAGCCTTTTTTAAAAATAGAGGCTATATCTCTCTAGGAAATATTATACCCTTATAGTATATTACTATCCTAGAGCTATTCCTTGTACTTTACTAAGAGGTAAGGGCGTACTAGGTCTTTTTATTTAGATAAGTAGTTGTATTTAATACTTATAATTTATATTAGGTAAAAGGATAGTGTGTAGATTTAGTAAGTAAAAAGATAGTATATAGGGTAAAGATTAAAATTATAAGCTTTTATAATAATAAAATAATAGACTAACTTAGTCTTTACTATAAATATACTATTAAAGACTATACTCTAATATAGAGTAATAAGTTAGTTAAAAGCTACTACTTTAGGCTATATAAGATGTATATTTTTACTTCTATATAGTATTAGGCGAAAGTTTTATAGGTAGAGCCTAAAGTTTAGAGGTAGTATAAGTAGCTATAAAGACTTTAATTTTTATCTACGTTATAAAGTTATAAATACTATATATTAAATTTATATACTTAACTAGTATTAAGGTAACGTGTAGTATTAGAGTAGCTAGTGTAGTAAGTTAATTATAAATTCGTTAATATAGAACGATTCTAGATATTAACTATAAAAGTTATAGAAATAAGCTACTAGAGTAGAATAGACTAAGTAATACTCTAGGCAATACTATAGGCGATTCTCTAAGCGATTCTAGAGTAAGAAGGATATTAAGTCTAGTTCTAGGAGCTTAATAGAGGTTCTATATATCTATAAATTAGTAATAACTATAACTATATAGAAAAGCGTACTTAGTACCTTCTTTTTAGCTAAGTAATACAATAGCGTATTAATACTAATAAAAATAAAAGGCCTAGGGCTAATAATCTTACTATATGTAAAAGCGAATTCGTGCTTAAAAGCGTAAGTAAAGGAGTTTAGTACTTTTAGTATAATTTACCCTAATATTACCTATATAGTAAGTATTAAATACTCTAATTCTAACTAAATCTTTACTATATATTAAAAGTTTTTACTATTAGTTATAGATTCGCCTAACCTAGCGATTTAATGCGCTGTATTAAACCTACTAACTAAGTAGCTTGTAGTACGTCTAAGTATTGCGCACTTACCTATATCTACTAATTAGCGCGTAGTGTTGCACCTCTAATACTAGTGCCTACTTTCTTGCTTAGCTTTGTAGCGCCTAACTAAGGAGCTTAGTAGGGCTACCTAGCGAGATATAACGTAGCCTAATACAATCGAGAATATTACTATAGATATTAACTCTACGTATTATTTTTTAACGCGAATTATATTAGCGTTCGATCTTTAACTAAAGGATAGCCTAGAAGAGGTAATAAAATAAGTAGGCTATAGCGCGTTATAGTAGAAAAGATTCTATATATAGTATTCTATAAGTAGACCTATATATAAACTAATAATTACTATATAGTATATTAGTAAAATAGAAGTTAATACCTTTTTAGAAGAATACCTAGACTAGAAATAGTCTAATATACTATTAAACGTTATTAATAAAATATTAAACTAAATTAATAATAAGCTAGTAGAGGAGAAAGCTCCTATAGTTAATCTTACTATATTTAATTAGCGCTTATACTAGCTAATAAAGGATTAAACAAGTAAGTCTACTTATCTCTCCTTATTATACTTAGTTATCTAATACTTATAGCTAATAACAAAGGTAAGGCGCCTTTAGAATCTATAAAGTTAGAATATAGAAGAAATAGCTAAATATAACGCTAAATATACGTAGAGCTAAAACTAGGAAAAGCCTATATATCTAGGTATATAGGAA
>JALNQF010000155.1:0-102916 GCA_028456385.1 Ophiosphaerella korrae
AAAACGTATAGAATTTATATAAAAATAAACTAATTAAAAGATATAAAAGAAATTTTCCTATATAAACTACTTATATAGTAGTAGAATCCTTTAATATAGTAAAAAAAGAAAAAGAAGCGCTTATATTATAAGAATCTATAGGAAAATCTATATAATAAAGAAAAAAACGTTAGTATAACTATATAGTAGCTAAATATTATTCTACTAAGTATTAATACTAATAGGTTATAGCTTATAAATATAAGTTTTTACTAAAAGTTTACTATTATATCTTTTACTTAATATCTACTCTTTAAATAATTAGAATTAAGTATAACTCTACTATAGTAATTTAACTATATATATCTAACTTATATTAAAAAATTATAGAAAAAGATACTAAAAATAAAAAATTATTAAGCTTTAAAGTTAGCTTAAAAAAATATCCTCGAAATAGTTTAAATCCTAGATCGTATCCGCTTAGTAATTAAAAATCGTAGTAGACTAAAATATAGATCCTAATATTTTCTTTAGGATTTATGTTCGCTTATATTTTTAGCTATTATATTCGTAGAGTTATTACTAGTTAAAAACTATAACTTTTTTTTAAGCTTTTTTTTTATATTACCCTACTATATATAAAATAGTACTATAAAATATAGAACTACTAGTATATAAAGTAAATATATATAGAGAATAAGAAGAATAAAAAGTTAAAGAAATTCTAGTATATTAGTTTTATAATAGTAGAAACTACTACTTAGTAAAATAGATAAGAACTAATAAAAAAGGGTAACTATAGGAAGATATATAGGAACTAGAAAATAACCTTAACTACTTTAAGAAACTAGAGGAGTTCTAAAGTTAAAACCCTCTAGACTACTTAATAGCAAGCTAAGATAACTAATAATACTACTACTAGATAGAGAGGAGATAGAACTACTTAAGATAATAGAAGCTAGAGTAGCCCCTACTATATTCTTAAAATCTAACTTAGCTTCTAAAAGAGTAGCTTATATAATAGATTTTTTATTATTTAAGGCTTTTGTCTTATAAAGATAAATTAAATAAGTATAGTTTTTTACTTATATACTTAGAATATAATTACGGTCTTTTTTAGCTTCTATAGTCTAGAATAATAGTTTTTCTTAAGTATAGTTAATAGCTTTCCCTATTATAAATAAGTATAGACGTATAAATAAGTATTTTTAACTTATACTCTACTAGTAATATACCTAATAAGTTATAAGATAAATAAGTATTAGTATAAATATACGCTTTATAAGCCTTACTATATTTTAAAGAAAGATAAGTTAATAGAAGATTTAAAGACTTATAATAAGAATAAAGAAATATTATAATACTATAATATAATATATAATTAGCTAATTAAAGATAATAAAAAGTAGACTTAGTAGGTATAGAGAAAGATAAAGAACTCTATATTAATAAAGAAATAGGATTAATAACTTTAGCTCTAGTTTAGGAGAATAAAAACCTATCTAAAAGAAGAGATAGTATTATAAGTATAATAGGAATAAACAAAATAGAACTAATTAGTCCTAATATAAGCGCTAATAAAGTATAAGATAAGTAGAGTAGTAATATAGTATAGGAAGTAAATTATAATATAGATACGTAGAAGTAATCTATAAATACGTATAATAGATTAAAGTAATCTATAAATATATATAATAAATTAAGGTAATCTATATAGTTATATAAATAGATTAGTATAAGTATATAGTTAGTAATAATACGTATTATTAGGATAGTATTAGTAATCTAATCTTTAACCTAAAACGCTAATACTTAATATTATATATATAAACTAACTATTACTTATAGATATTACTAATTACTATATAAACTCCTAATATTACTTCCTAATCTACTAATACCTTATTAGACTATTAGGACGTCGACCCTAGTAGGCCTATAACACTACTTAGTAAGTAAAAATACGTAAGAACCTAAAGCTAATCTATAGAATTATTAGTAGATACTTAAGAAAGCTAGAAATAAGTATAATATACTAGGATATATAGGATATATAAAGCTATAGCTAGGATATAATAGATATATTAGTAGTAGAAAGTTCTATAATAAGCCTAACTATATAGAGCCTATAAAGTACTCTTAGTTATAATAAATTTATCTAATAAGCTAATAGTAGACTAGATAGTAAGAGAGGAAGTAATATTAATAGAAGTAGTAGAATAGTTAAGAACTTATACTAAGACCTTATTACCTTCTTACTTTAATTCTAACGCTAGGTATAAGGCTTTATAATAAGTACGCTCTTTAGTAGATTTTAATATTTTCTTATTATATAATAAATAAGTAATAATAATAGTAAGAAGCTTTTTATTATTAACTTTTTTATAGAACTTTTTATAAGTTCTATTAAGAGATTTCTAGGTTATACTAATATAGAAATACTTTATACAAGTATACTTAGTATACTTTAGAGTAGAATCTAGTATAATAAAATAAAGAATACTTAAAACAAAATAATATAAATAAGGTGTTTTAGAAATATAGTTTATAATAAAGATTTCTAATAAGAGATAAAGTTTATAAAACTAAGAAAGAAGTAATATTATAGTAAGATAGTTTTTAACTAGAAGGTAGAGTAAACTACTTATAAGCTAGACCTAGCTAATAGAGGCCTAGGCCTAAGGATAGACTTAGCGTAAGAAAAGGAGATAGTATTACAATACTAAGTAGTAGGTAAGCTATTATATTATACGCAATTAGGCTAAGTAATATAGCGTAGTAAGATACGTAACTATTTAGTAGTAAATACTCTAGAGCGAATACTCTAGAGTAAATATTCTAAAATAAGCGCTCTAGAGTAAATACTCTAGAGTAAGCGCTTAGGAATAAACGCTAGATAGTAAGTATATAAGAACGCTAATAGACCTTTATAGACTATTATATTTAATCTCTTCTTTACCTTTTATCTTAATAGAGTATTATAACTAATACTTTAATTAGATTCTTATCTACCTATTAATACTTATATACCTTATAATACTCTAATAAAAGCTAACTATTAATTAAGTTAAGTAACTAACTTATTTATTAACCTCGCCTATCTTATAGAAGCCTACTTACTCTTATTACTTTTACCTAGTTCTAAGGGCTTAATACTTAGGTATCTATTCTTAGATTATCTAAGCTATATAATTATTATTAGTATTTTTATAATAGAAAGTACTACTATTATTCTACTATAGTAGGTTTTCTATTACTTATAAATAGATATTAGTTTCTTTACTAGTATTTAAGATTACTATAATAGAATATAAAGTACTACTAGATAACTTAGTCTTAAGAAGCTTCTCTTTTTAGCTTACTTTACTTTTTCTCTACGTTCTAATAAAATTAAAATAAACTCTTGTTAGAATAAAATCTAATACTAGTAACTAACTTGTAAATTTATTTAATAGTTTTATTATTATTATTTTAAGACCTATTAAAGTTAATATAAAGAGCTAGTAGATAATATAACTTTTATTATAGTATACTTATATAAATATTAGGCTACCTAAAGATAGTAGCTAATCTATTACTATTTTACGCTAGCTCTTACGTAAGCTCTAACTTTTAATCTACTCTAGTACTAAACCTAAGAAAAATAAAGCTAGCTACTCTAGAACCTTTATAGAGATATTAGAACTTAGTATATTTATTTAGCTTACGTAAATAATACTTCTATTATACTATTATATTATACTTTAAAGTTTAATTAGCTCTAGCTATATATACCTTACTTATTATATAATATATACTACTTCTAGCCTATATTTATTATAGTAAAGAAGCGCTTCCTAGAATAATATCCTACTATTTCTACTTTATATAGATATAGTTTAACTTATAAAGTCTACTATATAATCTACTAGCTATATTTTTTTACTACTTTCTTTTAATTTTAGTAATACTATAATCTTTTATAGCTTTATTTCTTAATAAAATCCTTTTTATCTTATTATTAAAGGCTTATAACCCTTCTACAAGCTAGGCTTTAAAACTATTATATAGTATATCTAAAATAAAAAATTAAATATAATTCTTTTAATTCTTTTAGGTATTTTTACTATCTTACTTATAGTTAAATATAAGAATAAGTAAAGCTAGTTTACTATAAGTGTAATAACTATTAGTTAGGGAATATAACGTACTAATGTCTTAGTAGACTTACAATTAGAAAGGTCCCTTTTTAGGCTTTACTAATAGTAGGGCCTAAATTTAGGACCCTACTTATAGTTAAAATTAGAGACGATTAGAATTAATTAAAGTTAGCTCGTGCTTAGGTATAAGCCTATTAGATTTGCTTAGAGTAGGCTCTATTTTACTTAGCTACTATATAACAGAAGCCTAATTCTAGGGCCTTGTTGTATAAGCGTGTTCTTAGGTTAAAGCGCTAGCTAAGGATTCTTAGATAGAAAAGGTAGATAGTAAGGAAATATTAATACACTTGTATTGAAAAGCTAAGTACATTTTGCCGCCATTTTCGGCGGCGTATGCCACCCTTTTCGTAGGGCATTGTTATCGGTGGTGAGTCTGTATAGTGCAAACTCAACCTATACTTGCGATAACATGGACTTTATTTAAATACTTACGTAAACTATAGTTCTTACTACTTAGTATATTCTTCAAGTTAAGTACAACTTCCACTTCTAATAGGTAAAATTACGTATTTTAATATACTTCATAGACGCATATCCCTATAGTCAGGCTTGGGGTCCGAAAAGGGCCCCCGCTACCATCGCCACTCTGCCCTATCCTAGGTGCTATTCTATTCTATGCTTAGCTTAGCAGAGCTTCAAAGCCTTTCTGGAGAAGGTCGATAAATCTCTGCTCAAGGGTGCCATCAACCAAGCCGGACGAAATGTCAAACACATTGAAGTTTTCTACGAGCTTCTCCCTCTCACCAACCTCAGTCAGATTAACTGCTAATGGCAAGATTTCCTCTACAAACTTCTTAACGATTCCAAATCGACAAACTGTGTCTTCAGCAGCAATAACCAAGTTCTGCACATATAGCGAGAGCTTTGTCATAGAGCGGTTAGTGTCAGATATAGAAGAACAGTGCGCTTTAAACAGCTCTTCATAATTCCGACGATATCGTTGCAATGTTTCTGGTGAATCTTCCCAAAGTCCAATGGGCTCGATACCTCGTTCCATATCTTCGTTCCATGCATACATAGCCGGGTCCCAATCCCGGGTAAGGAATGAAGGTATTGTTTCATTTCCAATGCTGCGAGGTACAGCTATAACACCATCCCAGTCAATTAGGCTTTGCAGTCGGCCTTGTGAGGAAACAAGGATGTTCTGAAAGTTGAAGTCCGGATGGGTAAGGACGAATGGTATCTCGGTTTGGATATCAGGAATCCAGTCGAGAAAGAGTTGAAGTAGTTTCCGGATCCCCTGGTGCAGAGGACTGGTGGGTGGCTCTTCCCTATCAATAGCATGCCGGTAGAACGCTTGAGGGGACACAAAGGGGCCAGCAGTGTAGTATAATGGCGTTTCGTCGTCGTCATTTGTCTTTAATCGTTCAAGCATGCGCTGATGGTCGACACATCTCATGGGACCAATTCTTGTGATGGTGCCGTCTTCATCAAAAACTGGCGCACCGCCAGTCTTGAACGCAAACCGATCTAGCTGAGCCATGGCCGCTGCCAGATCTTCCAGAATCTGCGTTCTACGAGCCTGCAGCTCCTCCGAAGCGATGGTCTTGTCAAACCAGACCTCATAAGCTGAAGCCCCATCCGCGAAACTCATAAGAATGAAAGGAACTCCTAGTTCATTATCGAGAGAGGAGCTGAATGCAAAGATTTCTGGTACGGGGATTGACGTGCTTTTTCGGATAAGACGCATGGTCAAGGCCTCGGACCTGAGGGCAGCGGCGGAGGAAAAATCGAAATGGTCTCTTGTTCCCACGGCAGGAACCTTGAGAATCCAGCGAACTTTATCTTGGAATTTGATCGGGAAAATAGCATGATAAGAGCCAAAAAGTATTGGCTCAAGAGCAGCACTTTGCCTTTGGGATGGATTGGATTGGTTGCCGAATAAGGGCTCTATGCGCTCACGAGTTTTGATACAAAAAGATACAATATTCTCGTGCCGTATAGAAGCCAGAACTTCGGAGAATAACTGGTTATCTTCCCCATCGCTGTCGGCTTCATCGCTGAGAAGTTCAGGGCGCTTGCTTGCCTCGAGAGGCGAATTTGTCTGCATTGGGATAGGCTGCCTCGAATTGACGGAAATGTGGATCAAGCTGGAGAATTGTATCTTTATGTATAAATCGCTAGGGCTCCTTGCTCGTGGAATTTTAGGCTTAGCTCAAAGCTAAGGGTAACAGCTGCTTCTGAGGTGGCCGTAGTGTATTTAAATACTCCGGGGTTGTTCGGAAAAACCTACCGGCGAAGGCTTGGCATTATCACACATTAGTATCTTCTAAACAGACTCTATACACTTTTTTAGCAAATCACGACCTACTAATAGGTAAGCGCTAAGAGCTTTACGATAAAACTTGAACTAAAATTCTAGAAGTATCTTTACTAATCAAGTTAGAATAAAGGAGTTACTAAAGAAAATCAATTCTTAGTACAAACTATACTATAAAGGATAGTACTTTAAAATAGTTAGATACTACTTACTTTACTACATGCTATACCTACTTATATTAAACTACTAATAGGTAAGCGCTAAGAGCTCTATAATAAAACTTAAATTAAAAATCTAGAAGTATATTTACTAATTAAGTTAGAATAAAAGAGTTACTAGAGAAAATTAATTCTTAGTATAAACTGTGCTGTAAAGGATAGTGCTTTAAGATAGTTAGATACTACCTACTTTACTATATACTATACCTACTTATATTAAACTACTAATAGATAAGCGCTAAGAGCTCTACGATAAAACCTAAATTAAAAATCTAGAAGTATATTTACTAATTAAGTTAGAATAAAAGGGTTACTAGAGAAAATTAATTCTTAGCACAAACTATACTGTAAAGGACAGTACTTCAAGATAGTTAGATGCTACCTACTTCGCTGCATGCTATACCTAACGTACTTACTTACAACCTAGGCTACCCTACTACTTAGGCTACCTACCTAATTTAATAAATCTCTCTTCTATCCTATCTACTATAGCGCCTACAAAATATACCTAATTACCTTAAAAAGAAGAGAGAGTACTTCTTATAGCCTAAGCTATACAAACTTATTGTATAAAAAGCTAGCGTTACGCTACAACGCTCTATAATATCTCTTGTAGAACAATTTAGCGCTAGCTTATAGGGTATTAGTCTATACGTAACGCCTACCTTAGATTTTAAAAGCTATTACTATCTAAAGAGGAGTCCCTTGTAGATTAGACTTTAGACCTTAATTAATGTAGCTTTCTACCTTAGGTTATTAACGTACGTCGTATAGCTAACGTTCTCCTCTCTAGCGCTAAGAAGTCTTTTATATTAATAAAGATCTCTTCCTTAAAGTATATACGCGTATACGCCTATTAGTCTTCTCTAAGAGCTTAATTTAGAGTAGATTCTAGGTAGTAGGTCTAGTTCTATCTAATCCAGATAGAGTCCTATCTAACCTTACCGTCGCGCATATACCGCTACTAGCACTATCGCAGATTAATAGCTATATAAGCTCACTAGTTGTAGAAACACCTTACAATATTAATTAGCTCTATAGATAGACTTAGATACTAAAGAATCTTCTTCAGCGTCAATCTTAAAGTCCCTCAAGCTAAGCGCTGTCTTAGCTTGTTAAAGGCTACAAGTTAGCTATACACTCAGCTACAATTTTGGCTCATGAAAATGCTCAGCTAAAAGCTGAAAATCATCGCAAGATATAGAGGAAAGACAAGCACAGACGTTATATAGCTTCTAGAGGCACGATTCAAGTTAAAGAAGGACAGAGATTGATTGAAGAAGCTGAGAGGAGCCGTCAGGCAGATGCGTCCCGAGTGCGCCAACGTGCACCACCAACTTGTAGCAAGTGTCATATACTTGGCCACAACAAGCGCCAATGCAAATCAATCTAATCTATCTATTTCTTGAATTCCAGCTGCTTTGAGTGTGTGGTTGTGGCGCAATTGATCAGATAGATCAGTCAGGTTGGGTGGGGTGGCCCGAGTGGTGGGGTGGCCCGGGTCGTGAGTAAGCACGTTACTTGCATTGAACTGCTAATAGGTAAGCTCTGAGAGCTCTACGATAAAACCTGAATTGAAAATCTGGAAGCATATTTACTAATCAAGTTAGAATGAAAGGGTTACTAGAGAAATTCAATTCTCGGCACAAGCGAAATTGATAGGTTGTGATGTCTTCTAGCCGGAACATGATAGCCACGATGCGCCGCAGGTAGCGTTGTGCCTCGTGAATCCTACTGTCTAAAGATGGAGATTTACAGGGCTCTTAAGTCAGCAGTGACAGGTATAAAGTATTGAGTTAATCCTGCCATTTTGATATTCCAAACAGCAGACAGATTCAAAAGAACTAATCCAGCAATCACTCGCATCACTCAACCGAATTCCTCAAATTAGAATATAACCAGCTATACTACAATGGCTCATCATTGGTGAGAGAGCCTAGCCATTCCACCATGCCACGCTATGGGCTAACAATGTCGTCTAGTCCCTCATGCAAGAAGGCGTGCTCATCACGATGTGTTAAGAAGGGACATGTCCTCCTATGTAGCATACACAACGAATACTACATGCCCGGAAAACAATGTGCTTCCTGCCTCGGTGCCGATAGAAGGGGGGAAGGAAGCAAGAAGAAATAACTTCAACTCTACCACTATGCTTGCTCGCACCACATCATTTTATACATACGGACGAGGCTTCGAGTAATGCCGACTACTCCTCCATGTTTCCAGCTTTCTAATGGAGCACCGAAGGCTCAATCTCGAACCAGTATGCTAAGCATCGGAATCTGCATGTAAAGCTCGATTATTGCTGTCTTTTCCTCGTACCCTCTCAAAGATAATGTTGCTGGACGAAAGCAAGCTGAGAATGATTGTGGTCGGTTGGGTCTACCATTTATTGGTCCAAGAAGAATATATAGAATAGTTCTAGCTGCATGTCAAGAAATATCAAGCTCTTTCCTTATCATCTATTTTCATTCTTCAAGCGTATACCTAGACAAGTGACGCATTTCGTTATTAATAGGAGCAGAATACACAGTAAGATGCGTAACTACGTTCTCTAAGCTTCGCAATATTTTACTTCGCCCTTTTACCTATTTACCTATACTACAGTAGACGCGAAAGAACGTCGGTTCCGGCTCGGGGAACTGACCAGTAAAGTCGTTCGACGGTTTTATTATCGTTGCTCTCACTGTTCCGGGCTCCGCCAATAATGCGCCCAAATTCATAATCAAAACCAGGCACGATTAGGATTTGTTCAGTAAGGGCTTAGTCTTGCTCAGCCGCTGCATGACGGGGGCTTGATTCCGGAATATCGTTGCATAAGCGGGTTCTCTGCTTAGAGCGCTGATTGAAAGGATTCTCAGATAGAAAAACGTAGATGGTAAGGAAACATTAATTCGTTTGTATGAAAAGCTATGTACATTCTACCGCAATTTTCAGTGGCATATGCCACCCTTTTCGTAGGGCATTGTAGTCAGTGGTGAGTCTATATAGTGTAGCACGTATCAATCCAGAAGTACTGGAGCTGGTCTTGGGCCGCCTGTTTAGCACAAAACGCAAGCTTGCGATAGCCATCCTTCTTCCCTTCGTAACCTCCGTTAGCTATATCTTCAAAGAGAATTTCTGAGTCCTCTCATCTGTGCGAAAGGATAGCATATGGTGGAACAGTCTTCCCGTGAAAGTCTGTCGAGATGAGTCGCCCAAAATGATCAAAGTGGAGGAGTCGCATAACTGCAGCACGAGAAAATACAGTGAAGGCAGCGAGGAGACGATGATGATGCTTGCGGCAGGCTACGAAGGCAGGCTGTTGAAGCACGAAGCACATGGGCGCTGACCCGGCTCAGCCCCGAGTACATAGCCTGCTCATACTACTGTCTCTATTGTGTTGTGAGAAGAAAGAAGTCATTGTGGTCGCTTCTGTCCTGTCTACTCAGTCAGGGTGCGCCGCTGGAGTCCTTCTAACTCTAGGCGATGATGCTGCTGCTGCTGGCTGACTGAGTATGTCCCCTCCAGGGGAGTTAGCGCTAACCTGAGTCGTGCCGTGAGCGACGGATGGGATCTAGCGTGTGATATTTTGACTCATGCAGAGATAGCTAGTGTCAGCAGCAATACATTACAGCTAAGCTACTTTTAGGGCAAGGCTCCATGCTGTCCTCACTGTGCATTCTATCTAGCAGAGTTTGAATAAGTATAGAGGCACGCCCAGACTTTAGATAGAGATAAAATTCCCGAAATCGGTTACAAATGCCATTCAGTGTAAGCCGACGAAATTTTAGCAAATGGCGCAAGCTTTCTGCGCACTCACGGCTAATCGAAGGCAGGCGATCGTGTGGCTCTCATAGCAAGCTCTTGTATTGCACGTTAACCACAACATATTCTCAGTGGATTTTTAGGCTGCACAAGATTCCAAAATAAGGAGTTTCTATTCCGAGAATATCTTGTCCTAAAGTGTACGGATGGTTTTGTTGTGTAGAGCAGAAGCTGTGGCGTCTCGCTACGCAGGGTGTCTCGCAACGCAGGGATGGACGTCAATCTGATTGCTAACGTGGTTTACAAGCGAGTGGGCATCGCAAGCGAGTGGGCACCCCACCAACTTTGCGCACCCATCTTGTCTCTAATATACAATGGCTCCACGTAACACCTCTCAATTGCTCTCAAAAGAAGCAGGTATTCAGCTTGCTATCTTAGCTCTTGACTCAAATCAGATAAAGACTGAGAATGCGTTGTATGTTTAGCGGCCTACGATATACACATGCACTTTGCCAAAATGGCGCGGGCGGTGGCGCACACCTCTAGGAGCTTCTTCTGCATTGGCACGCGCAGTCGTTCGCTGGCTGTTCTCAAAAGTCTGCTGGACGTGGACGCTTCTCGCTCGAGATCTTCCCTACCACCACAACCACAAACATGGACCCGGCCGGCCAGGCACTCGCGCAACGTCTGCCTGATGGCGTGCCTGACACGTTTGCAGCCCTGACCAGAGCACGGCAATGTTCCTGTCTCAACTCTGATCTACCGTAGGCTTGGACGATACTCGCGAGAAGAGCAGGTTCAGAGGCAGCAGGACTTGACTCGAGAGTTAAAAAAAAAGGCTCTCATAAAGTTTTTCCTGCTGATGTCTAGTCTTGGGCAACCGGTGCGGATCAAGTATTTACGCTCTCTAGCGATCCACGAAGAACGAGCCAATCAAAGCCCCTAAATAAAAACTGGCCATGAGCTTTCGAGAAGCGCAACCTCGAGCTCTAGGCGAGAATAGCCAAATCGATAGACTGGGAACGCCACAGAAATAATATACACGAGAGGATAGCAGAGCAGTTTAATATGATCGGGTAAGTACTACGGGGCCTATGCATCTATCAAGATCTTCTAGCTAGGGCAGTAGTTAAAGGGCAAGCGGTTGGGTTCAGGCAGAAGAGTGGTTCAATGAGCGGTGCTTGGTAACTAGTATTGGCAAATACTATTCTATAGAGAAGATAGAACGTTTGAACACAACGAGCCGTGAGGGCGGGTTGCGATTATTCTCGTACATGCTTGGCGAAGAAGATCAAGTCTCTTGTAAACAACACGAGTACGAAAGCTGGACTTTAGTACTCGAGAATAAGTCAAAGTTACCAAACCTACGTAAACCTTGCACAATGCTAGAACTCTGGCCTCGTCTGTTTGAGGGCTCGGGCTCTACTCTATATGGGTGTATTGCAAATGCATAAAGTACAGTCAATCCCCACACTCCCGTCTAGTCTAACCCGCTAAACCAAAACCTTTATTTTAAAACTCATCTCACGACGTCTTCGCTAGCTTCTCCTTCTCCGCTTTTTCCCTCTTCTTCCTTTGCCCCTCAATCCTCTTGACAACGGCCTCCCCCCCAACCCCCCCAAACACCAGCCCCACGCCAACCCACTGCATCCCACCCACTCTATGCCCAAATAGCACCACGCTAACCAGCATACTCAACATCTTCCGCGTAACCGTAACAGTCACAAGCAACAAACTGCTAAACCTAGCCAATGTATGGAAAATAAACACTTGTCCCACCGCGCCGCACAACGAGAAATACAGCGCGTCGCGGCCCGCAGCGGGGTAGGTCGTTACAAACGCCAGCGCGTCGCGTAGCTCCGTGGACGGGAAGAACGGCAGATGTGGGGAGACGAGGAGGTACGCGGCGGTCAGCAGCGTGGCCATAATATTCTGAGCGCACATCATCTGGGGCCCCGAAAACCTAAACGTGGCAAAGATATGATCCTGCACCGTATTCGTGAGCCCATCAAACAGCAAATTCACGCTCAGCAAAAACAAGCCGAGCACCTTGTCCCCGCCCACAACGCCCTTTTTCGCCTTTTTGGCGGTGGAGGGGGAGTACAAAGTGAACAGCGCGACGCCCAGCGTTACGCTGGTAATGACTAGGTATTTTGACAGTGGATAGCGGCGCCGGAAGAGCGAGATGTGGAGGAGCATGACGGGGAGCAGTTTGCAGCTTTTGGCGAGGATGAAGGTGATGTAGTCAATATGCTTCAAACTCGCGTACCCAAACGGCGAGGCGAGCGAGGACGTCACCGCAATAAGCAGCAGCGGCGCGACGATGGCGCGCGAAGGGAAGATGGACGGTGTAGGCGCGCTGCGCGGCGTGCTGAGGGTGAGGTACAGGAGGCCAGTGAGCGCAGCGAGGAGCGATTGGATGGTGTTGAGGAAGACGGAGAAGTGAAAGCGGGCGTGTTCGGGGCCGTGGGTGGTTGTTGTCAGGCGTTCTTGGAGGTAGGCCCAGCTGAGGCTGTAGAAGTCAATATCTCAATAAATATCTCAGGATTCGTAGCGCGTACAAGCTGGCGTATATACCCCCGACACATATCACCAATTGGCCCAGACCGGCCTCTTTTTGCTCCTCAGGGTTGCGCGCAAAGAGCTCGGCTTGCTCTTCGATCTTCTCTTCGATTTTGTGCACAGCGTCGTCGAGGCGGTGGGATGTGCCATTGGGGCGTTTTTGGACGCCGTTGGGGCCCTTCATGGTCGGGATAGCTAGAGGAGAAAATGGGCGCAGGGGCGAGGTCGTAATATACACCATTCCCCCCACAATGTCAACCGTGGCATCAAGGCCGGAGCTAAGACGGAGAACGCTAAGGGATATGCACAGGCCCACTTTTCAGCCTCCATTGCTTAATTCAATTTCATGCCGCCGTGCATTAGAGAGCTTTCGCAACTTAATCGGGCACCACTGAAGTCCCACAGGTATTTTCAAGTACAACACATATCAAGTCCAACAGGTATTATAATTCGGCATGGTATCTACGAGAGCTAGGGGCCATCGAGGGAGAGTGAGAAAATGGATCGGACGCCGGTATTTGCCTTGCAAACATGCTCGCCAGATATCAAGATTTCAAAGGACGTTAGTCGTGACCCTCGTAACACTACCACGCCACGCGTTGAGCGGAAAAGAAATAATGCCCCCCGGTACAACCCATGGTATCCATAAGTGAGAAGCAGAAACTAAGTAAGCAACTAGGCCATGGCTTTTGGTCCTCACAAGGACGCGCAAGGCTCGACGCCGGAACTTGCAATCAATACGACAATCTAGTCCTGAGCCTGGCTGCGGCGCATCTTCTCCGCCTCCAGGTTCTCGTACAACAGGTACAGGGCTTTCTCGTTGGCGCTGGCGCTGCCTGTAATCGTAAACATGCGCTCACCTGACTCGTCGTGGGGAGCTTTGGCGATCGAGATGCGCGCGCCTGACGTCTTGCGAATCTCGCTAATCTTGCTGCCACCCCGGCCGATGATACAGCCAACCATGTCAGAAGGAATGCTAATATTCTGTGTCTGCAGCTCCACGCCATCCTCGTCATGCGTCGGCGGCGGGGGCCGGCTCGCGGCATCGGATCCAGTCCGACGCGAGTACGACGGAGGCGGCGAATCACTAAAGTCGGCGCCGTGACCAGTGCGGTTGTACGAACGGCCGCCCAGACCTCCTGTAGCACCGCCATTGGACAAAGGACCAGGCCCGGCTCCTGGCTGAACCCTTACAGCGGGGTTGTAGAGGACGGTTCCGTAGCCGCGCTCTGAATCGTCGATGAGGCACTTGCCAATTTCCCAGATGGCCTTCTCGATGCCTGTTGGGGAGCCTTGTACCTCGACGATGCGTTCCGTTGACTGTGGCAGCATCTCTTTCTGTGCAACCATGCGGACTCCAGAAGCGTCTTGAATCTGCTTGATCTTAAGGCCCTGGCGGCCGATGATGGTACCCATCTGGTTGTGTGAGATGAGGAGGCGAATGGCTAGAGGGGTTAGCTGGGCTTTGAGGTGCAGCGGAAGACGTACGATGTGTGCCGTCGGTGCGAACCAGGCCGCCCATGCCCATAGCAGGTGCGCCGTCAAGCAGGCCCTTAGCGACGAGCCCGTATGCCTTGGAGATGCCAGACAGACTGCCCGTGACGGAGAGCACGCGGTCGTGGACGCCCTGGACGACCTTGCTGACGCCAGCGCGCACGCCAGTCTCGTCGCGTAGGTCGGCAACATTCTTGCCAGCCTTGCCTATGATGACGCCGGCCTCCTTGGACGAGACAATGGCTCGGAGGGTGAGCTGCGACTCAGCGTACTCCTGCTCGGTGCGCGGGGCTACGTCGCCCTCGCCGTCCATGGTAAGACGATCGAGCTGATCGGTCACGCGGCCGGCATCCTGGGCAGCGCCTTGGTGAGAATCATCGGTGGACATGTTGTATGAATGTCTGAGCGCACTGCAGACGCGGTCAGTGACGTAGTTTTTTGCGGCGCGCAACACGGCAACACGCACAAGAGCTGTAAACACTAGGCGGGCACGTGGGGATAGAGGGGAAAGAGGGGCGCGTCGAGCTGGCGAGGCGCTAGGTGTCAGTGAATTTGCGAGCGTGGCCGGCAGTGGGTACTTACAGGTGATGCAGTGGCGGGGAAGGTGGTAGGTGCGGCGAGGACAGGTTGGGAGACGAGCAAGAGGAGGGGGTCAGGGCGGAGAGAGAAGGGTAGGGGAGCGTGGAGGAAAAGGTGGTTTTCTTGTGTCGAGTGTCGTGGTTGGAGACAGGTGAGTTGTTGGTGCTTGGGACCAGCAGGATGGTCGGCGCAGGTCGCGGAAGGTATCCTTAGCGAGCTGGGCGAGCCTTGCCGTATTTAAGGCGGCGGGAGGGAGCTACGGGGGACTGGGCAGGCGAGAGGGCGAGAGAGAGAGGGGGGGCGAGAGGAGACTCATGTAGCAGTTGCATGTCTCTGTTGGATGATGAGGAGAGCGAGCGGTTGCGGTGGAACCGTCGCTGGGCATTGAGTGGCCTTGCCTGCCGGTGTTGGTATTTTGCATTTCTTCGACCCTTCTCGACCCCGCAAAGCACAGGCCTACGTCAATGTTGGTTCAAAATTGAGATGAAGTGTGATAGATTGACTTTTGTTGTTTTATGTTTCTTAGGACTTTGTTCTACTCGCAGTCGCTTCTTTGAGCAACATTATTGATGTTGCGTCGCTCTCTCAGTCCACTGGAAAAGTTGAAGTTGAAGTAGCAGCTTAACAATGCTTCAATTATGTACACCGCGTTTTGTATGATTATAGATAACTAGCCAAGACTCCCATTCATACATTTCCCGAATATATGCCTATTGCATACATCGGCGCCCGGCTAGGAGGGTGGTTTACTTCCATGCATCAAACACAACCTTCTGCACCTCCATGCGATCAAACAGCCCATACCCCTCCACTGCCTCGCTCAACCCCATCACCTTATCCGCCATAAATCTGCAAAACATTAGCCCATCCTACCCATCATGCAATCTTCCAACCACTTACCCAAGCCTGTCTTGATTCCTTTTCAAGCTCAGCAGCGCATCATCAAACACGCTGCGCACCGGACACCGCCCCATCTGCACCCTCACGTTCTTCCCATACGCCTCGCTTCCACTAATTGGAATCTCGCCGTTGTGCACACCCACGCTGGAAATTGTGCCCCACGGTCGCACCAGCTCGAACGCCATGCGCAGCGCAGGGGATAGGCCGACAGCCTCGACCACGGCGTCGGCACCCCGACCGTCAGTCAATTCGTGCACGCGCTGGGTGAGCTCTGTACGGTGCGTTTGGAAGTTCCAGGGTTCGGCGCCGAGGGTCGATGCGAGGGCGAGACGGGACGGGACGGAGTCGACGGCTAGGATGGCTTTGGGGGAGCGTTCGGTCAGCGCGGCGAGGGCGCAGAGAGCGACGGGGCCGCAGCCTATGAGAACAACGACGCTCTCGCGGATCTGATCAGGGGTGAGGTGTTGGAAGCCGTTTTGGGCGGCAAAGTAGCCTGGGCGGTTAGTAGAGGATGGTATGTTGGGCCGGAGATGTACCGGTTGGGTAGATGTCGGCCATGAGGACGAGGAGCTCGTCTTTGATGTCGGTAGGGGCTTTGACGACGGTGGAGTCTGCGTTGGGGACGCGGACGTATTGGGCTTGGGCGCCGTCTAGGGAACGGCTGCCGAGGAGTTGAGACTTGGTGCAGCGAGACGAGAAGCCGCGCTTACAGTAGAAGCAGTCGCCACAGGATGTGGTGAAAGGCGAGACGATGCGGTCGCCAATTTTGATGCTTTGGACTGACGAGCCTACTTGGTGGACATGGCCGGTGAATTCGTGACCCATGATGAAGTCTGTCTCTGACAGCTGGTGACCTCGGTATACGTGGAGCTCGCTGATGTTGTCGATTAGATGCATTGTGGTGTGGGTTGTGCTCAATCGTACCTTCCACATAACGCTGTCTGGGCTGTGTCAGTCGGATATTATATAGAAGATGGATTACGGTACCTTGTCAACCTTGACAACGATATCGGATGGGTCTTGAATCCGAGGTATTGGCCGGTCCTCAATCACCACCTTACCAGGGCCTTTGAAGACAACTGCTTCCATCGTGTCGGTTCCCATGGTGATTGGATGCAATCACGAAGCGGTTAGGACGAAGTATATGTGTGCAAGAAGGAAATGGATATAATGATAAGAAGAAGGGTGAAGAGTAAATTTGAATTCAGGGTCCACGCTGTACAAGAGTGCCCCGCCGAGGTTCGATTGGCGGGGTAGCATGTCCAAATAGAGCGAGGTTTGAGTAGGCTATATGTTCGTCCATCAGTATTCGTTATCAACAACTGTTCATGCTCGGCACCTCTACGCATCTTGATCCTAATTATCAAAACCAAGCAAATCCAGAATCCAGTTAAGCAATACGCCGTGTCCATCTGTTAACCCAAAGACATGCCATGTCTGAACGCAGTCGTGTAAAAGCCAATACGCCGTTAGAATGCTTATCCAGCGCGGCTATAGCCGGCTTGCAGTGGTGGTGAGTGTCAAGTTACGGTGCACAGCAATTCAGCCTCGAGGATGAACTTGCCCTCCTTGTACTTTTCGCTGGCCTCGTAGGCCTTGTCGTACTTCCAGCCGACCGTCTCGTTGCACTGTCTGCACTGGATGTCGCGCACAATGTGGCGACCCGTGGTCATGTTGCGCTCGTTGGGCTCGGATTCGGTCACGTTGACGACGGTGTCAAAGAGGTATGCTTTGCCGTGCTGACCACGGAAGTTCTGGGTGCATCAGCAAGCTAGAGGGGTGCACGTTAGAAGAGAACCGACTCTGCTGAGGATATCGTCGTGGTTGGAGAGGTGAGTCTTGCAGTTCTTGCAACCATATATACGGGACGAGTTGAGATAGACGTTGTAGGAGAGGCCCATGGCGGCGGCAGCAGCAGTAGAAGATGGCGGCGACACGGGTGAGTGTTGAGCGTTTCACGGGGCAGGTGGCAGTGCAGACGGGTAGGAGGAGGAGAGACGTGCTGGAGGGAGGTAAGACGCGGCGAGGGGTGAATGTTGGAGACTCGGGTTGATTACTGGTACCGGCACGCGCCAATGCGGATAGGCGATGACGATGGGCGCGAGGGGTACCCGGCACCTGAACACCTGAACAGCTAGCCCAGCATGCGTGTACCCGCTGCCGAGACATAACAGCACTAGACAGAGCGGTACATAGCACTCTGTGTATGTACGAGCATGCACTGGACTGCAGGGCAGGCGGATCAGTGCAGAATAGGACAGAAGAGGAACCGGCGACATGGCAACGACGAAGGCTGGTGCAGCGCACAGGAGACAGCGCATCACAGTAGAGGAAGCCAACCTCGCCTCTGCATATTACTTGCAATCACTTCTCCCTCGCCCATCAGCACAATGTCAGAGGCTGCAGCTGGAGCAGCGAGGCCCGACAATTATGTGATTGGCCACACTCCCATCTCCAGCCTTCGATGCACGAGCGCGCCCGGCCGCATGCTAGGCGGGCACCCCCCGGTCGGCCGTCGACCTAGGTAAACCCGTCGAAGCTTCTGGCAACTTTTTTAGCCAGCATCTACTTGACTTTTTTGACTCTGTTGCACCACCGTGGCCCGCTAGACTGCCCGTCCCAGATTAGTTCCCACTGCTGAGCCATTCCACTGTCCATTTGCATCCCGTCTCCATGGTTCTTCACTCTTTTCTCAACAAGAACTCGAAGAAGTCGAAGCCGCACCAGGTGCCCATTCTCAACCCCCGTCCGACGCCCGGGAGCAAGCCAGGAGGCCTAGGCACCCCGCCGTCGTCGCCTGACAAGACGTCGCACTCGCAGTCTCGCTTGAAAAATAGCAGCGGCAGCAGCAGCCGGCGCTCTTCCAAGTACGACGACGACTCGCACCCACTGAACCTGCCGCCTGAGCAGCGCAAGCGCTTCTCGCATTCGGCCATGTCCGCCATGGCCGACCAGCCCACGCCCCAGCCCATGGACATTGACCGCGACGTTTCGTCGTCCCCCGCGCCTTCTCCCTCCAGCCCGGCCGCTGCCTCAACTCCCCAACAGCCTGCCAGGGACGACAGCCGCCCGGCACCGCCGCCCCATCGCTACACCACCAGCCCGCCGCCCCAGGGCACCAACTATGCCGCCACTCCCGAGGCTGCCACGCCCCCCTCCGAGCTGCCCACCATCGAGGCCGAGGAGTACAAGGCTGCGGGCAACAAGTTCTTCAAGATCAAGGACTACCCCGCCGCCATCAGGGAGTACTCGCAGGCCATCGAGGCCGACCCCACCAATGCTACCTACTACTCCAACCGCGCCGCCGCCTACATGTCGGCCAATCGCTTTGTCGAGGCTCTGGACGACTGCCGCACCGCCGACGAGCTCGACCCAGACAACATGAAGATCCTGCTGCGGCTGGGCCGCGTATACACCAGCCTGGGCCGGCCTGACGAGGCCGTAGCCATCTTCAACCAGATCAATGCCTCTGCCAAGGACAAGCAGGCGGCCCTGAATATGCAGAAGCACCTGCGTACCGCCGAGAACACGTCCAGGAACGAGGGCTCCGGGTCCATGGTTCTCTACGCCCTCAACGAGGCCGAGAAGGGCCTGGGAGTGGCTGTGGACAAGCCGCGGAAGTGGCAACTCATGCGGGGAGAGGCCTATCTGCGCATGGGCAACCCCAATGCTCTCGGCGACGCCCAGAACGTTGTCATGTCGATACTGCGGAACAACAACCAGGACCCAGATGCACTGGTCCTGCGCGGCCGCATCCTCTATGCTCAAGGCGAGAACGACAAGGCTATGCAACATTTTAGGCAGGCCCTGAGCTGCGACCCCGACTTCAAGGCCGCGGTCAAGAACCTGCGCATGGTCCAGAAGCTCGAGCGGCTCAAGTCGGATGGTAATGCCTCCTTCAAAGCCGGTCGCTACCAACAAGCCGTCGACACATACACCAACGCCCTCACCGTCGATCCCTCGAACCGAAACACAAACTCTAAAATTCTGCAGAACCGCGCCCTCTGCAACACGCGCTTAAAAAACTGGACCGCCGCTATCGCCGACTGCGACAAAGCCATCGCCCTCGACCCCTCCTACACCAAAGCCCGCAAAACCCGCGCCAAAGCCCTGGGTGAGTCCGGCAACTGGGAAGAAGCCCTGCGCGCCCTGAAAGCCCTGCACGAATCCAACCCCTCAGAGCCCGGCCTCGCACAAGAAATCCGCGCTGCCGAACTCGAGCTCAAAAAGTCCAAGCGCAAAGACTACTACAAGATCCTCGGCCTCGAAAAAGACTGCTCCGAAACAGACATCAAAAAGGCCTACCGCAAACTTGCCATCATCCACCACCCCGACAAAAACCCCGGCGACGACCACGCCGCCGAGCGCTTCAAGGAGATTCAGGAGGCGCACGAGACGCTGTCTGACTCGCAGAAACGCGCGCGCTACGACTCCGGCGAGGACCTTGTTGATCCTGCTGATATGTTTGGCGGCGGAGGTGGGCAGGGCTTTGGTGGGCCCGGTGGTATCGATCCCGAGATTCGTAAGTCCAAATGCATACACTTATGCAGTGAAAGTCGACTTACTAACGTGTATCACAGTCATGCAAATGTTCGGCGCGGGTCGCGGCGGTGGCGGCGGTGGCGGGTTCCATTTTAACACGGGCGGTGGCAGTCCGTTTGCTGGCATGGGCGGTATGCCGGGTGGGAGACGGGGTGGGCCGCCCGGTGGCTTCCCATTTTAAGTTCAGAGTATTTTCTTTCGTTGCATGGCATGCCCGATGGGCGCTGCGTATTAGCGATTGAGTCTTTGGCGTTGGTGTGGCATTTTCGGCGTTGTGTTTGGCGTGTTGTATGATTTGACGAGGGGAGGGGATGTATGGCAATGAAGAAGTAGAGTTTAATCGCGCAGTGGTGAGGTGGAGGTGATGTGGACGTACGAGATGTGATGGGCTTGTAGTGTGTGTTTTGTGTAACTTTTGAGGATAATGGGCTGGGAAGGGGTGGACTAGGTGCACGACGGCGCACAGCTAATTTATCCCCTTCTCGCTGCAGATTTTCTAATCAAACACGAGGCTCTCGCTCAACTGAAATTAGGCACATCACTCGCCTTTGAGTGCTGCGTGGACAAGTCGATAACGTCAGCGGGTGATACGGCTACGAAGCTTGGATTGTCTGTGGCCTTTTCCACATGAGCCGCAAGTGCAACAAGGGGATCTGAATGCCATCTCATGCGACCAATGTGCATGCTCTTCGGATCATGCTATAATTCCTCGTCGGACAGGTGCCAAAAGCGACAATATATAATCAAGCTAGCCCATCTCGCAATGCAACCCAGCCGTAATCTACTTTGTGCGCCCCCAACCCAAGCAATCCTCTCCCCCTCGCACAATCTACCCCACAAAAAACTGCTCCAGCCAGAACTTCTCGCTCAAAAAGTAGCCACGCGCGTACGTCCCGGCGCCACCCCCATCCCCACACCCGCCATCCGCCTGCCCCACGCCTCCCTCCGCCCCAACCAGGCTCCTCATCACCACCCCCCGAAACGCCTCGACGCCCTGCCCCAAAACCGCAAACGCGCCGCCCGCTCCCCCCAGCTTGGCGGCCGTGCGCTCCAGCAGCACGGGAAGATCGAGCACGCTACGTGCGTGCGCGCGGTTGATGCGGGCGTCGCTGATGGCCTCGAGGCGCACAAGGATGGCGATGCAGGACGCGAGGTGCGCCCACTGGATGAAGGATACGGGGGCCAAGGAAGAGAGGCTGAGGACGCCGGATGTGCAGGCGTTGAGGGCGAGGACGGATTGCCACATGTAGGCGAGGTCGGAGACGGGGGCGGTGGCGGCGCGGATGACTTCGAGGAGGAGGAGTTCTGTGTGGTAGGTGTGTGCGAGGAGGGATTCTGGTAATGTTAGGGGGTGGAATGGGTGGGGGAGGGGACGTACGTTGGGCCGGGGCGTGAGCTGTTTTGCGGAGGGGGGCGAGGTGGCCGAGGAGGGATTCTGCGTCTGTGAGGGCGGTGGGGGGGAGGTGGGTATGGAGGGATAGCGCGCTTGTTGAGAGGCGTTGGAGGCGGACTTGGAGGATTAGATGGGGGTCTGTGGGGCAGTCGGTGAGGCCGGATATGGTTGCGAGGGCGGCATCGAGGTGCGGGGTCCAGGGGAGGGGGTCGGTGTCTGAGAAGTAGGCGGAGACAAAGGAGCTGAGGACGAAGGTGCCTAGGGCGGCGCGCTGGCGTGCGAGGGAGTGTGGGGATTCAGGGGAGGGGTTGGGTCGTCGAGGGACTGGTGGGAGGAAGTTTTCTGTGTGTGGTTCTTGAGGGGGTGGTCTGTCCAGGTGCATTTCGCCGACGAGGGAAATGCAGAGCGTCATGAGGCGGGAGAGGCTGTTGCGGCTGTATACAAAGTCCCAGCCCCAGGCAATGTATGTCAAAAGGGCCAGCAATAAATCGTCTATGCACTGCTCATCTTCTTGACGCTCCAGAAAAGCGGTTTCGATGAGCTTCCGCTTCAACCCGACGGCACGCGCTTGTTTTCCCTCTGGAATCGGCCATGCCACGCAAATGATGGTTTGGAGGAGCAATGGTTGTTCGAGGTGCATCCGCTCAATAGTGGCCTCGGGATCTAGTTTGACGAAAGGAAAGTACGGAAGCATATTCGCACGGAAAGTATCAAGGGATCGAGTAGCCAATACGTCCAGCTCAACCGGGGCAGGAATAGGGGTTGTATCTGGATTACCAACGTCTTGGCCCCCGTTCACATCACCATCGACATCAGCCTCCACTCCATCGGTCAGAGCAGGACCCAGCGTCAACGACGGCGGCGTTGGCGTCCTTGATACATATCTCGGTAACTCCTCGCGAATCTCATCAGTTAGCCGCGCATCTTCACCAAGAAAATCGTGGGAGTGCAATAGTGAGACCAGGCCCTGAAGTCTGCCTTCTAACTGGGCAATCTGCCTATTCGACTCTTTGAGAAGGCGCCGCCGGCTTTGAGGCTCGGGCGCCTGACATTCTTTCATGAGGCGATGACATCTATTATGCAGAGATGTAAAAAGATGAGTTTTCGTGTGCACATGTGGGTACCGACCTTTCACACCCGGTTCCGTCAGATCGGACAATGCAGCGGGATTTCGCTTTGGCGCAACTCAAACATGCTTGGCCATATTGGGCTGAACGGGCTGTTCGGCTTCCTGCCATGAATAGGTTGGGAGGCGAAGATTTGGCGAGTGTTTGGGCATTTGCGTGGATGTTTGAGGCTGGTGGTTGAGGTGAGGTTGGTGCTGAGGTGGGGCCAGAGGAGTGTCATGTGACCGACTGCTAAAGTAGGTAGGCACTTGGGATGAGAATGTACGCACTCAATGCTTGTTAAGAATACTAAAGGCAAGTCACGTGGGGTTGAAGAGACGATATCTGTTCACATGATGTAACAAGGAACGGATTGCACTTGTTTCATGTTGTTAGAGTTACTCGCGCCTGCAGATACCAAATACCTGGTTACCGAAACGGGTCGAAAATGAGAAAAAAACCCCCATTATCTATATCTTCACAAAATTACTGATTCGATATTATGGTGAATAAGCTCGCAGAATTCATTATGATTACTAGGTATAATTCAGGCAGGCCCATCATGGGAAACTTCGAAGACAGGGCTCTGATTACGTCGCCAAAGAGCGCTCCCAACAAAATCACGCGATTTGTAGCTTTATATCACCATCTAGCTTGAGAAAAGCTAAGCATAAATCTTAAGCATGGATACCATTCAATTGTGACAATTCAGGCTCACTGTTCTGAGTATCGACTGACGGAAAATCTGTAGTGTAAAACCGGTGGGCAGCGTGTAAAGCCGTACAGCCGTCAGGATTGCAATGATGTATTCAAAGTGAAACTAAATCTTACGGGATAGTGCCGCGTCCCAACTTCGAATGTGCGCAGGATTTCCCCAACCGGGTTGTTCTTGCCTGGCCGGAGTTTTTATGCCCCGGTTATCACACGCCTCAGCTGACACTCCGCTACCCAACAATATTGTTTGGAAGAAAGGAAATATTGATTGGGAAATGATGTCAAGCTCCCGGCTCAGTTCCTATCTGTGTATCACTGCATGCGCACGAGTCTGCCAGCAGATGAACAGAAGACCTGTGCAAGTCAGCAAATTAGCTGGGCATGCACCTGGGCATGCAGCATTTCTCTTCTTAAGATGAGCGGCTGAGAATCGCAAGTGGTGAAAGGCCTCTATTTTCTTACCCGTTGACTCGGGTCCTTCTAACCCTGCATCGATAAGGAGGCACGACTAACATGGCGGTATTCAGTGCTCCGGTCCAGCCACTGGATGTGGTCATCGTGGGTGGCGGCATCATCGGCATCATGACAGCACTTGGTCTCATCCGCCGTGGCATGCATGTAACTGTTTATGAGCGTGCGACCGACTTTCACGAGATTGGAGCTGGTTTCGGGTTCACAGGCATCGCTCGCGAGTGCATGAAGCGTATTGATCCAGCCATCCTCGAGACGCTGAGCCGTATCAGCCAAAAGACCAGCTCGAGCGCAAACACACGGTACTGGGACGCATTCCATGCGCGAAATAAGCAAGATGCGGAACAGGAGGTGCAATCGCTTCTCTTCCAAATACCTGAGCGGAACCTGGCATTTTGGGGGGCCGTGCGCTCGCATCTCTTGTTGGGCATGGCAGCACTACTCCCAGAGGGCGTGATAAAGTTTGAGAAGCAGCTTGTGGACTATACAGATGATGTCGAGAGCGACAGGGTAGTGTTACGCTTTGCAGATGGAAGCATAGCCGATACTCATGTGCTGATTGGGTGTGATGGAGTTCACTCAACCACACGCAAGTTGCTGTTTGGAGCGGACCACCCAGCCTCTCGTCCAAAATTCAGTAATGTCGTTGCATACCGCACCATGGTTCCGATGGAGGACGGTATCAAAGCTCTAGGAGAGGACAAAGCCATGAGTGCTTGTATGCATTGCGCGCCCGACGTCAATATGATGTCGTATCCTGTTCGTATAGCCCCGAATTTGCTCGGAATACTACTGTATGTCGGGCTAATGGAATAGCAGATTATGAATGGGAAACTTTTGAATATCGCCATGTTCGCTCATGACCCCTCGGATTTTCCCGAAGTAGACAAAATGACAGCGCCCGCCACGCGAGACGAAGTCGAACACGCCGTCGCAGGGTTGAGTCCACACATGGCTGAAATTGCCAAGCTGTTTCCTGAGAAAATGGTCAAATGGGGAATCTTTGATATGTACGACCATCCGGCCCCGACGTATGCTCGCGGCCTGGTTTGTGTGGCCGGAGACGCCGCCCATGCCAGCAGTCCACATCAAGGTGTTGGAGCTTGCATGGGAGTGGAAGACGCTCTTGTTCTTTCCGAGGTTCTTGATACAGCACAAGCTAGTCTGAGTAGTGGATTAGAGAAGGTTTCCCGTAGGGTGGCCATTGAGCGAGCTCTGCATGCCTTTTCTTCTGCACGGATTGGGCGCAGTCAATGGTTAGTGCGCAGCTCTCGTGAAATGGGCGAAATGTATCAATGGCGATATGGGCCAACTGGAAGAGACCCTCAGAGGTGTCACGCCAAGATAGAGAAAGCCTCGCGGAGGCTCTGGGACTTCGATGTTGAGAAGTTAGTAGCTGACGCGAGGAAAATGGCTGCTATATAGCAAAGGCACAAGGTATGATTATGAGTAATTTTGTGGTTGCTTTTTGGAATTGTTGTAATTTGCAGTATTTTACTCAATCATCGTTGCGTTCCGCAAAAATTTAAATATACCTCGCTTCTGGTCACCTGTGATTTATTCGTGGGCGGACTAGCTTAATTGACGAGATGAATAGAGTTGCATGACAGGTTATATAATAACTCGCAACTGAGACCTGAGATATATATGAATGATTATATCATGTTAACTTCAGCTTTTCATTCTATTATGGACGAAAGGTGTTGGAAAAAAGTCAAGGATACACAGATTTCCCTACAAACTGTAGCTTCCAGAAAATGCAAATGACCTACTTTAACTCTTCATCCAGGATAATTTTTAAGACAATGAAATCTCAAACATTAGGTCATAATCTATGCTAATGAATATAATTTATAGTATAGGTTATGGTAGGTATGATTGCAGTTATTCTATGGATTGCAAATCCGAGGTGTGACTAGAGACTTAGGTAGAAGAACATTAGGCAGCATTCTTTCCAACACTCATACAGATTAGTAACCTCCTTATACGGAACGATACATTTTAGAGAGTGTCATAGGTTGAGAGACGCTTATGTTTGTATACCGTTCACTGAGATTATAACCTGTCCGCTTTGCATCTAGTACAGGTGCACTCTTCGGTTGTTTGGCTGGAAAAATATAAGTCCACGGTGTCAGCCCTCAAAGTCCGGGGCGGACTTTCGGACTAATTTCGTTCTTAGGGGCGTAGGTCTATGGAATCATTACCCAAACTGCATAGAAAGTACTGGTTCTAGATTCGCCAAAGATAAGCACTAAAATTCGTAGGAAGATTCAAGAAATTGTGCAGATGAAGGCATGCTTGCATGGCACAGATGTTTGTAGTCTGAGAAGGAGGCTGAAACATGGACGGAACCTACTCCGGTTACCCAACAGGACCTTCTCGGTGAAAGGGCTCACTCTCAAGATAACGAAATTTACTGCTGATTTATCATTGGATATCCTCCAGAAACTTTACTGATAGTGCAGACCAACATAATCTTTATCTACTGCAAGATTGCAGTAAATCTATAAAGGAGCGGCTCGTCAATATAATACAAGGACTTCTTGATGAAATAGAGGCAAGCTATGAGCCATAGCTAAACACTCGCGCTCGATTAGCTCTACCTGTTCTTTTGACTCTTAGTTCATGTACTATATTCTTCACGTCTAAATAATTCCCTCTTCTTACACAATGGAGAATTACGTGGAAACATTCCAAGAGGCCAACATCCTCATATTTGGCGGCCATGTGCTGACCCAGACCAAAAATAAACTGGCTAAACTTGTGCAATCATTGGTAGAAGGCCCAAATGCAGACTGGATTCAAGAAACGGTCGCTGGACTACCGAGCTATTGGAACGAACTTACGAACAAGATACCCGAGGTTGGAGGAACGATTCCTGGACGCCTTTTACTTGATGATCTCAATTCATGGCTCCGAAACTCCCAAGATTCAAGCCATACAGCACAGGATGAGGACCTGTGTAATCTGGTGGTCGGCCCACTATTGGTAGCCATACAACTAGATCAGTACTGGCGCTACCTCGAACTCTCGAGGTATAAAAGTGGTTTGCCATATGATGGTGACTTACAGGCCGACCTTGTGGCCAGAAGGAAGCAGAATCAACAATCGGACAACTCTGAGATAGAGGTTCTCGGATTCTGTGTTGGTCTGCTAGGCGCCTTGGCCGTCTCCAGCTCCTCCAACCGGGAAGAGTTTAAGAAATTCGGAGCGACAGCCATGCGTCTAAGCATGTTGATTGGAGCTCTGATTGATGCTCGGGAAGTATGGGACAAAGGTCTTGGCAAGGGCAAGTCGGTTTCCTTCGCAACAGCGTGGCGAGGTGCGAAGCAGCACGGAGACATGACACGTATTGTATCTTCCCTTTTTCCGGAAGCATACGTATCTGTTCTTTTCGACGAGGCTAGAGCCACGGTGACAACATCTGAGCGTACAGCACCCTCGCTTGTACGACAGTTTAGGGCAGCAGGCCTGACAGTGGCCGAGATTGGCATTGAGGGACATATACACGCACCTGGACCGGACCGCAGGCGTCATACAAATTCCATTATTGAGATGTGCCGCAAGGATTTTAGCTTGCAGTTCGCAAATGCAGCTATGTTGGCTCTACCAACATATGATAACCATGGCGATGGCGCACCGATTTCGTCTGATCGAGGCGATATGACTGAGATGGTCTTGAATTCTATCTTGGCTCTGCAATGCAACTGGTTTGGGACATTTTCTAAGATTTTAGCGGAGAAGAACGATGCACGTATCGTTGCTTTTGGACTGGATCGTTGCATCCCACCGACATTACAACGCCGTCTCGGTTCAAGGCAGCAGCACTTTGAGGACATCCAAAAAAAGCATCTTCCTGTTCCTCTGAATCAATTTAAGGCCCAGTCCGATCAGAAACAAGACCTACAAGAGATATCGCAACAGGTCCGAGAGAACGATCTGGATCGAAAAGGCTTCAAAACAACCTCAAGGTCAGGCCTGGATACTCCAGAGTCCACTGCATCAACAAGTTCCGATGCTCTCGACCCTTTCCTGGACAAGGACAGCATCGCGGTGGTGGGAATGTCAATTAAGGTTGCTGGGGCAGATGACCTAGACGAGTTTGTTGACATGCTTAAGGAGGGTAAATCTCAGCACGAGCTCATATCCCGTGACAGGCTCCAACATGTCTATCTGCACCGGGAAGATGTAGATGCAGATCCAAACCGCAAGTTCTATGCCAATTTTGTCAGAGATTCCGACGCCTTTGACCACAAATTCTTCAAGAAAAGTCCGCGCGAGTCTCAAGCCATGGACCCACAGAGCCGCCTTTGCCTAGAAGGCGCTTATCAGGCAGTAGAACAGTCAGGCTACTTCAATGAGACGACGAGCAGCAGTCCCACGCGAGACAAGTTGCATGTTGGAGTGTACTTGGGGAATTGTGGAGTTGATTATGAGCACAACATCGCTTGTAACGCACCCAGCGCTTTCACCGCAACGGGAGGATTAAAGAGCTTCATCGTGGGAAGACTTTCTCACTATTTTGGATGGACTGGCCCTTCCGTGACCATCGATACTGCATGCTCATCTTCAACAGTGGCGATACACACCGCATGTCGTAATCTCCTGTCTGGGGAGTGTAGTGCAGCGCTATGTGGAGGCGTCAATATTATTACCAATATGCTATGGATGCAGAATCTGGCGGCTGGGAGTTTCATTAATCACACTGGACAGTGCAAGCCATTTGATGAAGATGCAGATGGATACTGCCGTGCTGAGGGTATGGCTTTCGTCTTTCTCAAGAAGCTTTCCGATGCAGTAGCCGACGGCAATCCTGTTCTCGCGACCATTCCCTCGACTGCTGTCCATCAAAATTTGAATTGCACTCCACTATTTGTGCCTAACTCACCCTCGCTCTCGAATTTGTTCAAAGAAGTTATGCAAGCTGCTAGTCTGAAAGCGAACGATATATCGTTAGTTGAGGCACACGGCACCGGCACCCCAGTTGGCGATCCCGCCGAGTATGAGAGTATACGATTAGCCTTAGGAGGCCCCGTTCGTGACAAACCATTACCCATTGGATCAGTCAAGGGTCATATCGGACATACTGAAGGATCTTCTGGAATTATCGCATTAGTCAAGGTCATCATGATGATGCGATACGGTTTCATACCAGCACAAGCGAGTTTCCGCAAGTTGAATCATCAGATTCAAGCACGGCCAGATGACATGGTGGAGGTCGTAACTTCACTACGGCCTTGGACCGAAAAACGGAAGATAGCCCTAATCAATAATTATGGAGCTTGTGGATCGAATGCTAGTATGATAGTTGCTAAACCTCCATCCAAGTTCAACGGTAAACAGACAAGAAAACCAAACGTTTTGTCTCGCTTTCCTTTCCGGGTCACAGGATTGGACGTGAGGAGCATTTCTGCTTATAGCAATAAATTGAAATCATGGATGCAGCTGCGTGCTCGCCGTGGTGATGAGGAAGCAACACTAGCAGATTTGTCATTTGCGATGGCTCGACAGTCCAACCACACTCTACCACAGGGACTTAGCTTTAGCTGTGGATCTGTAACCGAATTAAAAGAGAAACTCTCTCAAGCGGCGTCTTCGACGAAGGAAACCGCAGCAGCAGCGGGAATCATGCCTACAGAGACCGAGCGGCCTGTCATATTGTGCTTTGGTGGCCAAGTATCGACATTTGTCGGTCTGGATCATGAACTATATGATAGTGTCACGTTGCTGCGACATCATTTGGATGAATGCAATGCAGCCATCGAGTCGGCCGGCTTGGAGAGTATTTATCCAGATATTTTCGCACGAGAATCGTTGCAGGACACGGTCAAGCTTCAGACCATTCTATTTGCCTTCCAATACGCCTGTGCTAAGACTTGGATGGACTGCGGTCTCGATGGCAAGATTTCTGCTGTCGTGGGACATAGCTTTGGCGAGATCACAGCTCTTTGTATCGCTGGAGTCCTCAGTCTTGCAGATACTGTAAAGCTTGTCGCTGGCCGAGCGAAGCTAGTACGCAACGCGTGGGGTCCTGACCCAGGTGCTATGATGGCTGTCGAAGGAGATGAGATTATTGTGCAAGGCCTACTTCGAGAGGCTAATCGAATTTCCGATGGTTCAGCTTCTGTGGCTACTTATAATGGCCCGCGTAGTTTCACCCTCGCTGGGTCGACTAGGGCCATTGACGCAGTTGTCGAGGTTCTGGCTGGGAATAGAGAATCATACGCAAGTATCAAGAGCAAGCGTCTTAGTGTTACCAATGCTTTTCATTCAATACTTGTTGAGGGCATTGTAGATGGTCTCGGCCAGATCGGTAAGGAATTGACCTTCTGCGAGCCATCAATACCAGTAGAGCATGCTACTCAAAGTCGTTTCGTTTCGAGACTGGATTGGAGCTTTGTGCCTTCGCACATGCGTAACCCAGTTCATTTTAATGAAGCCATTCATCGGCTGTCTGAGCAGTACCCCAAGGCTTTATTCCTCGAGGCAGGTTCGTCTTCCACGATCACTCTCATGGCAGCGCGTGCACTCGCTCAGAACCATACAACCACGCACCATTTTCAGGCCATGTCAATCTCTAATACCAGTAACAATAATTCCGCTTTCAGCTCTTTGACCGATGCCACTGTTACGTTGTGGAAGCAGGGGCTGCGTGTATCCTTCTGGCCACACCACCCTACGCAGGCACTAGAGTATGCACAACTGCTTCTGCCTCCCTACCAGTTTGATAAATCTGGCCACCACTGGCTTGAGATGAAATCCCCCGCCGGAGAAATCAACAAGGCAGCTGAGGCAATTGTAGCAGCCCGCGGTCTAACGATGCAGGCGACAGATACAGAAACTCAAGCCCAACCACACGCCCTACACATGTATAACTTTGTCGCGTACCAAGACAAGAAGAAGAGAAAACCGAGGTTCCGAATCAATACATCATCAGAGAAGTATATGCATTACTTCTCTGGCCATGTCATAGTCCAAACAGCACCTATCTGCCCAGCAACACTAGAAAGTGATATCGCAATCGAGGCACTCTTTAGTCTATACCCAGAATGGAAATCTGCGCGTCTATCACCGGTACTTCGCGACTTAATCAATCACTCACCAATTTGTGCAAACCCCTCTCGAGTCGTGTATCTAGATTTCGACGCAAAAGACGACTCTATGAAGCACTGGGGCATGAAGATATTCAGCTCCAGTGTTACAGCCGATACAAAAGATATTCAAATGCATGCCGAAGCGCAGTTGCATTTCCGGTCACCAACCGATCCGGATTTCATTCAAGAATTTGCACGATACGAGCGGTTTGTCAACCATTCACGTTGCCGAGCTCTCTTGGCGCTCGGCTTGGACGATGAGCAGGGTGATCATGCTATCGATGTACTCCGTGGACGTAATGTGTACCGCGCCTTCAAGGATATCGTGGATTATCCAGAGCTATACCGCGGTGTGAGATCTATTGTTGGCCGTGGGAACGAGAGTGCTGGCATTGTGAATAAGCGTCATCAGGGGGAGACATGGCTCGATGTACCCTTGAGCGACTCGTTTAGTCAAGTCGGTGGAATGTGGGTCAACTTGATGACAGAAACTCCGCCAGGCGAGATGTATATTGCTACAGGCTGTGAGGTATCGATGCGTTCGCCAAAGGTGCAAACTACAGTGGGTGGCAAGGAGCATGGACCAAGCCTATGGCACGTCTTTGCCCAGCACTCTCCGAAGTCTGACCGGGAATACACAACTGACGTGTTCGTTTTTGACGCTTCAGATGGGACTATGCACGAAGCTATGTTGGGCATCCAGTACTCACGAGTGGCTAAGGAATCCATGAGCAAGATGCTCACACGATTGACGGCGGACGAGTCTGTATTGAGAGTGACCAAACAACTGTCAGCATTCGCGTCATCTGCCTCACCAAGCAAGGCAAAACGTGCGGTCGTCTCCGAATCTTCAGTTGAAGTAAAATCCGTAAAGCCGTCCATGAAGAAGACGGAGAAAAAAGATAAAAGACCAAGCAAGCGACGTGACATTACCGACGAGGTGCATGACTTGGTAGCAAACGTAGCCGGAATAGACCCTGGAGATTTTGAACTCGATACGGAAATGGCAGACCTAGGTATTGACTCGCTCATGGGAATGGAGCTGGCTCGCGAGGTTGAGATTGTTTTCAAGTGCGTTATCGACCAAGACGAGCAAATGCAAGCCACGACCCTTCGCCAATTTGTCGTTTGCGTTTCCAATGCCCTGGATAAAGTTGAAGGAGCAGTGCGAGAAGAAGAGGACGATGAGACTGATGAGAGCGATGAAGACAACACTTGGACCAGCCCTAGCCGAAGCGATGGTGAATCCAGCATTTCCACTCCTGACGAAGAGGAAATTGTAATTCCGAATCAAAAGCCAAAGGACCCAAGTCTGGGGGGGCCTAGTATAGCACAGCCTACCGGTGCTGTGCCAAGTAATCTGACCCTGCTACGATCGGACATTTTGGAGTGCTTTGGTGAGGTCAAGATGCTCACGGATGAGTTGATGAAAACGCACCACCTTGATACTATCCACAAGATTGAGATTGCAGGTAGCAACAGACTTTGTGCTGCGCTTGTCGTTGAAGCGATGGAAAAATTAGGGATGTCCCTACGCACCGCCGCCCCGGGCGAGAGATTGGACCGTGTATCCTTCCTTCCTCAGCACCACCGCTTGATGGAATGTGTCTATGAATTTCTGGAAAGAGATGCTCGCTTGATCGATATCGATCCCTTAAATGGTCAGCTGACACGTACGCATATCGCTATATCCCCTAAGTCGAGCCAAGTTGTTCTCCAAGAGCTGCTTGATGCGCAGCCGGGATTTGCGGTACCAAATCGTATGACCTACTATGCTGGCCAAAGCCTTGCAGAAGTTTTGAGCGGCAAGACAGATGGAATTCGTGTCATCTTCGGCACTCCCGAGGGTCGAGAGCTCGTTCAAGCCATGTATTGCGAACACACTTTTAACTGCATGAATTATGTGCAGATGCGCAATGTCATTGGCCGCCTGATTGACCGAGTTAAGCACAAGCAGCCGGGCGAGACGCTCAAAATTCTGGAGATGGGTGCAGGTACTGGTGGCACAACTTTGGTTATTGCTCCATTCCTGGCATCAGTTGCTAAGGAAATGCCAGTGGAGTACACATTTACTGATTTATCTCCTTCCATGGTGGCAAATGCAAGACGTACATTTGGAAAACAGTATCCATTTATGAAATTTGCAGTGCACGATATCGAGACGCCGCCTGCCGATAATCACAAGGGTCAACACATTGTTTTAGCCAGCAATGCCGTCCACGCCACACATAATCTCGTCACCTCAGCGCGCAATATTCACCAAACTCTAAGGCCTGATGGCTTTATGATGATATTGGAGATGACTGAGGTCGTTCCGTTTGTTGACCTCGTTTTTGGTCTGCTCGAGGGTTGGTGGCTATTCGATGATGGACGTAAGCATGCTGTCGTGACGGCAGAACATTGGGAGCGAGAGCTCCACACCGCCGGATTTGGTCACGTTGATTGGACTGATGGCAATTTGCCTGAGAATGCTTTCCAAAAAGTCATCATGGCCCTGGCATCCGGACCACCCGAGGTAGAACGCCTACCTAAGGCACTCCCGGGTGCAGTTGCCGAGGTAGACCTAGATGCATCAGATATCAGTGAGCTTAAAATACGCGAACGCGATGCAGAAGGCTTTGTAAAGCGATACTTGGAGGGTTGGGCCACTCCTGAGCTCGGCAACGCCGCACGCAACCAGCCCTTCTACGCAAATACCACTCATACAGCCACCGTATTGGTCACGGGTGCCACTGGGGGCCTTGGTGCACACCTGGTACAGCAGCTGGTAAACCACGCAGATGTTACAACAGTTGTGTGTATCAACCGGCCCAGCAGTATGCCCGCCGAAAAAAGGCAAGATGATGCCTTCTCCTCTCGAGGTATCGACCTGTCGCCAAGCGCTAGGGCTAAGCTTCGAATACTAGAGGCTGACACATCTACCTCACAGCTAGGTCTCTCATCAAAGGAATATAAATGGCTTGTGGATAATGGCACACATATTGTCCACAATGCTTGGCCCATGAGTGGCACAAGGCCTATTCGTGCCTTTGAGCCCCAGCTCCAGGCGCTTCGAAACTTATTGGATTTGGCCAAGTCCATGGCAACTCGTGGTAGCTCCGATAACAGAGTTCGGATTGGTTTCCAGTTTGTGTCGTCTATTGGCGTAGTTGGCTATGCTGGCGAGAAGCGTGTGCTTGAAAGGCGTGTACCTATGGAGGCTGTTATGCCAGGCGGCTATACTGAGGCTAAATGGGCATGTGAGCGCTTACTTGAAGAGACACTTCATCGGTATCCTATGATCTTCCGGCCCATGGTTGTGCGCCCAGGACAGATTGCAGGGTCAACCAAGAGCGGTGTCTGGAATCCAGTCGAACACTTTGCATTCCTCGTGAAGAGTGCACAAACGTTACGTGTCTGGCCAGACTTTGACGGCACTCTACAGTGGCTACCAGTGGATATCTGTGCTCAGGTCATGGTTCAACTGCTAAAAATTGGAAGTGAAGGGGATGCTCTTGATTCCCACGCCGTTTATCATATTGACAATCCTGTCGGCCAGCCATGGAAAGCAATGTCACCAGTCTTGGCAGCCGCACTCGATATTCCACCAGATGGCATAATTTCCTTCGCGGACTGGATAAAGCGAGTACGGCGGTCTCCTTTATCAGCCCAGACAGACAATCCGGCTGCACAGTTGATAGACTTCCTGGAGTTTCATTTCCAGCGTATGTCATGTGGGGGGTTGATTCTTGATACGGAGAATGCTCAGCAGCATTCTGAAGCAATGGCAAGACAAGGGCCGGTAAGCACAGAGACAGCGCGGCTGTACATTTCAGCGTGGAAGGCTATGGGATTCTTGAGGTCATAATCATTTTATTGGGACGCACATTAGCTATTACCTGATTTGTTATTTTTTATCATTATTCACAGGAATTGCTGTACGAATCTAAGATTCTCATAGTCACACAATTTACTTTATTTGCTTGGCAATGAGTACTGTAAAAATGTCTTGTCGCATACCCCTGTGTATGGAAATTTGGCGGAATCATTGCTTGATCTTACTTAATGAACATTTTGTTTAGATTGAAAAATGAACAAATGCATCTTCACTGCGAATGTTCACAATTTCCATCAACCCTCGAAGTGTATCAGCTCGTGTTGTATGAGTACAATTCGTTGATCATCTCCCACTACCTACCACCACTATTAAAGTTGTAATCTAAGTACTTCCATAAGTTTCACATCGTACTAATAGTTTTAGATAGCAGAATTAATAGCAGGAGTACAATATTTGTAGCATAGATAGTAAATAAATAGTATAGTTTTTATATTATAAACACAAGGCCAATGAATCCTTAGATAACTAACTATACTAGGGTGCGGCTGACAAACCCTAGGCAACATAACTATCGGCTACTCGGACGGGGATTTACGGTAACTTTCGGCTTCCTACGGGAGGTCCCGTTCCGGAAGCGGGCCGTTTTCAGCGTCTGTGCAAAGTCTAGACTATGCAAACAGCCTGACTAGTTAGCAGAATTCCTTATCCGGCTTCAATAGACGCTGCTTGAAAGTTGTCACATTACTCAAAGTTTAGAACTGACACATTAACCCAACAGCTGGTCCAGATCTGGTCAGCTACATAGTCTGCAACTCGAAGTCGGCGCAGCCAGTAGAAAGGCTAAAGTTGAGAACAAATAAACATGAATCTATCGACTTGCTTCAGCTGGATTCTTTTTGCGTTGGTGGGCCGTGGACAAGAGAATGGGCAATCTGATGGAATGTCCAGCTCCCCACAGTATTCCTTCGACCAACATGGCGTTCCACTCCGAGCTGAACAAAAGCCACCCTTTCCAGAATCTGCAATTATTGGTTTGACTGATTGACCCTCCCATACAATAGTATTCGTATTTCCTATTGACTGACATGGTGTTTCCCTCTTCCAGCTGAATAAAAGCCGCCTCTTTCCGAATCTATTCTAGCGGTTGATACGTGACACGTTATCTTCAGCTGAATATAACTATAGCTGGATGTTATAACATTGTGTCTCCTACTTCATACCTCTGTTCCAATTTGATTGTTTACTCTAGAAACTGCATAAAATCAAAACATCAGTACGCTTGGTAATGACTCGGATATCTCGTTACTATGGGTTCACCAGCTAACATCACTACTTAAGATATTTCATTCTCCTTCCAAAAGTGAGCACAAGCGTGCTATTAGCCTTAAAAATACTCGATTTCTATCGTTGCCCTTTTCTGCTTACAGGATGCGTTCGACATCATTTCGAAACTCGCATGCAACTTTATGGAATTCACTTCTCCTGGCGCTGCTCCTCCATGCGAACGCCGTCTTGGCGCATCGTTGGTACAATTGGCAATTTGACCTCACCTGCGAGTCCACTGGCTACTTTGTTCCGGCGGACGAAGCGGAGCTTGCGGCATTCGTCAAATTGCAACAACCGTCCAGGTCTATGCTCAAGGTCGTTGGTAATGGCCATGCCTTTGGTAACATGTCTACCTGCGTAGACGTCAGCACCACAAATCGTTCCTCATACATCATTAGCCTTACGAATTTCAATAAAATGCAAATCAACCTGGATAAAACTGTGACTTTTGGCGCTGGCTGGGACCTCATCGACCTCGTACCAGAACTTCGCGCACATAACCTCTCAGTTGTAAACCTTGGCACAGGGAGGGTGCAAAACTACATCGGCGCCTTCACTACAGGCACACATGGTACTGGGAGAGGTCTGGGAAATCTCGCCACTCAAGTGATAGCCTTCCGCGTTATGGATGCTACTAGCAACGTCATGGTGGTCAATCAAACTTCGAACCAACAGTTACTACAAGCGTACAGAATCTCTCTTGGCTCCCTGGGCCTAATTACTGAGGTTACCATCCAGGCTGAGTCACTGACGTACCTGTAGCGCACTACGCAGGTATTTCAATCAAATTCCAATCTTACCCAAATGTATTCGGATATCTACAAGCTCTATAAGCAGTACGACCGCATGATGGTATGGGGTCCACACATGACGTGGAACTCTACCACTTCAAATTGGGATATCGATCCGTCAATGAGTGTCACCTACTGGGAGGAAACCAATGTTACGAATGTGAATAATTGTTCGACAAATTATTGTGCAAATGGCTGCGGTCATTGCCTACAGAACTATACCTGCTATGACGAGGCCTTTGATGCGGTCTCTACCCCCCCAGCTGGTATATGTAATCGGTTTTTTTACACCGAGATTGAACACTTTATTTCTGTTGAGAAATTTGTGGACGCTGCAGTAGATTATACCAACTTTCAACTCGCTGAGGCATCGTCGATGGTCGATTACAACAATTTAGACATGATCTACGAACTACGCTTCGTGAAAGGCGATGATACATGGATGTCCCCCGCTAATACTTACAATCTCAGCCCAAATTCTAGCGGTATATTCGCCGTGATCGAGATCGATTGGTACATGACTTACAACAACTTCCAAACACTCTGGTTCTATCAGTCTCTTGCTGAACAATTCGAGTCTAAATTTGGACCTCAATACAATGTGCGCCCCTGCTGGGGTAAGATGTCCTGGTTTAATTCCACATATGCGCAGAAAATCTATCCTCAATTGCAACAATTTTTGAAAATTCAACAGAAAATGGATCCATATTGTCAGTTTGTCAACGACTTTTTAGTCGAACATCTTGGTATCACTCGCTGCCAAGGCATCCTCAAAGATGTCGCTGGAGCGAAGGAAGTACCTCCTCTATTGAACATGTACCCTGGGCAAGAGCACCTTGAATTGTGAGATTGAAATGAAGTCGTCAACTTTTATGCGGTGACGAAAGCTGGGAAATAAGATCAAGCGACACTTGAGCGCAAGGCGAACGTCAAATTGATATAATCATAATAGCCAGATAGTCAGGAAGTAGCATTCGTAGCCAAAGATGCCTTAGTGTGTTCTTTGAGTTCTAAATTACCTTTATTAGCTGGTAAAACGTGAATTTAACTATTGCCTTAGTACCCCGACTTGACTGATCAATTAGTTCAGACATTCAAAAAAAAATATAGAATTGGCGGGCTTCGCCTAGGAAATAGCAGGAAGTCTCAATGATTAGTGTAAGTTCACCTATACAGCTCAAGATAATAGTTAGATACAAAGAAGTCTACAAGTAATTAGATGAATTTATTATAATTAAAAATATCTCAAAGTAAGCAGGAAGATAGTCCAAGCCTGCCGAAAAATCTAATAAGGGTTTTTCTCATCGCAGTCGAACGCGATTATCGCGAAAAGTCTGGGGTGGCTCTCTCGCTCATTCCGAGTGCCATGACATTGAACCAAATTGATTGGTGGAACGGTACGAAATGGCAGCTTCTATTTTGTGTGAGGATCTGGTTACTTTTGTTTTCCACGGTTGAATACGTTCAATAAATGCCGGCCTTAGGCCCGCCGGAGGCAAGTAGTTGCGCTGCCCAATCGGACTTGATAGAGGCCGGATAAAGTGATCAGCAACAGCGCAGGCATCAACTCAACTGGGCTGACAGTTATTGGAGGTAACTATCGCCGATTACATATCTTTTCATTATTTAGTCGTACCTGCAGGTAGCGGCTTGTTAATTACCTGTTGTCTTTGCGCCTTTCGTCATCAGCTTAATTTTACGTTAGTGAAGTACATAGGTAGCATTGTTTGACATAAGTTGTTTGCAGTTCTATTGATTTGATTAAACGGGAATGTTGCCATCTTTCTATGTTCTTGCATTGGCCTACGGCTCCAAAGCCTTCGCAGCCTCTGGCAGCCTGGAGGCTTTGTTCGGACCTCATGTGTCTCCCGAGACAGAAATTGCGTCTTCTTCTGATACGAATTTCTCCATCATAGTTGGGCCTCGATGGTCTGCTTGGGAAACCCCAGATTGGTCTGGCGCTATCAAGCCCGCAACTATCTGTGATCTCGAAAAAGTTGTGAGTGCAAACCATTGTCCCCCATGAATTTTGCTAAAAAATAGAAAATCGCTAACTTCACTCAAAATGCTAGGTAAAGATTGCTGTTAAGAACAACATCCCCTTCATTGCAACCAATGGCGGACATGGAGCTAAAATCGGCCTCGGGAAATTTGATGGTTTCAATATTAATCTTCAACGATTCAACACGGTTAGCGTTGATGCAGCGAAGAATAGAATGACAATAGGGCCTGGCGCCAGCTTGGGAGATATGGTGACGGCGGTGTCTGCCGTAGGAAAGGAAATTCGTATGGCTACCGCAACAGACCCACGATTGATCTTAACTTTTTTAACTGATTCCTGGGTTAGAAACTGGGAACTCATGGTGTCCTGGTGCCATTGGAGTGACTCTCGGTGGTGGTATTGGCATGCTTATGGGCCTCCATGGGCTCATGATCGATGCGCTCAAATCTGTCAAACTCCTTACCGCTACAGGCGAAACAGTAACAGCATCACAGCACGAAAACCAGGACCTGTTTTGGGCTGTCCGTGGAGCAGGTCAAAGCTTTGGAATTGTCACAGAAGCAACTTTTGAAGTCCACAACCACACGAATAATGGAATCGTAACCGAAGCAAACTTCTACTATCAGGCATCATCAAATCGCTCGCTCTGGGAGCTTCTACAAACATACGATGATACACTACCTGCCGAGCTTTCCCTCCAAGTTGGAATGTTATTTAATAGTACAACTCAAACAAGTACTTTGTGGTTGGCGGCTTGGTACATAGGAAGTCTTAAGGACGCGCAACCACATTTGGATAAGTTTGCAGCGTTGAAACCAGTGCGCACTGAGATACTTAATCTTACTCAAGTAGAAGTATACCACCAGTCGGTAACAAGAGGGGTCTGCGACCGCGGCCACACAATCACCGCCTATACGATGGGGCTCGGTCGTACTGACCCCACGACTATTGAAGCCCATTTCGCCGACTTTGTAGCGTTCTCAAAGGCTAATGGAGTCTCCTATGCTGGGCAATCATATATACAATGGTATAGCAACAAGGTCAACAAACAAACTCCGTCTACAGAGACGGTGTTCCCTTGGCGTGATGCCAAAGCATGGTGGTAAGTGGACTCTCCCTATACTTCTTGGTAGATGTATCTCATAGCTACAATTTCATATATAGAACTAACCCGTGCGTCCCTGGTGGAATTAGGCTTATGGAAAATGTCTATTTCAACAACTCGCAAGCTTCGGCTATCGCCCATTGGTCCGAGGAACAACGCGACAAAATCCATGCAACAAGTGGTTTTACTGACAAGCACATTTATGTCAATTATGCCATTGGTGATGAGGGGGCGGGGTCTTGGTACTCTACACAAAACCTGCCTAGATTGAGGAAGCTGAAGACAAAATGGGATCCTAAGAATGTCTTTGGAAAGGGCTATTCCCTCGAATAAATGCCATACTAGAACTTCAAGTTTACTGTGTGCTTATTACCAGTTTTGGTTGATATATCGATGCAGACTTGAATTCAACGTAGCCTGACAATAACAAGGAAACCTTACACGGTAAAATAAATGATAGCTATGGTTTTCATATTCTCAATATGCGTTCTGTGAACCAAGATGCATATGTGATGACTTTAAAACTAATCCAAAATCTCCTTCGCTCAATCTGTTCCTTCCTAGTATTCCGACCTTCGTGTAGAGGAGCTATGTTACAAGTTGACCCCGTTTCGTGATTTTCTGAGACATAGGTGCGTTAAAATTTACTTGCGAAACATTTTTTAAAGTTTCTACGGACATATACTAATGGCTATGGATCCTTAAGATTCAATCGCCAATAAAATTTGTAGTTACTTGGATATAATGCGGTCATGATCGCAGATGGACTTAAATGACCTTGTGAACATTATGAAATTTTTCCCCTATTTGCAAAGAAACAAACCTAGAATCTCGCAAAGATATCGTTTCCAATATTTCTCGAGATAGAGGAGGCCTTGTTCAGGGAAGTTTGAAGCCTCCTGGAACCCTTTTCTGAAACACACCATTTGGATCGTACTTGTGACTGACAGCCTTCAACTTGGCAATGTTCTCAGCACCATAGCCTTGTATGACCTTTTGCCACGGCGATGCATAGTTGAGGTAAACGAGATCAAAATGTTGGCCGAGCTTCTTCGCCTGGATGTCGATTTCAGCAACCACACTTTGTGCAACCCGAGTCATGAGTGCATCATCAGACGCATTTGTCCACCCCATTGCTATGCCCACAATAACCAAACCGCCTTGCTTACCCGAAAGGCCTAGTACATTAGTCCCTGGGGCAGCCTTACTATAAGCGATTTCAGGAATAGGCTCCGACAAAAGGCGATACTGGAAACCGGTGGCACCAGCAAGTGCTGCTACACTGTTATTCCATGCATTGAATGCCGCAGTTAACATTTCCAGACTCGACCCATGTGACGTAGTTGCTAGGAGAGTTCTATAGAATCCATTAGTTTTCATTTTATTCCAACTGTTTCAGAGATGTAAATTCGCATCGCATACCGAAAGCCGTTTGGGTTGCCTGCAGCTCCCTCATCTGCAAAATTCGACAGGTTCCCTACCCTTAACGTATCGCTGGTATGGGAAATGTCCGTGAAGGGCTTGAAGAAGGCCGGAAACTCTACTGCCTTGGTGTAATGAAGAGTGTTACTAACACTATAGCCTCCTTGATCAGCATAAGCGAAAGTTTGGACCAAGGACGCGTGCTTGTCGTATTTAATAGCTGATGCTAAATTTGAAGTAGCAATCAGTTGCTGAGGGACAGTGTCAATTTTGTAATTGACATTTCCACCCCATAGATCACCCTGCTCATATATGTTGAAATCAATACGGGTGACCACACCGAAGTTATTGGACCCGCCGCGAAGAGCGTGCAGTAAGTCCGTGTTCTCGTGCTCATTTGCATTCTTTACTTTTCCGTCGGCGAGGACAATCTCAAAGTTTTTCACAGTGTCACATGTCCAGCCATAACGCGGTGAGAAGGACGAAATTCCCCCACCTAACGTGAGTCCTCCCACGCCTACAGTTCCTACACGGCCACCAGCAACAACCCGGCCGAATTTCTCAACTTCTTTGTATACCTTTCCCAATCGAGCTCCTGGACCAACAGAAGCAATTGTTTTATTATCCTTCACCTGCACAGTATCTAGTCCTTGCAAATCGATGGTGATGCCATTGGCAATGTTCGCAGCGCCTGCCCACACCGTGTGACCACCAGAGCGAACAGCGAAACTGCAGTCAAGGCCAGTCAAGGTTGCGACAGCTTTGGCGACATCGGCGGTTGAGCTAGGGGAGACGATGCAGTTTGGATGCACTTCGGCCTCTTGTGCAGAAAAATACGAATTCAGTGATGCGTTGTACGCCTGACTTCCAGGGTAGGATATCCTGTTAATGGCCAAAACGGACAAGAGAGCCAGGCACTATTCACAGAATATGTCAGTCGAGATGAATATTTAGTTTTAGGCATTTCATTTATGATTTTGACTCCAAGGTTGCAGAGATGATTACCTACACAGCTGGATGGATCGCCCATAGTGACTGTAATCGAGTGAAAAGCAATCAGAAAAGTTCAATTCTTCGGAGAATTTTCGGCTTTGAGTAGGCGGAACTAATGTAAAGTTCGACAGTTGTATCTCGAGCACGCGATACGGGCATGTCATTTAATAGTAATCATCGACTTTTGTAAGTTACTTCGCACCCCTGACGGGTTGATATTAACCCTGTAGAGGTGGAGTGATGATGACGATTTAAGTTTATTGACTTGACAGGGGAAAATACACATGCAGGTGTGCTTCACATGCAGTTGGGGGCGCTCGTGTAAGAATCGGTAAGATTAACAAGGAGTATTGAAAGTCCGGCACCTGTTTGAGCTAGTGCACCTTCATGCATGTTTAAAAATAGTCATCATAATAACCCCCATTGATACAATCAATTAGATATACAATGCGGTAACTAATCTGGTTATGGCCGCTGCAACGAGCAGCCATTATGTAGTATAGGTGTGTTGCTTGTTCTAATTGTTTTGAGAGTCTTTACGGACGACCTTATACCACCTAATGAATTAGCAAAGCTTTTTCGGCAAAAGGAATCAAGATCTCACTTGGAAGATTTCGGCCGTGATGTTATTCGTACCCACTTGGATCAAACCAACTCCGATAGCTGCGTTTAGCCATCCGTAGTGTTCGTTGCCAGTCTCAAACTCGTAGGTTAAATATGGCGACTTTCCTCGGCCAGAGATAAGTATCAGAGCACCATCGTTCGTTTCTAGAACAATTTTGGCTTCTGGGGTGAAGACCTTGTTTTCCCCGTCGTAATTGCCCCAGTCTCCTCCAGCATTTAGAACCTTGCCTAAAATCCTGCAATCAGGCCTATGTGGTGTGGTAATACAATTTCGATACGAACCTTCAAGTTTGGGTCCTGAAAATGTCCCTCCTGTGATCGGAATGAAGAGCCTATTCCCGTGTCCACCATTTCCAACAATCATGGGCGCCGACTCCGTGGCCTGGACGGTAAGGAGATAATTCAAGCTTGGTGGAGTCGGCTGAGTCTCGTTTCCGAGCGCAATACTTGCGAACGTTGGCATAGCCAGCAGAAGTGATGACGAATACATCCTAGGCAAATTTACCAGACCTGATATTCTCGAAGCAAAGTATGTTACCTACTGATTCTCTGGGGATCTTGTTTATATGCAGGTACATTTCCAAGTCTAGGGCACACACGTAAATCGTCTGTCATAGCCCTTCTATCCATTTGCATGTTCACTGGTGACTGAGGTATCGCGGAGTTTGTTTCAAAAGCGGACCTTGGACTACCACAAATGCCACTGTTCTTGGCATCGGGCACCCACCAGTAAGCCAGAACCAAACTTTACTCCGCAGGAACTCCATCGGCAATTTTTCATGCACCCCCGCGCAAACATCTTCCGAAGTTGAATGAAGATGATGACACAGCCTTAAATCACATGCAGCATCGGAAACTGAAGAATTTCCAATCTTCCATACTTATACGTCGATTTTTTTTCTCTTAAATACCTATTGAGTGTGTATGCTCAAAGACACAAAATATGATCCAGGGACTAGGTCAAATATTGATCACAAACTCGTGTTGTCGGCAGGTACGGTCAGCAGGAAATGTTGACAATAGAAACCGAAAGAGTAAACTGTGGAATATAATTGTGAAGCGCCGTGATATCTTCTGAAAATATCATTATGTAGTGATACCTCAAATAGCTTAACCCAAACTTTACAAGATAAATGACAAAATGAACACTATCGTTGCTTCGCAGCCAAGATGAAGCGCACAGGCACTATCATCCAACTCATTTTTTGGTGTTCATCACTTGCGCAACTTTTGCTAACTCACCAGATGCTTTGAGAAAGCCATCCAAAACAGAGTCCTAATTGTAATTGTTAAACGTTTTTCTGAAGCCAAGAGTAAAAGACCCCTAAGATCATATAAACTTACAAACACTGACTGTGGCAACAGTCTTAACGCCCATCGATTCATTCCAGCATCCTTGCCCACCCACACCTCCCCTTTTGTGCCCTTTTCTATTTCTCCAATAACCTTGAGGGCATATGTGCGTATGTCCGGCGCTCCTTCCTGGAGTCGACCATCGGATAGACGTTCAATGTATTCGCGAATCACATAGTAATACGAGGTCTCGGGGATTTTTGGTTTTTCAATATTATCGAAAGCGGGGGTTTTGACACTGGTAGTGATGAGAGTCATAGTGCGGACGCCGAGGGGGTCAAATTCGCGACGCCAAATCTCGCTAGCCATGGTGAGTGCCGCTTTGGAACTATTGTAAATGCCTTTTTTGGGTTAAGAAGCTTGTTAGCAAGTCGATTGATTCCGTAAATAAAGGGCAGAAGAGACCAATACTTACTACCAAAAGCCATTGGGACATATCCGGCAGCAGATGACTGATTTACAACACATCCTCGAGCTTCGATGAGAAGGGGAGCGAAGGCCTGTACCATCGCCAAAGGAGCCCAGAAGTTCAAGTCGAAGAGCTTGCGGCCCTCCTCGAGAGGTACATCCAACGCTGGTCGAATGAAGTTCTGCCCACTGTTGTTGACAAGAACGTCCAATCGGCCACCTGTATGTCTAGTGACATCGGAAACTGCAGCAGCAATGGATTCTGAAGACAACACGTCGAGAGTCAAAGGTGTGACATTGGATGCCTTAGACAGAGTAGGTGGAAGTTTAGATGGGTTTCGTAAGGTCGCAAAGACGTGATATCCCTTCTCGCGAAATACTTCGGCTAGGCCGGCTCCAATGCCTCCAGCAGAGCAACCAGTGATGAGAACTGATCTTTTGAGAGCGGCCATTTTGAATTGACGGTTATGTTAGGTAGGTGGGTCTTCGAGGTACGCTGACGTTTTTCCAGTATTTGTGCGGAGTTAAAGCTTGCTAATGTGAACACTAGAAGCAAGAGAGGAGGGGTCAAGACTAGAGCACTGGACGGGTTTACAGTTTACAAACTCCTGAACGGAATTGGGAATGCCGCTTACCGTCCATGCATGAGACTCCTGTCTGCGCAAGGGGTACGTTTATCACACGCTATTCCGAAAACGGAATACACAAATGGCTTGGCAGATTGCTTACCCGACACCATGCCGGAAGAAGAATATAAACAACGCTTGGCAGGATGACGCCACCTATCAAGGCCCCACTACCCACCCCAACAGCATTCGATTCATTCACGCTTCTTCCTCTATCCGCTTCTAGTTTACAAAGGTAGACGTGCCAAGAGCCGCAATGGAGGAAATCATATCACCGCCTTCCGGCTTCTCATCTCGGATGCCATTCATTGTTTCGTCCAGTGTTGATGGAATTGATCAAGCCACCCGAAAGCTGATCAGAAGCCATGTCATGCGTGGGAAAAAGCAGAAGAAGACTAAAGGAAGAGCAACGGCAGGCCCGAAGTCCACCAATCCGGCCCAAAACAGTCTGGTCAAGTTACAAGATGTCATTAACATGTACATGGCAATACAGCCTGGCCGTGTTGGTATCCACATGTACTTTGTGGATTTCCCTAGGGAAATAGAGCCTTCGATGTTGATGAAGATGGCGCAAGGTTGGTAACTTCTCAGCCTCATCTGGCTGTTGTTGGTGTGAGTTATTGACTCGCCTCAAGTCTCCACGGTTGCGATACGAATAATATTCCCTCTTCTTATGGGGATTGGATACCACCCAGATGGTAAGGGCTGGCTATATCCAGTGGGACATGACGTGGTGGCTCTTCACATGAACGCCTTCGCAATACAAAGCTTTATTGATAGAGTCTTAAACTGTCAGCCTGCACACCAGGTAAACCCTGTTGCCATGCTGCATTATCAGAAGGGTCTCATGCTTTTGCGACAGAGACTTGATGGAAACGATGATCAAGCAAAAATCTCAGACGATACTATCAGCGCTATCTTGAAATTGGCTAGTGCTGCACAGTTCGAGGGCGACGCTGATATCTCAAGACAGCATATTCAAGGTCTTCAGAAGATGATAGCATTACGAGGGGGTTTAAGTGCATTCGCAGGCAACCCAAAACTTTTGGTGGAGATATGGAGGTACCCACGCACATCTTAGCCAATCAGTCATTATGTACTGATATAAGCATTTTAGATGTGACTTGGGCATTGCATTACTCGCTGACTCAGACCCCATATTCTACCGCTACTTGGCTGAGCCAGTGCCTGATTACCCTGATCAGATCCTTTCAAGCTTTGGGCCGAGGATACGTTGCTTGGAGGATTCTTCGTTTGTACAAGACTTGGATGCAGACTTGGCTGAGGCTTGGCGGGTCACACGGAAGTTTTGTCTGCTGGCCAATCTTGGGACACAGACCCAGACGTTGATCCATCCAACAACGATATACGGAGCCATGACAGCTTTGATGTACCGCCTTCTCCGTATGTCGTTTGATGCGGGTTCACTGGATGAGACTATACGACTCGGCCTGTTAACTTTCACTTACCATATATTCTTGCAGTGGAAAGATATATGTCTTCCCCGCCATGCATTTTATGACCGCTATCGAGATTATCTTGTATATCAACAGCTTGATGTTAAGATCCCCTCGCAGGTATTGCTTTGGCTCTTGATGATGGGGGCGGTTTCTATTTTCCACGCCTCAGAAGAGACATGGCTGAGTCATTACTTACAGAGACAAATCGCGCTCTGTGAGGTGAAGAGTTGGAATGATTTGGAGGAACAGCTCAAGACGTGCATGTGGATCTCACTTTTGGATGAAAAACGCGGGAAAGACACGTATGATTGGCTTCATACAGTCTCTAGCTCGCAATCGCTACAACAGTGATTGAACTATTGGTGTCTATAATTTTTTCATTTAACCTTCTTATAGATCTAAATATTCACGATGGGTAGTTAGACTAAGTAGGCGAGGCAGATGTCGAGAGCGAGACTGTTCACATCACGCAGGTCCTGGAGGACGCGGAGTAGAGTGTGGTAGGCAGCGTTGCCGTCTTGCGTGCGCACCTGCTGAGCCTGAAGGAATGAAACAGCTGTAGCCAATGGATTAGGGAGGAATGGGTGGGCCTTGAAGCAGCTCAGCAAAGGCAAGGCGTGAACAAGGCTAGCCATGTCGGCGGTGGCCCTCGAGGCCTTTTGCTCGTAGCCTGGACCCATGGTGTGATAAGGTGAGACCTGTGCGATGGAGCCAAGACAGACGATCGCGCTATGGGCCAGCATGTGCGTGAAGAAGAGCATAGGATCGCGCTCTGTCCCTTCACCCTCGTCTAGCTCCCCCACCTCACCCCCGCTTTTACCTAGCAGTCGGATGCGCCGGCCTACAGCACTATCTAGCGCCTCGTGCCGCCCCCAGAAGGCGCTGCTGCCCGAGCCGATGGCATCGCTCATGCCCCTGTCTCTATCCCTGCCTGCCGCCCGCCGGTGGGCCATACAGCGATTATGTAGCGTTGCCAGCACTGCGCACTCAGCAAAAGGCGAAAGCGGCTCGGCCGTGGCTATCGCATCCGCTAATGAAGTTGTCCGCACCATCTTACCGTTCTGAAAGTGTGCCTCAGGTGCAGGGAGGCGTGTTCCTACCATGTCCTCATACAACGTCAGCGGCCACTCGTTACGCCAGCACAGGAAGCAGTCGAGGTTGTATGCGACCCAAAACGTCCGCCTCCTTTCTTCTATCTCCACAAAACTGGTAAAAATCTTACCGATCTCGCCTTCGTCCATGTTATGCAGTCGCGCCATCTGGACGAGCCGAAATGCCCGCCCCGCGGTTAGCATCGCTTGCTCTTCACTCGTCCGCAAACATTCGTAGTGCGCCATCAGGAGCCATGCTTGGATGTACTCAATTTGTGCTGCTTGCCTTGACTCCTCTAGCAGACGGTAGGTCTCTGCGTAGAGCACACCCACAAGGCTTCGATAGGGAGCTGACATTGCCGCCGCCAGCGTCCGCATCGCTGACCTTAGACACGCTCGGGCTGGTGATGGATTATTTTCGCTCGCCCAAGCAAAATATCGCCGTTGATGCACCATTGGGCAGATTATATGCGCTCTATCGAAGTATACGTCGTCCCTATAAGCTTTTGATTAGCCTTCTTTCTGGTACTTTCAGGACGAACAATGGCAATCGAAACGGGATCTGATGTAGAACAAAGTGGCTCACGCACAAATCGGCCAACATCAAATGTGAAATTTCAACATCCGCCGCCAACATGGGATTAATATTCCCAAGCCCCAAGTGTTCATCTAAGCTCATATTGAAAGACATGCTCGGCGATGTTAGCCCGCAGTCAATCCCAAATCTTTCTGTTGGAATAACTACAGCCCCAGGATCTGCGATTTTCGCTGTTGTTGTCCACGGGACGCAACTATTGGAGATGATTTGAATGTCGTTCTGGGAGTTCTGTTCCAATCCAGCCATCAATGGCTCAGGTATGGCAACTGCCTGCACGGCGTCCTCGGTTCCAGGCGGCGATTCAACAACTGGCTCTATTTCACTACCAGACTGCTTGCCTAGTTCCCACTCAAGCATAGCTAGTGAGAATCGTTTCGTCAACCACTATATTACGCACCATAAAGACAAACACAATGGATTTAGGGTTGGGAATCTGGACATTATCTTCACTAACCGAAGCTCTCGGCAATCGTGTTGGAGGTGCATATGGAAGGAGAAAATATGGAATACTGGGCTCACCTATTCGTGACCTCATCATATCAAGTTGGCCTTTTTTCGGGCCTCTTTGTGGTCTTTTAGACACAATGATACATTGTTGCACTCCGTTCTCCGTACAAGAACCGCATTTTGGGCGTATACGATCACAACGTGCCTTCCGTCGACGGCATTCCTCACATGCAAATCCATGTTGTTGTCGTAGCCCATTCCCCTGCATTTTTTATGTCTTTATAAAATCTGTGTCGCGCTCTTGGTAATCTTTAGCCTGGAACGAGGAGATGAGCACTTGTCATCTACCCCCACCATGAGTTTGATGGATAAGAAGTCTGTAATGATATATTTCTAAGCCTAGCCATTGTTAGTCATGGTCATCATTCTTAGACCGGTTATACAGCCCCCACTACTTCGTGCCGTTACTCTATTTGCCTTACCCCGATTCGAAAGAATAAGATGGCTTGCATACCCACCTGTTCCCTCTCCGTCTGATAACAGGCACTTTCTCCACACCTGATAACGCCTTACGGAGATTATGTGAGAAGTTAATTCGTTTTACAAAGCCTAACGCCAGCCCTCAAATAGCCACATCCGTAGGTAGTTGCGAGTCTGGTTAGTTGCGGACCTGGCTCTGTGCTCTTCATTACTCACACTGTTCTCCACGTTACTCATAATTTCCTCCATTTTAGATCGTTATGGAAAAGCACGCGTGAGCCTCATCGCTGCTAGCCAATCAATGGAAACCTGAGTACAAAATCCAGGCCTCGGAGGTGAGATCCTGAAGGATCTTGAACCCTCTTAGCATTGAAAACGGGCTATAAGCATACTTAAGCGTGGCGTAGATGCACACGCTAACATGGAACATAAGGATTGACGTGTTGGATTTTAGCGGATGTGATTTTCGCTTCGGCTAAATAGCGCTCGCATTCACTCATCCATCACAAATACACAGCTACATGGATAATCGCCTACAAATGCCGAAGTTCTAATAATATGAAGTAAGAGTAACACCGTATTGAAGATTCATAAAATTTAATCTCTAACTGCGAAAGCCGAACGTGATTTCTCCAAAATAAATTTGATGAAAGTTCTCATGATTGACTAAAATACATCATTCCTTCAAATCGCTGCATTAAAGGGTCAAATTTCAGATAGGGGTCGTTACCAAATCTGAGTAGATAGCAAATCGCCCTGCGATACCAGGATATTGAACTGCACCATTACCGCCAGGAGTTACACAATCAATTTATCGCACGAGGGAGCAGGCTACGCGTCGATCCAGCGAATGCTCCATCTTCGATTAGTCTAATCTCAGACATTATGTACGTAAGCTGATGCCAATATTACTGTCGCAATGCCCGGGCCGCGACCTGAAAGTTTATCAGGTCAGGCACACTCTGCTGCGCACATATCCTGAGATTCTCTTGCAGAACTATGTGCTTATCTATTACTGAGTGCCCGCGATTGCACCTTTAATATTTTAAAGCATGAAGGAAGTGTGAAAACAAGGGTCGGCTCGGTTAGGCGGCCGCCGTTTGAGCAAAAACGGCAGACCAGAGACCTGGCATGAAGGATTTCAAGTAAACTATATCTATTCGGTTAGCAAAGCGACGACTGAATCTTACCCAACACGTGGTAGGCCTGACAGCTGTGTGCCCCGTCATGGAACACGCGTGCGTCGTGAGTACCAACACTCTAGGGTCCATTTCGGTTGCACAAATAATGTTTCGCTTATAAGAGAATGAGCCGGATAATTCAAGCGGGTAAATATGTATTATCTCCGAACCTCAAAAGTGGGTAGAAGGACCTTGGGTACCAGCTAAACCTTGAAGTTTTGAGAACCAATTGGAATGCGCATCGTTTTACGAGCAGCAATCACCCCGCTTTTCAGATGCTGTCTGGGTGGGATGCACGGGGACCCACGTGAGATATGCAATCAGCTTGCGTCACACCAGACGTTCAGGGTACGTGGTTGCAGTGCACGCCAATAGGCACGGAATTGAAATTCGCTTTTGCGCTTGCTTTTGAGGGTCGGCCTGACAATTCCACCGCCTCCCCTGTATGATCAAAGCGCGACCGGAATCGTCCTCCGACAAGATTCCGCTCTGGATTCCGCGCCATATAACGCGAATTGATCCCAGGTACTCAACTACTCTACTACTACTAAAATTTAAAATAACATAGCCAAACAGTGTGTTACGAGATAGCTGGAGGGTTATATGCAAGCCGCCAAGGGATATTGACAACGATGAGCACAACTCAAACCCCGAGCGAAAAGACGCCCGAGAATTCGAAACCTGGAACATTAAATGAGCAAAGTTATGATAAGGAAAGGAGCAATAGGGACCAAAGCGAAATCGAAAACAACAAGGAGCAGCGCGATCAAGGCGAAACTGGGGAAGAATCACCAGCATACGAGCGCCAATATGTTACTGGTATTGCCCGGTGGCTGATTCTGGGTCCTGTGACCCTCACCTATTTCACGTTCTTTCTCGATCTAGCTGTTCTCTCTACAGCCACTCCCGCTATTACCTCTGATTTCAATTCATTAATCGATATTGGCTGGTACGTTCAAGAACTAGTCTTCGTTGACACATCTCTTTCACTCATGCCTCGCTGATATTGGTTTTGCATCAGGTATGGAGGTGCGTATCAACTTGGCAGTGCTGCTTTCCAGCCCATGGCCGGCAAATTATTTCGTTACTTTTCGATCAAGGTAGGTTTCCTAAGTATCCTGTGACTACGTTTTAGTTGATCAATGCCTAACTCGGCAATGCCGCTTAGTGGACCTTTTTATCCTTCTTCTTCGTTTTCGTAGTCGGCTCTGCATTATGTGGAGCCGCTCAGTCTTCGACAATGTTCATCGTTGGCAGAGCTATAGCAGGTGTGGGATCCTCGGGAATAGGAAACGGCGCTTTGACAATCATCTCTGCCATCTTGCCTCCCCGCGCTCAGGCACAGGCTATGGGCGTTAACATGGGCCTTGGTCAACTGGGGCTTGCCCTGGGCCCCATTATTGGTGGATTGTTCACGGAATATGTTTCGTGGCGGTGGTGTATGTTACTACCCTTTTCTTTTACAATCATTCGAGTGTGACACAATGCTGACCAGAGGTAATTCATTAGGCTTCTATATCAACTTGCCCATAGGTGCTGTAGTTGGAGGGTTACTTTTCATGTTCACGATCCCTGAGCCAGCACCTAAACCTCCTCCTAGACAAGTAATAAAAACGGCGATCAAATCTCTGGACCTTCCCGGGTTTATGCTCGTGGCACCGGCGGCGGTGATGTTTCTCTTGGGTTTACAATATGGCGGAAACCAGTATGAGTGGAGCAGCTCGGTGGTTATTGGTCTCATTGTCGGTGGGGTGGTGACATTCTTACTATTTCTAGCATGGGAGCGCCGTGCGGGAGATGAGGCCATGGTACCATTCGCTATGCTAAAACATCGCATCATCTGGTCTGCGGCAGGCAACATGTTTTTCCTCCTCGCTACCGTCCTTGTTGCCGACTTTTATTTGGCGATCTACTTCCAGGCCATTCTTGACGATTCGCCACTTATGAGTGGTGTGCACATGCTACCGACAACTATCGGCATAGTCTTATTTACCATGATCTCAGGCCTAGCGAGTAAGTCCTCGAAGCTCACTGTTTCTTATCCAATATATTTGAAGAATATTCTTGCTGACTACATTTCAACCATACAGTTGAAGCCTTTGGATATTATCTGCCTTGGGTTGTCTCAGGGGCTGCTATATCAGCCATCGGTTACGGTCTTTTCTCTATGCTGAGTCCTACAACTACAACGGCACAATGGATCGGATTTCAGGTATTCTATGGTGTTGGAGGTGGTTCAATGGCTGCAGGTGTACGATTCTCTATCTGAGCTGTTACACGCCATATTGGTATCAAATCCGCTAACATCAAGTAAAGGCTTTCATCGCAGTGCAAAACATCGTGCCCGCGCCTCAGATTCCAACAGCAATGTCCATCGTTCTATTTTGCCAGAATATTGGTGCCGCTGTGGCGCTTCCCGCCGCAAACGCCATCTTCAGCAACACTCTTCGCAGAGAGCTCCGAAAGCGCATTGACGTGATTCGCGTTCAGCCTAACACTATCGTTGATGCTGGTGTTCGCTCAATTCGTGGACTTGTCTCAGGGGATGCACTCGCTGCTACGCTACAAGCCTACAGTAACAGTATCGACGTTGTCATGTACCTTGGAATTGGAGTCGCAATTGCCGCCTTTGCATTTGCATGGGGCCTGGGCTTCAAAGATATCCGCAAGGAAAAAGAATTGAAAGCACTTAGGGAATCAGCAGTTGCTGATGACTGGTGATTCTACTAGCGAGCTGAATGCTTAAATAGTTAGGATGGTAGGTAGATATTATGTGTAAAGTGGTAAGTGTTGGAACACGTTATGGCTGGAAAGGAGAATAGCTGTGGAGGGTAATCAAGAATCATAAACAAAAGCCTTAGAAAGAGCCCATAGATGATTGCTGAGGCGGACTGATGGCAAGTTGGAAATTCTTTATGTATTAATACACGTTCGCTAGAACATACTTTTGTACAAAACTTTAACGTGGTTTACAAGCGAGTGGCGAAAACAAGTGAGTGAAGAATACAACCAAGTGTCGAATACAATCAATTGACGATAACAACTCTGTTGAATAATATAGATTCTTGGATATAACTTTGTATATTTGTTCTAAATAGTATAATAGGTATTTTAAAAAATATTTAAAAATATAGCGCAAGTTACTATAAATTAGGGGCTAAAATAGTGCTGAAAAAGAATAAAATAGTATTAACGTATTCTATCAGCGAAGCGGCCATTTCACCGAAACGGCCACTCTAAAACATACCAAAAAATACAAAACTCAACACCTATTATCTCTACAACTACAACATATTAAGTTCTAAAATTTTAATAGATTACTACTATATATATAATCTTTTATCGATTAAATTTTAAAATCGGGAAGTTTAGTTGTTCTAAAGTTAATAAGAAATAAGTATTTTTAACGCTAAAAATTCTACTATCTTAAGAACTACTTCGCTACACGTTTTAAAAATTTAATAGATTAAAGGCAATATATATAGTAGTAATCTATTAAATTTTTAGAATTTATTATCTAGTAGTTGTAGAGATAATAGGTATTAGGTTTTGGATTTTTTGGTGGCCGTTTCGGTGATATGGCCGCTTCGCTGATAGAATACGTTAAGTTTAAAATATTGTATTAGTTTAGTTGTTAAGGGGTGGCTGGAAGACAATAGTACTTGCCGTAGGACACAGGAGATAGTGAAGGGATAACAAGTAGTGTTTCAATCGTAGTTCTAGTAATGTGAATAATACTTGCTTTGCTCTGTTCGCAAGTGTAGAGCCTTTTATGCGCTGGTGAAGCGCATCGGCCCCGTTCTAGACTAATACTAGAGCAACGTAAGGATTACCAACGTATCGGCTCCACTCTAGACTAGTACCAGAGTTCCCAAGGATCTCGAGGATTCCGAGGACCTTCGTCACATTAGTAGAGTAAAAGCCAATCTACTAATAGCGGTCCAACTAATAAGGAGGTTTAGGGTATACCTAGCGGCTCCTAATTAGCTACCTCTACTACTTTGCCTTATATCTAACAAGTGGACTATCTTTTAAATATATAGGATCTGTATCCTATAAATAAAATAAAGGCTTCTATAGAAGTACCAAGGAGTAAAACTTTAGTTTTAGAATCTATTATACAGCTGTGATAGAGATAAGTCCGTAATAACTGAACAGTGGTTTGAGTGTCAAGTACGGGAATCATGGTTGTGAAACGATTTGAGACAGTTTTAGAGAAGAGGTATAAATTTTCCCTTATACAAATTCATCGAAGCGCACAACCATGTAGTTTCTCATATGATTCCATATATATATGGTTCATGGTATGAATTCTATTAAATTAAAAATAGTTTCACAACAAGACCACGATCTTCTGAGCTGAAACACCTTTCATCTGAATATCCATAGCGCTTTGGATCTTATCTAGCCCGGTACCCACAACCACCGGATCAGGCGCTGGCGCAAAATGGCCCGTTGCAAGCGCTTCGGGTAAGAACTCTTTGTAAACACGAGCGACATGGCCATTAGGCTCGCATGCGTCCTTGAGATCAATAAATCTGACTTTCACTCCTGTGAAGCGCGACACAATGGCTTGTTTCAACATTTTCCACAGCAGGGTGATGATGAGGATAGTCTTACCGATAGCAGTCTGCAGCTGGTCCCCGAGTGGTGAGCCGCCCGCCATGGCGATGAACTTGTGCGTTGTGTTTGGGTGGCGTGACAATACGGTCGTGCACACCTCGACAGCGCCATCACCGATGGCATAAGCACCTGAGAGTGGACGGCCTTTGACTACAGCTAGTAGGTCATCGGCCAGCGTCTTGCTCGAATAATCAAACACGTATTGCGCACCAAGTCTCTTCACGAAATCGAAATTTTTCGGTGAACTTGTTGATACAACGTCGTAGCCGGCCGCAACAGCCAACTGAATAGCGTTGGCGCCTACGCTGGATGAGCCACCCGTGATTATGACGATGCGATTTTTCTCGTTCTTGCGTGGAGGTATAGTGGGCATATCAAGACCCAAAAATTCATCATGGAAAAGGCCATAAGCGGCTGTTGAAAGGGTCAACGGCATAACGCAGGCTTGTTCAAAGCTTATTTCGTCCGGCAGGGGTGCGGCCATGTGTTCGCGCACAAGAGTATATCTCTGGAATGCACCTTCGGCAGCATCTCCCGACGCGGGCGCAATGGCAAGGGCAGCAGCCACAACTCGATCGTTGACCTTGAAGCGTTCCACGCCGGAACCAATCTCGACGACAGTCCCAGCAACATCGCCTCCCAGAATGAAGGGATATTTGATATATCCCAACAATATGTCACCCAAAATCTGTTTCTGCCAATCGATTGGATTGATTGCGACGGCACCATTTTGGACCACTATTTGGCCGGGTCCAGGAGATGTGTAAGGGGCAGCAGCCACCTGGAGTGGTCTGACCTGCTTCGCAGAAAGCCAGGCTGCTTCATTTTTGTAGCTCATTTCTTTAGACTAGAGACTGGAGTCTGTTGTGAGGGTTGTAGAAAAATTATCGATAGAGGAGTATGCGAGACCTGGGCATGAAGCTGTTGGATTATGGAGTAGCTGAACGTAGGCTTCGCTGAAAGGATTTTCGAAAGATACCCAAAAAAAAAAAAAAAAAAAGTACGGGTCTCGCTAGATACCTCTCAATTTGTTCCAAGCACGATAAAATATTTCGCTAAACAACTTTTGTTCGTTGGCATGGTAGATAATCAGCCCGACCGAACGGAATGTGAGTCTGAACTCCGCCTTGGCATGCATCCTGCCTGTGCCCTAGTCCCAACATATGCAGACCATGATAGACCTACAATAATTAGTCAATATTTCCGTAACTCAGTCTTCATCCTAGCAAATGGTTCTATGCCCAAGTGTTCAAAGATTGTCCGTCCGCATCAATTATATAACTGACTCCGGTATTGGCGTGATTTGGTGCGTCACACCGAGGTAGAACTGGAACAGTAGGTCACAAGAAGGCATATGTGCGCTATACTCATTTCGTGAAGCTTATTTCAGAGCACTAACAGGCCCGGACATTATTTCTCCGCTCATTTTCGACCCAAAGGGACGCGGAAGGAAATAATATACAAAGCAGCGCATTGAGTCGGACCAGTAGTGAAGGCTACTACCCCAATCGCTGGGCGATTCTGCAAGTTATCACTTTTGATGGGAACCATGATTCTCCAAGATACTTACTAGAAATCCTAACAAGTTCGGTTAAACCTATATTTTATCGTTGGCAGGCTTACTGCCTAGCATTTGAGGCGGAATAGCCCGAAATTTGCTTAGCTCGATCTTCCGCCGCGCACAATTGATGATCCGATCTATTACGTTTTTAGTGGCCTGCGGAGTTACTCTTCCTTCGGGCCCATTGCCACAGTGAGAAGTCGGGCTTACTTACCGTAGTAATCTTAGGGAATGGTTGGTTAGGTTTCTAAGGTGATTTAGGGCTGAACAATTACATCTGAGCCTTCAAGTTGCCCAAGTAAAACCATTTCCATTGGAATCTTCAGTTGTGCTTATTTTAGCGAAGATTGTCTAACTTGGATAAAGACCTTTCGTTGAGTGTATGCGTAGCCATACCTGTGAAATAGTCGATGGTATTTGCACACAATTTAACCGCGAGTCCCCTTATTTAGTCAGCAATCTTCAATCTACCACCTATTCTGTACCGGTATCCTGGGCTTTCCTGTGACGCCATATAGATTATTATAAATCCCAAACTCGCATTTGACAGAGCGCAATGGGAAGTAGCGGCGGCGACTGGCCAAGTATGGATTGGCAAAGCATGCCAATTGCCATTATCGGATTGAGTTGTAAATTTGCTGGCAATGCTAGTAATCCCGAGAAATTGTGGCAGATGCTAGCTGAAGGCAAAAGTGCATGGTCAGAGATTCCATTATCTCGATTTGATGTGAATGGAACGCACCACCCAAATCATGAGAGAATCAACTCGGTACGTTACTTTCCGGTTTTTTTGCTAGATAATTATAAATTCATATGCTAATAGAAGCCCATTTGAAAGACTAATATAAAGGGAGCGCACTTTATAGCCGAGGATCTTGGCTTATTCGACGCCGCGTTCTTCAACTTTTCTGCGGAAACAGCATCAGTAAGATAGCCAAGCTTAGCCAACTTATTTTAGAAAACTCAATTATCTTCGTAGGCTATTGATCCCCAATTTCGATTGCAATTGGAGTCGGCTTATGAGGCCTTGGAGAATGGTAGGTAGCTACCAGATCTATATGGTGACCTCATATCGAGCCATGAATAACACATCATAGCTGGCCTTCCACTTCCAAAACTTGCGGGATCTAATACTTCTGTGTTCGCGGGGATTTTCTCACACGACTACCATGAAGGCTTGATCCGTGACGAAGACCAACTTCCTCGGTTCCTCCCCATTGGCACGTTTTCCGCCATGTCATCAAACAGGATTTCCCATTTTTTTGACCTTCGAGGCGCTAGTATGACGGTAGATACGGGTTGTTCCACGACGCTGGTTGCTCTTCACCAAGCAATCAAAAACTTGCGTAATCATGAGTCGGACATGTCCATCGTAAGCGGCTCCAATCTTCTGTTGGGCCCAGATATGTTCAAGGTGTTCGGATCGCTCGGGATGCTATCCCCGGATGGAAAGTCGTATGCTTTTGATTCCCGAGCAAACGGCTATGGCCGTGGAGAGGGGGTGGCTACCATCGTCATCAAACGACTCAATGATGCACTTGCTTGTGGCGATCCTGTACGAGCTTTGATCCGAGAGACATGCTTGAATCAGGATGGCAAAACAGAGACTATTACAACGCCTTCACAAGAGGCACAGGAGGAGCTTATGCAAGAGTGCTACCGCCGTGCGGGGCTGGATCCTCACGATACACAATATTTTGAAGCCCACGGGACAGGAACACCAACGGGAGATCCCATCGAAGCCCGCGCTATTGCTGCGATTTTTGGTGGGCCTTCTCGAGTAGAAGCATTACGTATTGGGTCACTAAAGACAAATATTGGTCACACAGAGTCAGCCTCCGGGCTGGCCAGTCTTATCAAGGTAGTGTTGGCTTTGGAGAAGAACCAGATACCTCCAAGCATCAACTATAAAACGCCCAATCCCAAGCTAGCACTTGATGATTGGAATCTCAAGGTGGTAGGACATCTGGAACAGTGGCCTATGGATACACCAGATCAACCACGTCGCGCGTCTGTTAATAATTTTGGATACGGTGGTTCGAACGCTCACGTTATATTGGAGGGAGTGGACTCGAGACTCGCGAATTCCCAGCGAATAGCCAACGGCGTACCTGAAAAAGAACACAGTGCGGTACTTGTTCTCAGCGCTCGGGATGAGAAAGCATGTCAACGCACGGTTTCCGACCTTAGGGAATATCTGCAAAATCATCGTACAACAGAGGTTTCCGAGCTGATGCAAAATCTGAGCTACACTCTTGGGGAGCGACGTACGCTTTTTCCCTGGGTAGCTGCCAATGTAGTTCATTTCCACGATGGCAATATTGATCAAGTGATTCAGTCGCTTGAGTCGCCCCAGTTTAAGCCAGTCCGCAGCCCAACCCGTCGTCCGCGTATCGGCATGGTCTTCACGGGCCAAGGAGCGCAATGGTATGCCATGGGACGTGAGTTGATGAAGGCGTATCCGACCTTCAAAGCATCCCTGGAAGAGGCTGAGAGAAATCTCAAAGCTATCGGAGCTGAGTGGTCCCTAATCGAAGAGCTGCAGCGTGATGCACAGACAAGTAAAGTAAACACTACGGCGCTTAGTATACCCATATGTGTTGCACTACAAATCTCGCTCGTACGGTTATTTGAATCATGGGATATTACACCGAATGCTGTCACGAGCCATTCTTCGGGCGAGATAGCTGCAGCATACACTGTTGGAGCTCTGACTCTACGGCAGGCAATGGCGGCGGCCTATCACCGATCCGTACTAGCAGCAGACCTAGCGATGCGTGCAGTGGGAGAAAAAGGTGGAATGATCGCTGTTGGTCTGGGAGCAATAGAAGCGCAAGAAATTCTATGCCGATTGTCCTCGAGTGACAAAGTTGTTGTAGCATGCATCAACAGTCCACAAAGCGTCACCGTAGCTGGAGATGTAAGCGCAGTGGAGGAGTTGGAAGAGTTATGCAAACAAGAGGGCGTGTTCGCACGTCGGCTACGGGTTGATACTGGCTATCATTCACACCACATGCAACCAATTGCCAAACCCTATCTCGAGCTTCTCAGGAAGCACATGAGAAGTAATCAAGGTACCATTGATGGAGAGCCTTTAGATGATGGGGAGACAACCACGGTTTCCTTCTCCTCGTCTGTCACTGGCGGCCGCATCCTCGATATACACAACCTTGCAAACCCAGAGCATTGGGTGAACAGCTTAGTGAAGCCAGTAAGATTTGTTGAAGCATTCACTGACATGATCTTTGGTGGAGCTACCAAGGCCTCCTCAAGCAATGGCACCGGCAATATAGATGTCTTGATCGAAATCGGCCCTCACACAGCACTTGCTGCTCCCATTCGAGAGATTCTGTCGCTGCCCGAGTTTGAGGGTGTTGATATTCCCTACTATGGATCATTAGTACGGAATGAGCATGCAGGGGACAGTATGCGGTCAGCGGCTGTCAATCTGTTGCGTGAAGGTCATCCTGTCGACATGCACAGTATCAATTTCCCCCGTGGCGAGCCAGTTCTGCGTGTTCTCACTGACTTGCCTTCATATCCCTGGAACCATAACAATAGGCACTGGCAAGAATCGCGCATCAGCCGTTCAATTCGTGCACGAAATCAACCGCCTCATGACCTTTTGGGACTGCTCATACCGGGAATAAACCTCGAAACCGCCGCTGTATGGAGAAATATTGTGCGTGTTTCCGAGTCCTCTTGGATCAGTGACCACGTAGTTCAAAATAATATTGTGTATCCCGGTGCTGGTTACATATGCCTTGCCATTGAGGCAATAAGACAGCTCACTCACATCCAAAACTCCACTGGGACCAGCAAAGACATCTCAGGCTATAGGCTACGGGATGTAGAGTTTCTGGCTGCCTTGGTGGTGCCTGATGACACGGATGGCATTGAGATCCAGACGAAGCTGGGACAGGTCAATGAGAAGATTATCGGTGCTCGCGGTTGGAAACACTTTGAGGTCTGTTCCGTAACATTAGATGGTCGCTGGACTTTACATGCCAAGGGTATGATCAAGGTCGATATCGATGGCACTTTAGCCGCTGCAAGTACTCTGGGGTTAACTAAACGCCCATTATCGAGTTATTCGCGCCATGTCGATCCCAACGATTTGTTTTCCAACCTCCGGTCCCGAGGCATTTATCACGGCCCCAAGTTTCAGAACACAACAAAGATTGTGCAAGATGGACACGAGACACGATCTGTGTCATACATCACGATAGCCGACACGTCACTCGTCAACGACTTGCCTCGCGATCATGTTGTACATCCAACTACTCTAGACTCAGTCGTCCTCTCGTCTTATAGTGCACTTCCTGGTGTGGGTGCCCGTGAAGATGATGCCAAATTGCCTCATTCTATCAAGAAGCTATGGGTATCTAGTGGGATCAGTCGTAATGCTGGGCATAAATTTCAATGCCATACCTCGCTGTCGTACGTGAGCTCACAAAACATGCAGGCCAACTCTTTAGTCATAGATGAGCAGGCCCTTGACTCAGAACCTGTTCTTGAGATGCAAGGGCTCGTCTGCCAATCCATGGGTCGTAGTAACAGCATGGGCGACAAAGCAAATAACAAATGGGACAGGGAGCTCTGCAGCAGAATCAAATGGGCGCCGGATCTGTCTTTGGCGCAACCCAAAGCATTTGCAGAATTTAAGAAAAAACACAGTAACTCGGCCGAAGAGGTTGACCGAGAGCTTGTCATTAGGCTAAGACGAGTGTGCGTATACTATTGTCAGGATGCTTTACAGGGCTTGACGCCCAAGGATATCGCTCAGCTTGAGCCTCACCACATCAAGTTTTACCATTGGATGAAGGACCAAATAGAGCTTGCGTCTTCAAAGCATCTCGCCCCTGACAGTAATACGTGGAAGTCGGACAGCCTGCAAGAGCGTGAGCGTGAAATCGCCCTTGCAGCTACGCAGAGTGTCGAGGGTGAAATGGTATGCCATCTCGGGCCACATCTACTCTCCATATTGCGCGGAGAGCGGCCTCCGCTCGAAGTTATGATGGAAGGGCGGTTACTGTATAAATATTATGCTGACGCGATTCGTATGGGTCCTTCTTTGGTGCAATTGGCTGCACTACTACGTCAAGTTGTGCACAAAAATCCGCGTGCGCGAATCCTGGAGATTGGCGGAGGCACTGGAGGTGCCACTAGGCACATGCTCAAAGCGCTGGGCACAGCCGAGAATGGAGGTCCACTGGCAGCACTATGGCACTTCACAGATGTGTCGTCCGGTTTCTTTGAAGCCGCTCGCACCGAGTTTGCAGCGTGGAGCGAGATACTAGAATTCGATAGACTGGATATTGAAAAGGATCCCGCATCACAGGGCTTTGAACCAGCAAGTTACGATATTGTGGTAGCCTGCGAGGTGTTGCATGCAACTAAGAGTATGGCTCGAACTATGGCAAATGTACGCAGTTTGATGAAACCTGGCGCAACCTTGTTGTTGATGGAAACGACTCAAGACCAAGTGGATATTCAATTCACATTTGGCCTCCTTTCTGGCTGGTGGTTGAGCGAAGAGCCAGAGAGACAGTCTAGCCCGTCCCTTACTTTGCCATTCTGTGATAAAGTCCTCAAGGGAGCCGGATTCAGTGGTGTCGAGTTAGATGTCCCCGACTGCGATAGCGATGATCTCTACTCAATCAGCGTCATTTTGTCCAGGGCTTCCTCTAAACAAAATGATTCTAAGTCCGTCAATGGCTCCTTGTCAGAAGATATCCTTCTCATCATTAGTAACAAGGAGAAGCTTCCAAGTGGCTTCTTGAAATCGCTAAAGAACAGCATCCAAGAGTCCACTGGCGGTATCGTCCCTCGTGTGGAAGCTATTGAGGATATTACAAACAGCAGCACGTATAGCGACAAAATATGTGTGTTCTTGGGCGAGGTGATGGAGCCAATCTTGCATAACGTCGATAGGACTTACTTTGAAGCAATCAAGACCATGGCAAATAGTTGCAAAGGCCTCATTTGGGTGACCGTTGGTGGTGCTGTAGAGTCAAGAAATCCGAATTGTAGCCTAAGCCACGGCTTACTACGTACTCTGCGAAACGAATACATGGGTCGACGGTATTATTCTCTGGACCTCGACGGGAAGCTGGGTGTAAATATATGGCCGCCGAGCACCGCGTCCACCGTCGCAAAGATCATCGAGCTGGGTTTCGGCCATGGCAAGCTCGAGGACACTTCGGCAGCCACCGACTTCGAGTATGCTGAGCGAGATGGAGTACTACTTGTCCCTCGGCTGTACAAAGATACCACCTTCAATAACATGCTTGCAGCCCGTCCAGCAATCGATTGGCAAAACCCTGAAACTATTCTTACAAAAGAGCCATTATTTCAATCAAATCGCCCACTGCGCTTAGAGGTTGGCGTCCCCGGTCTCCTGGATACAATTGCTTTTGCAGATCACGAGCTTGGCATATACTCATCTTTAGCTCTTGACATGGTCGAGATAGAGCCACGGGCATACGGACTCAACTTCCGCGACGTGATGGTTGCCATGGGCCAGCTTAAGGAGCACGTCATGGGCCTCGAATGCTCTGGTGTTATCATGCGGGTGGGCAATGAGGCTCAGGAACAAGGCTTCAAGGTTGGCGACCGCGTGATGGCACTCCTTTTGGGCCCATTCTCAACCCGCGCGCAAATCTCGTGGCACGGTGTGGTACACATGCCTGAGGGATTGAGTTTCGAGGATGCGGCATCGCTGCCAATGGTATTCAGCACCGCTTATGTCGGCCTCGTCGATATTGCACGATTACAGAAAGGACAATCGATCTTGATCCATGCAGCAGCGGGAGGTGTTGGACAGGCCGCCATCATGTTGAGCAAGTATCTGGGCGCTGGCGAGATTTTCGTTACCGTCGGCTCTCAGGAAAAACGAGATTTGATCAAACATGAGTATAATATTCCGGATAACCATATATTTAGCAGTCGCGATGAGTCGTTTGCGCCCGGTGTCCTCGCGGCCACAAACGGCCGTGGTGTGGATGTGGTGCTCAACTCGCTCGCTGGCCCGCTACTACAAGCAAGCTTTGAAGTGGTAGCGACCTTTGGGCATCTTGTCGAGATTGGGAAAATGGATCTTGAAGGCAATAGCCTTCTTGAGATGGGAGCATTCGCTCGGGTGGCATCCTACACGTCACTCGATATGATGACACTTCTGCGCCAGCGTGGCAAGGACTCACACCGCGTGCTATCGGAGGTAGCTCGTCTTGTTGAGAGGCGCGAGATCATTCCCGTTTCTCCCGTAACCACGTACTCGATGGGCGATTGCGCAAAAGCTTTCCGTCTTTTGCAGACTGGCAAGCACACTGGAAAGGTTGTACTGTCGACCAAGTTTGACGAAGAGGTCGATGTGCACCCTCGGGCAGCTCCAACTGCTCGACTTAGAGAAGATGCTTCCTATCTGCTAGTTGGTGGTGTCGGTGGGCTTGGACGATCCATTGCCAGGTGGATGATCGACCACGGAGCCAGAAACCTGATATTGTTATCACGTAGCGCGGGCGATGTCGCGAAGACGGGTGCCTTTGTGGCCGAATTGCGCGAAACCGGCTGCCATGTGATGGCAATTAGTTGCAATGTCAGTATTGCCGGACAGCTCTCAAAAGCACTTCGCAGCTGCGAGGATAATGGTCTACCACCAGTTCGAGGAATTATTCAAGGCGCCATGGTCCTGCAGGATTCGGTCTTCGAGCAGATGACCCTGGAGGATTGGCAAACATGCATTCAACCAAAGGTCCACAGTACCTGGAATCTGCATGTACAGTGGTCTCGACCTGGATCGCTCGACTTCTTCGTGATGCTTTCATCCTTTTCTGGCCTATTGGGCATAGTTAGCCAGGCCAACTACGCCGCAGGTAGCGTTTATCAGGATGCAATGGCGTATTGGCGTCAGTCCCAGGGACTTCCGGGAGTCTCGCTTGACCTTGGAGCTGTTAAAGGTGTTGGTTACGTGGCTGAGACCGCAGGGGTCGCTGACCGCATGCGACGGACGGGCGAGACGTTGATGCTAGAAGAGGACGCTGTATTGCAAGCACTGCAAGCCGCTATACTTCACCCCGAACAACATTCACAGATGTTACTAGGATTGAACACGGGTCCCGGCCCGCAATGGGACAAGGATGGAAAATCACAAATGCCTCGTGATGCGCGCTTCCTTCCGCTTACGTACCGCGAGTCTCGTAGCCAAGAAGCAGGCTTGGGGAATGACAAAGTCGCTGGAGGCTCAGGAGGCCAAAGTCTCGCGGGAAAATTGGCTGGCGCCGAGTCGCGTGATGTTGCTGCTGAGCTTATAGGCGAAGCAATTTCAACCAAATTGGCTAACATATTCATGCTACCGGCCAACGAGATCGATCTTGCTCAGCCACCTGCACAATATGGAGTCGACTCGCTTATCGCCGTTGAGCTACGCAATATGCTAGTATTACAGGCTGGTGCTGAGGTCTCCATCTTTAGTATCATGCAAAGCGTGTCATTGGCTGCTCTGGCATTGGATGTGGTAGCAAAGAGCAGGCATGTCACAAATTTATCTGCTTAAGTGACCAGATGCTCTAATTTCATTTTATCTAGAAATATTGTGGTGTAGTAGGACCGCACGTGATCGGGGAGTCTTAGGTCAGCCTTGCGGCTCTGCAATGGCTCCGAGTGAGATCGGATGGGGCAGAGAGACACCGACACCAACTCGTCAAATAGCCACTCAATCCATATATTTCAACTCATCTCACCGACTGTGGGTCGCTACCTACCTCCTACCTCCGCATACATCCTAGTATGTCAGAATATTCAAACCTGTTGGGGACTGAGCAGGAGAGTTTTCGTAGAGTCAATCATCCAATCTTTTCAACGGGTAGAGATAAGAACGGAGGCGGAATCCTGGAAAGTAGTATAAATTCGTCAAATTATTAGATGGGTGACATTTGGTTCGATTAAAACGCTAGAGATGAGTGTTTGTGTACTACTCCATAGATGGTAACCGTGGTCTTGACTTCCTTTAGCCACCAGGTCGACATTGTGGCCAATGATCAAGGCTGGACTACATCACGTTAGAATTTCATTTTCCTTTCAGGTATTGCAATGCTTAGAAAAGTCACAGTCCCCCCTCCCCCCCTTTAGAGAGCAGGTACATATCCATGATTTTCTGGTTACTGTTGAGAAAATTGAGAGTGAATGTGAGGCAGTTTCGCCCTCTGATAAATTAAATGGCTTTCTTAGCCTTTGAATTTCAGGTCTTACTGCATCTTGGATTAAATACAAAACTGCTTTATTCTTATTTGAAGACACTAGTCTAGAAGAATACCTCACCAAGTTCAAAAGAAAGTTGGCAAACAGAAGGGTCCCCACACTTGGTAACGAAATCTCTCTACTTAGTCTGCCCCATTTATAATTAAGTCTACCACAGCAGCTGCATGCATCAAAGCTTCATCTCCATAACGGTATCCAACTAATTGAAGGCAGATTGGTGCGTTGTTGTAAGTCTGCGATCCTGTATCTAATCCATGGAGACATCAAAGGTTAGCGTTGATTATCTCACGACATTTTGTGGAGGAAAGGATTATATACATACAAAGACTGTACATTTGAGCATCCTCGGCACCATATTTAGCATTACTAATATCATCGGTGATGTCAAACTCGCGCACTGTATCAACAGGAATGACGACTGCTGGATAATCCAAATAGTTCCATAGGCCTGTATAAGTTGCCGTAGTCCATTGGTCGAGGGGCAACGCTGTGTGTGGTGCTGAAGGCATGAGTATGGCGTCGATGCCGTTCTTGCGGAATACTTCTAGATATTCTCGCGCTGCAGCTTGACGACGCACGTTGAGGTCAAAAAAGCCGCGCAAATCAGTACCTTTCATAGAGAGAAGGCCAACAGCTTTGAGAGAAGGGACTTCAGGTTCACCTGTTCGAGCAAAGAGCTCATAATAGTTCTTATTTGACATTAGCATAGCGCATAAATGTGAAACTCTCAACTGGACCTACTTCACTTCCCAGTAATGACCAATAGCTGAGCAGATTTTCGTAGTGCTCTTTGACGTTTGGTAGCGTTAGAGGGACAATTTCGATGCTATCACTATTCTGAAGAAGATCAGAAGCTTTGTTTAAGCCACGTCGAACTGGCGGTGAAGGGGTATAAATCCCTTCATCTTGTACTATGCCGATGCGGAGTTTTTCCTTAGATACCAAGTTCGTCCATGGCAATGATATCACGGCGCTATCGTATTGCCAAGTCTGCGTTTCCATGGTAGTTTTTAGAAACAACTTTACGTCCCGAAGTGAAGTAGCCATGGGCCCAGCTGAAGAACGGACTCCATCTGTCCCTGGGGTCGTTAAATCTCTCACACCGCCATGTGGGACTATTCCTACACTTGGTTTGAGTCCGTAAATCTTGTTGCAGGCCGATGGAATGCGAATGCTTCCGCCTATGTCTGTACCAACACCAAGTACACTTCCTCGAAGGGCGAGAAGCGCACCTTCACCCCCTGTGCTTCCACCAGCCGTCAATCCCGTATTTCTCGGATTCAAAGTTCTGCCAAAAACATTGTTGTCGCTGTCGCCGGTCATGATTAATTGAGAGAGGTTAGTTTTGCAGTAAAGGACAGCCCCCAGACCAAGCAACATTGCTGCAGTACCACTATCTTCTTTTGCAGGCTCATTGACAAAGCATCCCAGCCCTGTTGATGTATCATAGCCGGATACCTGAAAGCTATCCTTCAGTGAGATAGGAAGACCGTGAAAAGGCCGGAGAACTTTATGGGGATTCCTCTGTCTTTCGAGGTCAAGCTCGCGAGCTCGCAGGATAGCTTTGTCGAAAAATATTTCCGTCAGACAGTTAGTCTAGGTCAAAGATTAGCTGATGATTGATACGGTAGTCTGAGCGAGGCATCTTTACGAACCAACTGATGAGCAATAGCGGCCCTTTTGCAGAAAGCCACTGTTACCTGTTCTGCGGTCCATTTTCCGCCTTTGACTTTCTCCAACAAAGCAGTGGCGTCAAAATTCGAAGTAATCTCACACTCTTCTTCATTCATAATGCCGCACGTAACTGGTACGTCCATAAAATTGGTGAGCCCATGGTAGCTTTGCGGAAGAAGCCACTCTTTGGGGATATTGCTCTGACGTTGTAGCGTCTTTTTGGTAGCAATGATTTGATAATCCTTGAGAACCTCTGGCATCTCGACTCGAGTTGCCAAAATGAATTGACCACACTTTGGATTTTTCCACGGTCAATTTAGTGTTTCTTGCGGTCATATTTATAAGCCAGATAGTTGCGACTCGTGCCTTGTGTTGTGTTGAAATCCCTCAAAGTCTCCCAAGACTAGATGATGAAAGCCTCCGGCTCCGGCTCCGGCTCCGTGTTTCTGAGTTAGGCGCCGGCTTACAACTATCCTAGTGCTGACATGGATACATGCATCGAGCGAATTGAAAGCGACGGTATGACTCAAAGGTGATTATTAGATCTGATGGCTTCCACCATTGTACTTCATATTTCCATAAATATTCTTGCAGATTTCTTCTGTGCATGACTCGATCTGCAGAGGCCCATGCCCCCAATTTAGCGTAACTACTTAGCGCATTTACCGTCGTTTATGCCTTGTCACCTCACCAATGGTCTGACTTTCGACAACCCCACTTGACAGCTTATATTTACAAATAATTGTCACAGAATTTGCTGGATTGTTGAAACCGTCTGACTTCAGAGCGTCTCATATCTCAAAGGCACCGTAAATTCATCGAGCAACCTTCCGGTTGAACGCCCCTACTTTCCAGATATACATAGGCTACCTAGAGAGTCGGCCTACAGTTTTAAGGGCATGGAAATAGCAATTAATGCCACCCGCACCCGGGGATGCCGAAGCGCATGCGACCGGTGCTATCAACTTAAGGAACGCTGCGAGCGTGCGTCAATAGCGTCCACATGTGAACGATGTGAACGATTGAATCAAATCTGCTTGATGACCCGTTCAATGCGCCGGACAGGTCGGCGACCGATCCGCCAAGAACATTTATCTCCTCCAATCTCATCGATTCAATTTACGAGTGGTGTGCAGCGCAAACGTTCTGTTGACTCGTGGCTGCGAGAGACACCTGATCTGCGCCCGAATGAGAAAGACCTGCTGACAGCGCTTCTGGGTGATTCGCAAACCTTACAACTTTCTGTTGTTAGCCCTCGCTTTCAAGATGCGGAACGGGAGTCATTCGGGCGCCCATTACCAATTGGCTGGCCGATCCTCAAGGACGCGTATCTCGCCTATGCTGGTGTACTGAGGTCTCTTCATCTTAGCTGCGCAGCAGAAGCAGATAACGATTTCAACCTGCGATACGTTGCTTCCGCAATGAAATCAATGCATAGCTTGCCTGTTACCGAACCCGAAGATGCAGAGTTATGTCTTACATTAGGATATGTGTTAGCATTATCTGTGTACGCGTCGATTGGTGTAGGTGTCACCGCTATCTGCTATCATTGCCTTAGTATCGCAAAGCCATTCATTGAGACCGCCGCTATAAATCCGAAATCGGAGCCGCTGATAGGTTTTCTCGTACTTTTAGAGACTATGGACTGTATAGTCCACCGCCGAAAACCAACTTTGAGGATTCAGCCGCAAGTTCGTAATGGCGTTGACCGCTATCTGGGCCTTTGTGTTCCTCTGTTACCGTACTATTACGATATTTGCGCAATAAGCCAATCACTAGCTAATCGCATTGACACAAGACTCAAAAGTGTTCTTCAACGGCAACTGGAGGGGATCCAATCTCATGTGGATAAATGGCAGCCATCCCCCCCAGAACGATTGGCGGTTGACTTTACAGCGGTTGAAGTTGTCCAACTCCTCGCACAAGCCAAGGCTTATCGACTGGCTGCACTTCTGATGATTCATCGTTTACAATACACGTTTGGACAGGAGGATAGTCGAGCAGATATCTGGTCACGCGGGGTTATGATGGAACTTGAGCTGGCTCAGCGAATATCAGATCAACCGATTCGATTTGTGACCCTACCATTCATTATTGCAGCGCTCGAAATTCGAAACCCCGCTGAACGCATCAAAGTTATTCAAGATGTAGATGTGTATGTTGATCACTTCACGCCTCTCATTCAAAAGGCAACCAAGGTATTTCTGTCACGCGTCTGGCACGAGCGTGACACACGTACATATTGCTCCTGGTTTGATTCGGTTCATAAACCATGTGTCATATTAGAATCTATAGGATGAGCGTTCCAGCCGCCCCACTCGAAATGTTATCATAAGCAAAGCGTTTGATCGTTCGAACACGTAATGAGAGCCCTCACCAGAGCACCATATTGCTTAACCCTGACGCTTTGCTGATCAAGCCCACCATCGCGGATTAGAGACCGCGAACACATACAGCGGTAACAATGGACCTACAGGATCGCAACTATCGTAGGGGGTACCTGCCGGCCAGAGGGCTTGTCAGAGCTCATTGTGGACATAAACGTGACCATAGAACAGACTAACAGGGGGATTTTCAAGTCGCTCCGAGCGTTGCTTGGCATTTTGTTACTGTTCTATTCGAAATCAGTCTCACCCTCAGATGTTGTCTTGTGCATACACATTTGTTGTCTGCTACAGGAGTCTGCATATAGCCCTTCTTTATCAAGCGAAGCGTCCAAAGTATCCTGGTCATAGCTGGAATCGAAGATAGAGGGGCTTTGCAAACCCACGCGGTCGGTTGCTTGGCCGTCATGCCAAGGGTGATCCTTACGCACTAAATTTTTAATAGCGTAGTTCAAAGTGGCTTTCACAACTATTGTGGCGTAGTAGATATGCACATAACCAGGGAGCATCAGGCCAGATCTGCAGCTCCATAGAGGGCCCGAAGAGAGGCTGGATAGATATAGAAGACTAGTACTAACTTATTATATAACGTATTCCACCACCGAGCTTATCAAACCACCGAGCTTATCACTTTTTCTTGGCACTACAAATACTACCTCTACACTACTATGTCTCAACAACCTAAGGAAAATATTCTTGAGTGAGAAGGTAGGCTTGAGCTTGCCCTCCAAGCCTTAGTATCTGGTTAATTTCGAAGCTAACGACGCGCTGCTAAGGCATTCAACGTTGATTAACTACAAATCTCTAACCAACTTAAAGGAATCACCTTTCGACCTGCTATACGACCAAACTACTAGAAACTTACTGTAACTAAAGAGTAGTTAATTGTCTAATATATTCTTGACCTTAACTAACGAGGATTTGCGCCCTAGCTCTATAAGGTAGCTAATATAGCTAATAAACTACTTACTGTACGGGGTAGGACGCTTATAGGTAAGAACTAGCCTACACGCTTTGTAGCGCGTTTAGACAAGCTAAAAATAGTATTTAACTAAGTAAAGGATTGCTAGAGAATACTCTAGGAGGATCCTAAAGTTATTAGCGCGTAGTTTAAGCTTATAGAGGAGACTAAGGCTAAATATAGGGTATAAGATAAGGACGTCTACAACTTTAATAAGACTAGCTTCTAGATAGGTATAATTAGGTTAATAAAGGTTGTTATAGGCTTAGAGAAGCGTATAAGGCCTACACTTACTTAGAGTAGTAATTATAAGTAGACTACAGCAATCTAGGGTATCTACGTAGTAAGGTACGCTATTACAGGTGTAACAGAGGAAATCGAGATAGAACTAATTAGTCCCGACCTAAGCGCTAACGAAGCATAGGACGAGCAAGGTAATAACCTTAATTAGGAAACTATACATAACTAGGACACCTAGGTTAATCTATAATCTATAGACTCTTAGTAACTATAGATTATAGATTAAGACAATCTATAATCTACTAGTCTTAGTAACTATAGATTATAGATTACGATAAGTATATAGTTAATAGAATACGTATTATTAGGATAGTATCGGCAATTTAATCCTTTAACTACAGAACGCTAATACAAGATAGTTGTAAAACATCTTCTATTGTTTATAAGTTATTATAGATTATAACCTAAGCTTTTACTATTAACTTATAATCTACTAATACCTTTTAGGTATTAGGAAGTTAACCCTAGTAACAACCTATTACACCTTACTAATCTAGTTATTGCAAGAAGCAAAGCGTAAGCAGCGTATAGTCTAGCTAATACAATAGTAGAAAGTTTAACTAAAACAAGTAAAGCCCCTAAGAGTAGCTATAAGTCTAACAGTACTATATAAGAAACAATTAAGGACTAAATTAATAACCTAATCTTAGATAAAGAAGATATAAAAATAGTAATTAACGCTTTAAAAATATAGAATAAGGAACTATAAGACTACGCAAAATAGAATAAAGTATAAATTAAAGCTATTATTAAAGGCTAGAACTAGATAGAACTAATTACGCAACGCCTAGTAATAAGCGCGACAAAGAAACTACTAAAGATACCTGTCCTTAAGAAGTTTAATAGAATAAAGGAGAAACTAAGACCTTTTATTGTATTAGTATAACTCTAGATAGATATACAAGTACTACACTTTAATATAGAAGAGAAGAAGGTAATATATATTAGATTACACCTTAAGGAAAACGTAATAAGATAGTACGAGCCTTACTAGACAAACTATATAATATATTCTCTAATAACCTAAAAAGACAAAACTAGAGCTATTTTTAGAAGTTATAAGTACTTTACTAAACAAATAAGAGTAGTATTTAGAGATATAGACGTTACTTAATAAGCTAAAGAGTAGCTAGAGAAGCTTATACAAAGTTAGAGTATTCCTAAGTACGTATTATAATTTAAATAACTATCGCAAAATATAAAATAGAATAAGTTAGCCTTAATATTATAATTTAAACAAGGACTTAACTTAAAGATTTAATACAAGATAATATACATAGAAAAACTAAGGACACTAGAAGCTCTAAAGTAATAGGTAATATAAATCGATAATAATCTTTAAGAATAGAAGAAGAACAAGTATAGAGGTTACACCTAGAACTATAACAAAGGAGACCCTATAATCCTTAACGTAAACAAAGATAGAAAGAAAAAGAAAAATAAAGACTTTACGTACTTTAACTATAGTAAACTAGGCTACTATATAAAGAACTATAGATCTAAGTTAAAAAAAGATATAGTATACTATAAATACAAGAAACTAAGACATTTTACAAAAGATTATAAAGACTTAAAGAAAGAAACTTAATTAAAAATAACTAAGAAGAAGAAGGAAGTACTATAAGCATAGGCTAAACCTTAGGAAAAAGTAGCTAGGAGTAAAGAAGTATAATATATAATACTCTACTAGACCTTTTATTATAATAACAACTACTATATATATCTTTCTAGTAAATAGGGAGTAGTATAGTTCTTATAGAAATAGAGATATAGAGTAGCTATAATAAAAGAGAGAATAAAAGCTTAGCTAGAAGAGATAGCCTAAGTAATAGACTTACTAGTAGAAGATCTAGAAGGGGAAGAGCTCCTAGTACTATTAATCTAGGCCGAAGGACTAGTACTAGATAAAGAGACTACTATAGCTACTTCTAAAAGACTATAAAGAAGTAAGAGACAAGTTAGTATAAAAGATATAGAGTATACCTAGCTAATAATATATAGTTATAATAGCTATATAATAAGTAATATAGAAGAATAAAATAAAGAATAGAAGTTTATTTAGAAATACTTACTAGTTATAAGTATAGAGGAAGCGTATAAAGACTAGAAAGAATATAATCCTAAAGAAATAAAGTTTATACTATTTTAAGAATAGATAAAGTAATATATAGTTATAGTAAGAAAAATACTTATACTAAAAGAATAGTAATATCTTATAAAAAAGATATAATAGATTAATAAAGCCTATATACTAAAAATACTAGTAGTATACTATATCCTAATAATAGAGATACCTAGAAGAAGTAAATACTAGAAAGAGGATAATAAAATAATAGATCTAAAATATCTAGTATATTTTAAAGTATTATAGATATTATACCTAGACAAGAATTATATTATATACAAAAACCCTAAAGTAAATAATAATATATAGCTTATAAAGAGAAGAGGCTATAACTATATAAGAGTAATTCTAGTAGAAAGTATCTAAGGATAAGAAGTAATCCTAGAAAATAGATACGTAGTAGTAAGACCTAGTCTAAAACTATCTAAGAAATACGTCTAGAGAAGACTATAGTATAAATATATATACAATAAATATCTAAAATATAAAAAATATAAACTTAAAGTAAGCCTATAGCCTTAAAAAGATAGACAATTTACTAAGTTACTAAAGTAAGAAAAGCTAGAAGGCGTAAAAAGCCTATATATTATAAAAATAGGTATATATTAAGGAAGGAAAGTATAATTAATAATTAATAGTAGAGCTATAAAGAACTTTATATTAAAGAAGTTTATAGAAATACAAGGAATAGAATATATAATAAAAAAATATCCTTAACAACTAAGTATAATTAAAGGAAAGCTATTCTAGGAACCTATATAGTTTAAGATAGTACCCTTAATACTAAGATTAGAAAGACTAGAAATTAAGAATATAGTTATAGATATAACAACAATTAACAATAAGTAAGATATAATACTAGGTATACTATAGTTATAGATAACTAACCTATATATTAACTAGAGAATAAGGAAGATTAACTACTATAGAATAGACATATTAAAGGCTTACAAGAATACTTATAAAGGAGAATTCCTAGAAGAATATAAAAAATAGAAAGAATAGCTTATAGAGCTAGAAGACTACTTTCTAGAATACTAGCTATAGGACTTAGCGATAGAAATAGAAGAAAGAAAAAACGTAAGATAGAGCCTAGTCTACTAAAAAATAGAAGAAGAGTTAAAAATTAAATAAGTATTTATCTAAAATATAATAAAAAAAGGATAAATAAAAGAATCTAAATCCTTAGTAGTATATAGACTTATCTTTATAGATAAGAAAAGAATAAGTAATAAAAGACTTTACGTAGACTTTAGAAAAACTAACGTAGTTATAAGTAAGAACTAATACTCCTTACTATAGATAGATATAATACAAGATAAACTATAAAAAGTAATAATCTTTACAAAGTTAGATATCTAAAACGCTTACTACTAAATTAGAATTAAAGAAGGTAATAAATAGAAAATAGCGTTTAGAACACAATAGAAACTATATAAATACTTAGTTATACTATTTAGCTTAACAAACGTACTAGTAGTATTCTAAGAAAGAATTAATATAGTACTAAGAGAATACTTAGATATATTTATATTTATATACTTAGACGATATCCTTATATTTTCTAAAATAGAGGAAGAACACGTACAATACGTATACAAAGTACTAGAAAAGCTAGCTAAAGCTAAAATATTTCTTAAAATAAGAAAATGCAAGTTCTATATAAAAAAAATAGATTTCCTTAGATTTATTATTAAACTAGGAAAAATCAAGATTAATCTAGAAAAGATTAAGTTAATTAATAAATAGCTAACACTAAGAAACCTAAAAGAGGTATAATAATTTTATAGGCTAGCTAACTTTTATAGAAAGTTAATAGTAAGATAGTCTAAAGATATAGAACTAATAATAAGACTTATAAAGAAAGATATACTATTTAAATAGATAAAAGAATATAATAAAGTATTTAATAAGATTAAGAAAAAGTTTATAGAAAACCTAGTTATTAGAATATATAACCTAGACCTACTAGTAATAGTAAAAATAGATGTATCTAATTTAGTCTATAGAATAGCACTAATACAAGAAGATCTAGAGACTAAAAAAGAATACTTAGTTAAATACTTCTTTAAGAAGATAAAGATAGTAGAACTTAATTACCTAATCTACGACAAAGAGATACTAGTAATCTATAAAGTATTTAAATAATAGAGAGTATACCTATAAAAAGTAAAGTATTAGATAAAGGTTTATATAGACTATAAGAACCTTATAAGATTTATAATAAATAAAGAATTATTATAATACTATACAAAATAGTAAGAATTCCTATTAATATTTAATATAGAAATTATATATATAAAAGGGAAAGATAATTAGTTTATAGATGCCCTTAGTAGAAGACTAAACCTATAAGAGGAAGTAAGCGCTACTAGTATAGTTCTAATTAAGAACAAAGAAGGATATTTAGTCCTAAATATACTTAAGATAGCTATAACACTTAAAAGAACAAGTAATAAATTAGATAAATAGATTTAAAGAATAACGCAAGAAGTATCTAAAGAAATAAAGAAACTAGAAACCTAAAAAAGATTTGTATAAGTATATAGAAGAATATATATCCTAAAGAAGATTTAGAGAGAATTTATATAATAATTCTATAAATTACTAGTATATAGTTACTAAAGTATTAAGAAAATATTAGATAGACTACTATAAGACTACTATATTCTAAAAGTAAGATAATTAGTAATAGAAGTACTACAAGACTATATAGAATATTAGAGGAATAAATATAGTAGATATACACTATATAGAATACTATAACTAGTAAAAGTACTAGAGCAACTATAGAGAGTTATTATAATAGACTTTATTACAAAACTACTAAAGTCTAAAGACCTAATATTAGGGGTTAAGTATAATAAAATCCTAATAATAGTAGATAAACTTATAAAGTATTTATACTTTAGACTATATAAAGAAAGAAGTAAGATAGAAGTTACTATATACTAAGTTCTAGGAATAGTAATTAGCTAATATAGACTACTAGATAAAATTATTATAGATAGAGATATACGATTTATATTAAAACTATAAGGAACGATAATAGCGTAATTAGGAATAAAGTACGTAATATCTACAGTATACTATCTATAAATAGATAGATAATTAGAACAAATAAATTAGATAGTAGAGTAATACTTAAGATACTACCTTAACTATAACTAGAATAACTAGGTATAGCTATTACCTATAGTATAGTTAGTATACAATAGTATAAAGAACGTAGTAATAAGAGTATTACTTTTTTTTGCAAACTATAGATTTAAGCCTAATATATACTAGATACTAAGAAATTAAATATCTTAGTCTCTAAGAAGAGAAAACTTTACTAATAGACTTAAAGATATATACAACTAATTAAGACAAGATATAGAATTCTTATAAGACTATATAGTAAAATACTATAATAAGAAGTATAAAGAGAGACCTTAATTTAAAAAGAGAGAAAAAGTATAGTTAGTATAAAAAAATATTAAAAGTAAGCGCTTAAGTTTAAAATTAGACTACGTTAAGATAAGACTATATAAAATTAAGAAAGAAGTTACACTAGTTATATTTAGACTAAAACTACTAGATAAGATAAAAATATACTTAATATTCTATATAGTACTACTAGAACAAGTACTATAGAATATAGAACTACTAGTATACAAAGTAGATATATATAGAGAATAAGAAGAATAAGAAGTTAAGAAAATCCTATAGTACTAGTTCTATAATAGAAGAAATTACTACCTAATAAAATAGATAGGTATAGACGAAAAAGGACAACTATAAGAGAAAATATAAGAACTAGAGGATAATCTTAATTACTTTAAGAAATTAGAGGAGTTCTAGAATTAAAACCTTCTAGAACGCCTAGTAGCAAACTAAGAGAACTAATACTACTAATAATAGATAGAGAGATAATAGGGACGTCTAGTGCAAGACCTACTATAGCAATACTAAACGCTTTATTTAAGTCTAGCTTAGCTTCTAGAGCTACTAACTACTTAGCTAATTTCTTATTATTTAAGGCTTTTATCTTATAAAGACAAGAGAGACGAGCTTAATTCTTTACTAGCTTACTCTACGCAAGCTCTTAGATACGCTTACGCTTAGCTTTAGCCTCTATAATTTAAGATAGTAATTTCTCTTAAGTTTAGTTAATAGCTTTCCCTATTATTATTAAGCCTAGACGCAAGAATAAGTGTAATAAACCTATACTTAGAAAGAGAAATACTAGATACGTTATAAGAACTACGTATATTTACACAAATATACGCCTTATAAGCCCTACTATTATTTATAGAAATAATATAAAGAAGAGACTTAGAGTTTAACTTAAAAGAAGTATAATAAAAACAAGGAAATATTTTAATACTATTACGTAACACGCAATTAGTAAGGAAGTAGTAATAACGTATAGATAAAATAAGTATAAAAGAGGATAAAGAACTCTATATTAATAAAGAAACTAGACTAATAACTTTAGCCCTAAGATAAGAAAACTAGGACTTACCTAGAGGGGGAGATAGTGTTACAGGTATAATAGAAGAAATTAAGATAAAACTAATTAGTCTTAACCTAAGTGCTAATAAAGTATAAGACGAGTAAGGTAATAACCTTAATTAGAAAACTATATATAACTAGGATACCTAGGTTAATCTATAATCTATAGACTCTTAGTAACTATAGATTATAGATTAAGATAATCTACAATCTACTAGTCTTAGTAACTATAGATTATAGATTATAATAAGTATATAGTTAATAGAATACGTATTATTAAGATAGTATTAGTAATTTAATCCTTTAACTATAGAACGCTAATATAAGATAGTTACAAAATATCTTCTATTATTTATAAGTTATTGTAGATTACAACCTAAGCTTTTACTATTAACTTATAATCTACTAATACTCTTTAGGTATTAGGAAGTTAACCCTAGTAACAACCTATTATATACGTAATCTTGTTATTTATTATCTATAAAGGACGCGTCTATATCTCTACCTAGTATAAAGAGGTAGGTATACTACTTAATTAGAAGCTCTTAGTCTTAGAGAATAGCTAGACAACTAATATACTTAGCCTAGAGTAGTTAAAGTACTTTAACGCGCATATAAAGTCGCGTTAAGTAAGAGTATACTAGCTACTTATCTTAGATAGCTATAAGAGCTACCTTAACTAAGATTTTAAGGACTACTACTTTAAAAATAAGATCTTAACCCTCTATATACTAGCCTATTTATTATATATCTTCTAGCTACTTAATATAGTGTACTTCTTACCGCTAAAGCGTAAGTACTCTAAATACGTATAAGACTTAGTATAAAAACGCGTCTTCTATATTAATAAAGAAGGTTTCCTTCTAACTTTTAGAGACGCGTTTTTTAACGTATTTACTAAGTAAAACTATAAGAAGGCCTTTAAGGCTTTAGGACTTATTCCTTTAAACGCGTAGGATATACTAGATTACTTTAATATCTATATTCGTACCCTACTAGGACCCTTACTACTAGAGACGCTATAGTAGTTAAAGACTCTAAGTAATTTGTACAAATTTAGGTCTTAGTTAAAGCTCTTAAGTAATTCTCTCTATTACTTACCTACTACTATATAAGGCTTCCTTCGCTAGCTTATTAAGGGCGCTAAATTAATACTATATAAAAGCGTTCTTTAAGAAGCCTATATAAAGGAGCTTAAAGAGTAATTAGAAGTAATAACTAAGTAAAAGTTACGTAAACAAAAGCAAATTTAGTATAGTAGGACTATAGAGTATAGAGAGACATTAATATAGGTAGCTAGAGAGGCGTTAATAGCTGCGCAGAAGAGTAAGAAGCCTCGTAGTAGGGGTAATTAGGAAAGGGCTTAGCTAGGACAACGACGCTGTAGGAACTGCGGGAAGACTAGGTATAACGCGCGAACATACTAGGAAGATAAAGAAGAGACTTCTGAATTAGATAATAGTGTTATAGTAGTAGGGGGTACTAAGTAAAGTTTGTTGTCAACCTCTAAAGATGTAGTGTTCGTAGTGCTAAGAAAAAGTGATAAGCTCGGTGGTTTGATAAGCTCGGTGGTGGAATACGTTAGCCCGAAGCTTAACTTAATATATTCTACTTACCCTACTAGCTAATAGTTAGTACCTATAATAGCCTAGTACTATCACTAACCTAGGCTAAAAAGGAGGATTTAACACTAGTCAGCTAGAACTCTAATAGTAGAATGTATTGTGGTGTAGTAGAACCGCACGTGATCGGGGAGGCTTAGGTCAGCAATGCGGCTCTGTGTGGGCACTGATAAAGGATCGGATGAAGGCAGATAGCCTCCGACACCAACTCGTCATGTAGCTACTCAACCTATATACTTCAACTCATCTCATCTCTCGCCGACTACGGGTTGCTACCTGCCTCCTCCTTCTACGTGCATTTTAGTATGCCACTATATATAGTTAGTTATAGTAACTGGTGCTAGGCTAAACCTAGTATTAAGAAGAACCAATCCCTCAATTTTGGAGACTAGAAATACATATAGAAAGAACATACGTTTACCAAAGGAGCAGAAGAAGTGGAACATTCGTAAATAGACCTACACTGTAATCGAGTAGAGTAGTATACCTAAGCCGTGATCTGCATAGTGTCGCACTTACTTTTAATATGTACGTTTACACCATTATATTTACGTCGATTTATTAAAGGGCCTTTCGAATGATAACCTTCACTACGGTACCATAAGCCAGCCTATGCTATTGTCGAATGGGTCTCGCGCGGATGTAGGTAAGCCAATATCAGACTTGTGGTCGTCAAGGAAACTCGGCCCACGGCCTGGCAGCGACTCGCTAAGTAACTAGCACAGAAGGAAAGTCCTTCGATTTTGCTTTATTTAATATTGACTGTCTTTTGCGTTCCAGCGAGAAGCCTGCATACTCCGTTAGGATACTTTCCATAGCTGTGATCGGAGTAAGGAATTTGGAATGACACTAGGCGTGAAAAAATTCCATCGCCATGCTGGCATAATATTATACCAGCCAGTTTTTTGAGTTTCCCATCAACTATGAGAACCAAAAGGCTAACATCAACTGTCCGCAGGTTAGTGTTCAATAAATCTTCTTCAAGTGCATCACGAGGCATTGCCATCTGGTAAATTGCAGAGTTAGAACCCTGATGCGGGCGTATCTCTCCCGCCCACGAGCTTTTGGTGGAGTAATTCTTCTGAACCCAGGTCGCTCTTGTAATAGGTCCTCGCATTGCCAAAAATCAAGATTTCACACCTCTAAATTTCTCTTAGGAGCTATCACTCTGCACTTACAAACCTAGAATTTGCACTAGCTGTAGTATAGCAGGGAAACTGTTCGCAAGAAAGCTCAAGTTGAAAGTAAAGACATGAGCCGTGGCTCTTGATATTGACCGTACACTCTTTCAGTTGTAGAAAGCCGTCTTCAACTTGTCGGCATTCATCTGCTCTTTCTTCATTGATTTTTTTATCGAGTATGTAGAACATCAATTGCTGACAGTGCTGACAGCTGTGAGGTTCAGGGTAGCTCTGCGGTTGCGTGACTGGTATACTCGCTCAGCTTAGTACTGATCTGGTTGAATGGCTCGTAAGTTATATTCGCGGTAATATTAATTAATATCCCGAGTTCGAGTGCTAATAGAAGTGTATGTGCGATATGTCGCGGTTCGCAACTTGTAAATCAAGAAGTTCTCACTTGGGACACCGCCAGTCCAAGCCACCAATAAAAACTTACTAGGAACTCACCGTAATGCGCTACAATCACATCTAATTTTAGGATGGTGCTAAAACAGTGCCATACACAATAGATCCTCTCAACCCTAAGATACTAGCATAGCAACTTAGAATGACACGTACCCAGGTATTCCCGAAACGTGTCTTCTACGCACTAACCTTTGCGTCTGCACACCTATACCACCGTATATAGGCTATCTGCTAGTACTATGATATATGGTAGGCCTTATCCTTACGTAAGTAGCATGGAAAGAGCGTACTCCGAGCAAAGCATTGCCCTATGTAAGTTCTTCGCTCTAGTGGCGATTTGTCGCTCCGCACAACCTCACCTGAGGAAGGAACTTGTTTTTGAGTTGGCCTGTGCGGTAGCCTAGCGCATCTGTCAAACGGGAATATGTGTGTGCGCGAGAACGTCTGGAATGATACTGGCTTCGAGTAGACTGCAGGTTACTAGTACAATGCAGAATGTACGATTTTGTGTGGTTCCCTTTGGGCATCGGTCTAGCCTTTTATAGAAATACCAGCCGACTTCCGTGGGACATGATCCCGAGGGCCGAAGAGACGTTGGTCGAAGGAAGCTCTACCTCATAAGATTCTAGTCCCGATACTATCCTGAACCACGTTCGGATGGATGACGAGTTTTTAAGATCAAATAACGCCTCATTTTCACAGTAGACATGTCCTTTGGCGTGAAGACGAATAGCCCATTATAAATCGCTGAGGTACCTCTGTTCTTACAGAATACGCATTGCCAACATCATCTTAACTCAACTCCTTGCGTGGTAGAGAGAGCTGAATTGACAATGCTTTTGTTGCAACAAGCGCTCATTGTGGGGATGTTTCTTTTCCCGGGAGCGTCCGCAGGAGAAGTTGGTAAAGCACGTGGCTGTCATGGGAGTCAAACATGCAACGGCAACGAGCGATACATGGACATGTCCTTGACGCCAGGGCAGCGCGCTGATGACCTTCTAAGCCGCCTTACCTGGGAAGAAAAGATTGGCCAGATGGGCGGGATTCGTGCCGCATTCACGAGTGCCAATGGGAGTGTTCAATTCAACAAAACCTCCTTCGAGCAGATTCGTTCCACTCAAAGTGGCCAAATCGGTATATCTCTTTTGGTATACATACCTTAACTAGCTGACATAATTTGAAGGATATGGTCAACAGGCGAATTGGGCCACGGACCTTCTACCGCGTATGAACAACCTGCGTGCCGAGCAAATTAATGGCTCTCGCCTTCACATCCCATACATCGTCGTGGCCGACTCTATCAATGGTCTCTGGTTTTCGGGTGGCACGGTCTTTCCCGGGAGTATCTCTATGGCTTCATCATGGAATTTACTGCTGTTCGAACAGGTCGTTGAAGCATTGCGAGAGGAGAATGTGGCCATGGGCATTAATTGGGTGCTCTCACCCGAGGTAGATATCATCAAGGATCCTCGCAACGGTCGCAATGGTGAGATGTATGGGGAAGACAGCTACCTTGTCGGAGAATTCGGCACTACCTATATCAAGACCATGCAAGAGAAGGACCAGGGTGGTTACGTTAAGGTCGCTACGACCATTAAGCATTTTGTCTATGGATCTGGAAGCGGCGGTGTCAATCGTGCTAGCATGTTTGGAGGTATCAATCATATCCTCAACGACCTCGCGCCACCCTATCGCAAGGCTATAAAAGAGGCACAGCCTCTCTCTCTTATGGCCTCCTATTCAACTATCGACGGAGTTCCAGCTTCTATCAATAGGTTTCTCCTTCAGCACGTACTCCGTGATATCCTCGGGTTCAAAGGTCTCATAATGTCAGATGCCAACGCGATCCAGTACATCATGGCTGAAGCAAAGGTTGCCAAATCTCGTGCGGATGCAGCAATCAAGTCTCTCAAGGCGGGCCTACAGCATGAGCTCAAACCTGACGGCACTGGTTTGTTCGTTGAGCTGACTTCCATGTCAACGAACAAGGACATCGTGTCTTTGGTAGACAGTGCGGTTCATGCCTTTCTCGAAATCAAGTTTGCCACTGGTATATTTGATCGGCCGCTACCAACAGTAGAGAATATGGCGGCTACTCTTCGCAACCCGCGCCATTTAGCGCTAAACCGCAATATCACGCGCGAGTCCATCGTAATGCTAAAGAACGAAAACGCCTTTCTCCCTCTTATCAAGAGCCATCCGAGTGCCACGGGTAAGATCGCAGTTCTGGGTCCATATGCAAACATTATCAACGCTGGAAACTACGCTCCCGTTAGCCCTGAAGACCCGCGATACGGCGATTCATTCCTCCGCAGCTTCGAGAATGCTTTGGGCAAGGACTACGTGCTCTACGCGCAAGGCACCAGCACTGTGCTTCCCAACTATGATGACGACGCGAAAGAGAAGGACCAAGTTGCCATCGCTGCTGCAGTCGAAAAGGCTAAGGAGGCTGGTCTTGCAGTAGTGGTTCTTGGATCTGGATTTGGCAACTTCGGCCCTAAATACGTGAACAATAATCGCACCGATACTGAGGGCTGGTCACACCCTGACCTGGGTTTCCCTGGCTCGCAGCAGCAGCTTCTGGATGCTGTCCTTGACTCTGGAGTGCCCACTATACTTGTTATGAGTTCGGGCCAGACGTTCGTGCTCAATAAATCGACTTCCCGCTGCAAAGCTATTTTCCACTCTTGGCTAGCAGGAGAGTATACTGGCGACTCATTCGTTGAGATTCTCTTTGGTGAGACAAACCCCAGCGGTAAGCTCACTGTGACCGTGCCAGACCACAATGGTGCGTTTCCTGTGGCCTACGACTTCCTACCTTCGGACGCTGTTGGTGGCTTCGGTGCTTCGATTCTATATGACTGGCATTGGCCACAGCTAACCCGCAAAGCTACATGGGCGTTTGGATATGGCCTTAGCTATACGACGTTTTCCATGTCCATCATCCGCGCTTCTGTCTCTGGCAGCGGTTTCAACAGCACCATCGATGTTTCGGTCAAAGTCACGAATAAGGGCAAGGTTGGCGGTAAAGAGATAATCCAGATCTACTTCCGTCCTGAGTATTCTATTATTGAACGCCCAGTCATGAAGTTAATCCGATTTGCGAAGGTGGATCTCAATGCAGGTGATTCAAAAGCTGTTAATTTTAGTAGCATTCCAGTCGATGAGCTCGGTTACTACGTAAATGGCGAGTGGACGCTTGACAAAGGCAATTACACCTTCTGGGTGGGGAGTTCGTCTCGGTTACAAGATCTAACGCGCTTCCAAACACACATTCAGTAAGTTGAAAATCTGAGTAATTTAAAATTTAATGAAGAATCTTGCTGCAGACTACTCTAATGAATATCGGAATAACCAATGTTGTTGTCTTAACGTGAGCTTAATCCTACATGTGCAAATGCATCCTGTGTTGAGGTTCTATCAGTTATAACCAGACTTGAATCACATTTATTCAAAGTGAAGAGGCGCAGAATAGATTCAACAACATGGTTAGACTGAGTACACATCATCAGAACGAAGATTTTCCACCAGAACCAGAGGGTCAGCTCTAGTCCTGGAAGCTGTACCATGAGAATATAGGCAGTTCCATGTCCCAAGCACAGCCTGTAGGGTGATCCATCAGCGCCTCAGCCATATTGTGGTGAGATGCGGCCGAGGAGCCGGTGATGTCCTAATTATATAGAGATAATTGGTTGAGCTCCGAATCTGTTGCCACTGTGTATCTAGCACTTGGTGCTGCGTTCTTCGGATCTGCTTGGTTGCTTGCATCTTCACCACCGTAGCTCCAAATCATCACGGGGCCGCCTGATTCTCCTTGTCCTAATGGGAGTGTACCGTGATTTTTCACAACTATAGTTCTAATAGCTTGAGAAGAGCTGGCCTTCTTCAGGTGCAAGAGATCGTTCCTATCCTCATTTTCTGATTCTTTCAATTGTTGCTGCTGATCCTTGTAGGGAGTGTATTGCGGATCTGTTTCGGTTGCTAATTCGCCTTGACCTCTCACGTGGCGGATTCGACATTGAGTTGGCTGGTTTTGTTGATAATATCTCTTTGTCTATCATTACCTCTCTCCTCCCGCTCTTCCCCCTCCTCTTCTTCGTCTCCTTCTAAACCGTCTCTCGAGAAATCAGCGTGTCGCAAAAGACTATGGATGGCCAAACGTTGTCGCGTCTGGGCCGCCGCAGAAAGATGTCTGCCTTGGCTGGCGTCGCTGACTCGGTCTGAAAATAGCTCCATATTTTGTCCCTGTGAATTAAAGGAGTCATTGGTCACAGCTGGATCGCTGTCGACTGACAGAATCTCGTTAATTTCTTTTGGGCTTGAACGGGGAGGTACATAGCCCCGAATCTGCTGAAGTTGTTGCTGTTGATGAGAAAATACATGAATGGATTGTTCAAGCTCTTGGATTATAGGAGCTACGATAACTGAAGAAACAAAGAACCTCTTCAGTGCAGCAAGGCATAGGTGTGCTCGGCTCAGAGCAAACTCTGGTGATAGTCGGTTGCACCCCTTCCCAAAGCGGGAGATGAAAAGGACAAGCCGGGTAGCATGGTACGCGCAAATAGCGGTATCAAACTCCAGCAGGTGGTGACGGTCGCTGTGTTGGTTCAATGTCGTGAGTATGTAAATGATGCGCGTCGCATGATGCAAACAAAGTTCTTCAGCAGCGACCAACTCCATTGGATCGTAACCTTCAAGAACCGTTCTAGGCGCGGCTTCGGAGTAGCCAGGCAATAAGATTCGGTGCAAGTCGCAATGAGCCTGGTGCCAAGACATGTTGGCTAAAATACGACGGGGCAGCCAACGATCCCGTACGAGACCATCCACATCTGTAAGGCCACAGCTTTCGGGCAGCGGAGGAGGGGCCCCTACGCTAGCTATTATTTGGCGGTGATGATCAACGAGCCCTGCAAGACTGGACAGCGGCTCTTCTAACAGTGTGATGTTTCTGGTGAGTATCATAATGTCTCGACGCACGGCTCCCAACCGAACAAGAAGTCTATACGCGCCACTTTCCTCCTTGTCATGGTGGTGATGTTCGTCTGAATCCCTACCCAAAAAGTCCTGTTCGCTCTGAGGAAAATCAATGTAGATCACCTCAAGAGGGAGCATGTCAAATTCAGCGAGGCCAACGGAGAAATAGCACTCGACAATCTTGAGAGACCATAGGATGCGGCGGCCAACTTCTCGTGCAACAGGGTCAAGATGTTGGAGTTCATGATTCAGTCTCAACGCTGCGGCGAACCTAGCGGCCGTAGCTATCAACATGAAAGCCCGCTGGAAGCGGCCGGTTTCCATGTGATAATGTATGACGAGTAACAAAGCTTGGAGTCGTGATATGCTTGGATGTTCAAGTTGTAGCCAGATACTCTGCTCAGCAGATTTTATCCACCTAGCTGCTCGTGTATATGATGCAACGGCAGAGACTGGCGCAATTTCCTCTTCCGGGCACCTTCCCCAATGAACGGAAGCTACAGCGCATAGGGCTAAGGAGAGTGAGCAGTGATTATTTTTACCCTCGCATCCGCGCTTGGTCGTCTGGGGATGGAGAAAGGCATAAGATGGCAATGGATAAATGACTTCGAAGAAGAAATTTACAAGTGCAGTATGAAGATCAAGCGTCAGCGCCATGTCATCAACGGATACGTCACCCGCTGCTGCTTGACAAGCGTCTGACGCTGGCGACTCTGAGAACGGAATCGCCGATTCGTGGGCTTCGTATACATGTGTCAGCTCCCGTGCCCCTTCGCATACTGGAGCTTCATGGTTGTGACGGAAATGGCGTTTGGGTGGCGGGTATGTGCAGGCTCTGCTACGTTCTTTGCAGGTCACACAGCTAGGCAAAGTGCCAGAGCATTTGATCTTTTTTTCCTTACAGGCGATGCAAGCACGTGCGCCCCGAAGGCGACGCCTGAGCAACCCGTCGCGCTGTGTAATATCCTGGACAACATCATGAGACGTCCAGCTATGGTGTTGGTGTCCAGAATCTTTGGGAGCGCGAGGAAAACATTGCAAGTTGAGACGCTCGCAATTGAAGCATTTACCTGGTCTCTTGTCACAGCGAACCTTAAGACGACCTATTAGCCACGAACCTCTGGAGGCAGGCAAAGACACACCTTGCGTTGTCTGCATTGCGCGCACGTCTGCGGACTCTCGACAGGTCTGATCACTCTAAAGCAGCCGGAGTGCGCCATAGAACCGGGTGGCCATATGGGTATGGAAAGGGCGATATGGCAGGGCACAATGGTTACGCGACCTCGGGTAGCTAAACTAGCACGTGACCAAGGACAAGCACCAAAACTGTGGGGAGCCCAAGCCCCCACACACCCAGTTAGTGCCATCTGCATCCACATTAGGCAACAAATTGGGATTGGTGTAGCTCACACAGCAGTTCCTGAATTCAGCCCTCCTTTATAAGTAGTTACTGCGGCGCTATCTATGCATGTATCTATTCCAAGGTTACCGAGCTTAGCATGATCCATGCATTTACCTATGTGCACCGTCATCCAAAGACTTTTCGTGCCTCACTAACTCAGTTCCATTATCCTGTTGTTATCGCATGCTCTGGGCGCAACCCGTTTTGCTCACCATATTTGACTGCCGCCGGCACACCCTTGCTCGGACTAAACAGTCGTAGGTGGATGGGATCGTCACCAATTTGCTCCATCTTGGCCTCCAGCAGAGCAGTCATGTTTGCAACGACAGACGCGTATGCCGGGTCGTGGTACGCATTGAACAGCTCAAGCGGATCCTTCTCGCAGTCAAACAGCTCCCACTCCTTCTCCTCCTCTTGGCTAGGATCTTCGGCTTTGCCCGGTCGGGCTCCCACCACGCCGAGATCCTCATTATACCAATATATCAGCTTATAACGTTGGTCACGAACCCCATAATGGGCATACGCCTGGTGAATCACATCGTTGTGCATCCAGTAGCGGTGGTACGCCACTTGCTGCCAGCTTGCTGGAGTTCTTCCGCGCAGTAGGGGCATAATAGATTCACCTTGCATGTAATTCGGTATCTTGATGCCTGCGAAATCTAGGAAAGTAGGGGCAAAGTCCACGTTGCAGATGATGTCGTTGCACACTGATGGCTGAATCTCCCTTGGGTATCGGGCGAGAAATGGCATCTGGAATGACTCTTCGTACATAAAGCGCTTGTCGAACCAGCCATGCTCACCTAGAAAAAAGCCCTGATCAGAGGTGTAAATCACCATGGTGTTTTGAGCGAGCCCATTTTCGTCAAGGTAGTCGAGCATACGACCCACATTGTCATCGATAGACTGGATGACACGCAAATATCGCTGCATATACCTCTGGAATTTAAAGGCTGATAGTTCTTCATGTGATTGGAAAGTGAAGACAGTACCATCATCTTTGTCGATAAGTTTGATGCTTGGGTCTACAGGTACTTTGCGCTGTGCTGAGCCAGACTCCTGCTTGACACGCTCGCCCACGATACGCCCACCCTCAGGTTGTACAAGACCCAGGTCCTGGTAGGTCAGGTCTTCTGCAACACGCATCTTTGCAACTCGTGCAGCTTTTGCGCGGTTCTTATAATCGTCGTTATAAGTTTCGGGCACTTTGATGGGCTTATCCGAGTAAAGTTTCTTGTGTTTATCGTCGCACTCCCAGGACCGATGAGGTGCTTTGTGATGACACATGACAAAAAAAGGTTTTCCTGAGCTCTTGTTCTCCGTTATCCAATCAAGACATTTGTCTGTGATGATATCGGTTACATAACCTGTCTCCTCTCGCTCCACTCCAGCGCCCTTGCCGGACTCGGGCATTTCAATAAATTCGGGATCCCAGTAGTTACCTTGTCCTGGGAGAACGCTCCAGTAGTCGAAACCAGTTGGCTCGTGCGGCTCGCCTTCTCCAAGATGCCATTTCCCGATCATAGCTGTACGGTAACCGCCAGCGCGAAGATGCTTAGCAACGTTAGGCATGTGCTTGTTGATCTTATTATCGAGAGTCATGACGCCGTTAACATGATTGTGAGTGCCTGTCAAGATAGCTGCCCGCGAAGGTGTGCAGATAGAATTGGTAACGTAACAATGATTGAACAGCATTCCGTCCTTAGCCAATCTATCCAGATTGGGAGTGTCGTTGATGCCAGCCCCATAAGCACTGATAGCTTTCGAAGCGTGGTCGTCCGCCATAATGAACAATATGTTAGGCCGCAAGTCCATGTTGATTCAGTTTCGCGTAGGTGCTCGTGGTTTTCGAGGCTTGATAGTAGTTAGGAATGGTTGCACAATCGAAAACCAAAAGATAAATATTCAGTTAAACGCAGGAGTTTAAGAAGGGACGCTGCGAGGCAACGCCAGGAGATTATTGTCACAAGCAGATTCGCTCGAGGAGAAAGGAACCATTCCTAGCCGGTGACGACATTTGGATGGAAGAGCGCCCCTCTACACGCAATTGCCAAATAAACGTTACTGACCCAGTCGATAATGCTCAAGGCGGCCGACATGGTCCTTCCACCCGCTAGCCAGATTCCTAAGTTCCGGCCGACTGCCGAGCAACCCTTACAATTCGGCACTCGGCCGAACCTACTTGCTCAGGTTAGTGGATCGCCTCGCTTGTCAGCTTCCGATACCAGAACCCTGAGTTCTTCCACAACATACTTGACTTCAAGAGAAAATATTCGCAGCAATGTTAAAGTCGTAGAGCAGGGGGCCAGGCAATTGATCATTCGCAAAGCAAGTTGGATAGGCATACTATAGCGCCACACCCTAGATCAGCTTCATCGCCTGAGTCAATCTCCCCGCATCATTTGTTATATTGAGAAGCTGTAAGGTTACTCATTTACGGCATATCCTTTAAACCTGGACTGTGACTGAAAACACGAGCGTGGGAATGAGTGGGAGATAGGTCATTGATTCTACTAGCTACTGGTTGGCGGAGCTCTTATACTCAGAGCTCCGCTGAGCGGGCTCTCGGTGACTCGGGCTTCGCTCCCCGAGGCCTCGGTGCTCGAGGCTCTCAGTGCCCGAGGCTTGAGAGAGGGCGGAGAGCCTCCGAACTGGGGCCGATTTGCTCTGGCGAGCAGTTCCCAATATAGGAGTTTTCTGCAACATGGACTTATTCCTACAATAAGTGTGCCGAACCAAGTTCGGCATTTAAATTGTCACAACATCCGAGCTGCATATGCCCTCGTATATATTCGACTTCGTTCTAACTCTTGTGACTTGCCGTGACTCAGGTCACGATGCCCAAAGCACTTGGAACAGTCCGAGTCTTCTACCTCGTAGCATTATGCTGCGCTGGTTCTTTCATCTATGCTTACGACACCGAGATCATTAGAGGCATTGTGACCTCCTTCAACCTCCAGAGAGATTTTTATTACAACGATAAGTCAGTGCGCCACAGTCAGTTAGGTTTTAAACTTAGCAACTACGTTGGAATAGTAGCGACAGAATTACTCCACGCTATAGCATATGCAGTGACCTAAATGATATATACCTTACGGTTTTGCGAGAGTAACGGGTAGCGATATGCTTACCTTGTTATCTGGCGAGTGACAGCGTTCGGCAATCTTGTAATTCCATTTTATTGAATGTTGAAATAGGTTAGAGGACTCGTGCGCATTTTACGTTCAACTGCACTTGATTCACTTGATTGCAACGAATCACAATCGCCAACAAGCACTCATTTCAAATAGTCAAATTTCGTTTGCGCCTCGCCAGCACTGCCCTTTAGTCATAGTTTGATTAGATGGGTATACTTACATCACTCACAGTGGAAAGAATATTACGCAGGATAAGAGGATATCGGCATCCAGCTATAGCAATGATATAATCATCGTCCATAAGGCCCTCTGTTCCTATCGCCCATTCACCGCCGCCTGTAAGTAAGCAGCATCGTCCAATCATGGTATTGTAGATCGTAGTCAACACAAACGAAGCGGCTGGATTCTAAGTTGCTAGTGGATGGCGTTAATCCGCACTTGTGCTTTGAAGACAATCGTGCACATTTTCAGCGGGACTTGTCTTCTCAGCTACGTAGTGTTCCTGGCTGGGGCAATCCACTGCATGCGATGGCATTCAAGTCCTGGAAGGCAATAAAAGTTACAAATCGTCGAAACCTCAGGCGCTGTCGTGGAATACTCAACTGACATTGGCACAATTGTAAGACTATTCAGTACATAGAGTTAGTCTTCATGGTCCGCGCATCGAGTCGAATCAACTTTAAGTAACAAGCTCAAGGAATCTTCTACCTTCTTCCGATGAAACCGAGCCATGACTAGCAGAACTCGGAAAGCAGATCTAACTATATCGAACACTGGTAAGCAACCAGTTGGAGTATGTTGCATGCTATCCACTATACAGTCGAAACTAATTTGATCATGGACCATAGCCATCGTAACAAACTTGGAAAGCACCACCTCTTGGATAAACGATCGACGTTCAAACCAGGTGGATGACAGGAAGTTATTAACCTAAGCTAGCAGCCTTTTTCCAATTTTTTAAAGAAACGACCAGTCTTGATAACAGCTCCAGCTTGGGGAGACCGCTCTTCGCCGTAAAAGAGGCCATGAAAATACGAACGACGATACGGTTTTCCTTTGTAACTTGGTGGCCCAGGCTTGAGCCAGACTAGAGCTCGCTGGGTGCTCTTATGTCTCATCCATTCTTGTAACTTGATCGGACTTTTCTGATGCACCACTCTGACTAATACGCATAGCATCGATCCATAGTTTTCTGGTGGTGTACTTCTGCGGTAGATGCCGTAACAAAGTTACTACAATTGTCCTTACAATGAGCATTTCGTTCTGGATCAGTTCTTTTTCGCTATCAGCATAATACCCGGGGTACATGCGGAGTTTGCGCGCTGTCACGAGCTCTGTTCGAGTATCAGTACCCATGCATACGACACAGCTTCGAAACGCGCTCTTGCGTCATGACGATCACGGGGTTCCAGGTTCAAGATGAATTCATCCTTGCAGCTAATTGCAGGTTATAGATGAAGGATACGCATTTCATAACCAGTGATGTCGACATAGCGTGTGCGTGTGTATTTGGTTTAACGTCCCTATATGAGGCCTCCCATGGGCACTGTTGGACGGGCTAAGCTATGGATTTACAGGTGTTTGCACCACCCCTCCATACCAGTCCATTCGCAGTAAAACGGGGGCTCTCTGGTCTATCTTTCCTTAAAACCTTCCGCCATTTGGAAGTCCTGGTTGTTGTTCTTGGGGTGGTATCCCGGATGTTGAGCGGTTGTGTCCGCAGAGATGACTCAGCCATTCAGGGGCTGTAAAAGGTTAGTCTTGTGACTGTGTATTTGACAAAGAAAAGAGGGAGTAGTAAGGGGATGTCGACATAGTGGAAGGGTGAAATTTGTATTATCACTGACAGGTGGCCCGCAACCTGGATTTATTCCGGGGTAAGTTGGAAATATATCACTAGGTAGATCTTGAAGGTCTGGCTTTTGTTGCGATTTCGCGTATGCCCTGCTGGAACAATAACGAATCGTATTGAGATGGCAAGTGCGTGGCAGTAGTGGCAGTTATCTTTGTTTATGGTCTGTCCACTCGGCTCATAACTCAAGCGATCTGGCACTTGACTATGTTAACTTCAAATGAAGATATCCAGCTTGCTATCTCATCTATTGAACCAATCCAAATTCAAAACAATTGGCAAGCAAGTTGGTGGTGTGCGTCACTCGCTTGTAAACCACGTCATTGGAATTGCAAATTATAAAATTCGATAGCGTTCAGACTATGAATGTATGCACGTGCGCATGTATGACATACAGTGCCTTCGCACGGCGGATCGCATCCCGTCGAGGTTTGGCGAATTACGGCTCTAGACCACACTGGCGGTTATGCTCTGATTCGCCAAACTTTAATAGGATGCCCTCTGCCATGCGAAGGCACTGTAGCCTCAAGAGGTTAAAGTGGAAGCGCTCAGTCGATTGCGTCGATCGGTCGGTCTGTCGGTATTGTCATCGCCGGTATGATGTGCCACTAAGCACGCTCTTTCTGGATATTATAAACTCATCGGTGTGACAAGCCAATAAATAACGAGGTGTAGGGTTGTCAACAGGTATCTGTGAGATTAAAGTGCTCTAAGGAGGGCTCAATAGGCACGGTTTACAAATACCTCAAGGAGTTCCCCGGGGCCGTGCTGGCTTCGTTATTGTCAAGATTCAGCGATAATAGAACACCATACTCTCCCCGGTCCTCCAGCCAAGATGAACTCGAAATCCTCTACGACACATTCAGTCGATGTGCCGGACCGCCGAGGAGTGTTCCTACTCACTCACCCACGGTCGGCGTCGAACCTGTTCTATACAATGTTGGCGAAACAGCCGAGCTACCAGATTTCAAGCTACTATTTCCTTGGTGCAGGGCTTGCGTCATTGGGAGGATTGCAACGAGGCCGACTGAGTAACTGGCCCAAAGATGAACGTGAAGCTTTGTACAAATTGTCTCGGGTGGGCTGGGAAAAACTCGAGGACGAGGTCGCTGATGCGAGACAGAATGTAAGTGAGAGGGTGAAACAAGTCCCTTAAAAATGAGGATAAGGAGAGACAAGATACTTATCCCTTCATGGGTCGTAGGAAGAAGATTCTACTACGGCTCGGGTAAGTCAAGATTGTAACGCCAGCGTCACGCAATATTGTGGTTGCTTTATACATTAACCGCTAATAATCTTCTTTCACAGGAAAAGGATGTCCTTCTTAAAGAACATGTCCTGCTTCTTCTTGGTCCAGAAAAGTTGTTTGCCTCCATATACGACACGGACAACGTTGAACAACTGACCATCCACGAGCGCAACGAGCCCGAGCCAACGCATACCAACCCAACAAGCCTCCCTGACCGCTTCCTGCTATCCATGTAGGCCATTTTTCAAATCCGCCATCTAGCGCTGATGTTCCCATCTATGGTCCGAGCGGAAAGCCACAACACGAAAGATGCCAACCTCACTCGCAATCTCAGGGTTGTCGCTACAATGTCGCTACGTTATTCGCGCATGTTGTACAACTAGTACTTTGAACACGCAGACGAGCAGAAACCCAAGGTTATCGATGCTGATGATATCATGAACGATCCAGCAGCAGTTCGGTAGCTTTGTGTCGAGACAGGTCTTGATCCTGATTCCGTTCAGTACGAGTGGGAGGAGCAACATGAAGATAACCCTAGCAAGGCAGCATATCTTTTAAGAATGAATGCTTCTACTGGCATCACCAAGGGCCTAGATGCACGCAATCTAGAAATTGTAGCTGAGAAGGCTAAATGGAAGGAGTTTGGTGATGAAGCTAGAGAGGATATTGCACGGTTTGTACACGATGCGATGCCCGATTACGAGTACCTGCTGAGCCAGCGGAGTCGATCCAACGCCACCACCCAGCCAGACAACTGATGAATATATGATCCTAGAGTAGTTTTTATGGCAATTTGTCTTACTTAACCGGGTAATAGTGTGACTACTCATGAATGAATAATCAATTTACTATAAGAATTTCTTCAATGCTTCTGTTTATTTGCATTTTAGTCCCCAGGAAGGTTTTACACCGATGCTAGGGTTTTATATTTATCGTATTTATGTATGTGTCAATACTCATCCTGGCTTCTGCAAGACTAATACGACTTCATGCTGATAGAATCAGGAAGGATGTGGTAGCTTAGGGCCCAACAAAAGACCATCTCCACAACCATCTGACTAAGAGTGAAGAAGTCAATAAAATGGTATAATTTGATTCAAGGTTGGTTAGATTTGCAGTTCTGCAAGTACCAAAATCGGCAATTTAGCGAGATAGGGACTCAGATGTATCTTATTGACCACACCAATAATATTGTTATTTGGGGGTGATACCCTTAAGACATCTCAATGCTTTTCGTGTAGATTTCTTGGTAAGTCACCAGCAGATGCTAGAAATGGATCATTTGTCTACGAAACCACTCCTAAACTTGACAAGCGACTCTACAGGGCTCAAGGTGTTCTCCTCCGATAGCCTCCTTCCCTTGAAACACATCGGTTTCTGCACCGCCATTTCAAAACCGACCAGGCTTTAAGTAGATAGCAAACTGCAGCACTCTCATTTGGTTCTGCGGCTACCTCGTTGAAGATCACGTCCTGCAGCTCGGCAGGGAGGTTGCGTAGAGGCACTATAAAGGAACTAATCTAAATATCATGAAGAAGGAGTAGAATAAATTTATCAGAAGGAAGCTGTGCCCTATCAATGAAGCGCTTGGGTTCAGTATATTCCCCAAGATAACAATTTCCCAACACAGCGTAAGCTCTCGCAATGACAGTGTAAGCTAAGTGAGACCTTTACCTCCGAGATTGGGAACGAAACCAGAACTACTATACAAAATCCCCTCGAATCAGCGTAATATCATAAAAAGCATATTAGCATAAGAAAGTGGACGACTTACCAACCCTTATGATGTATTAGCTTGCAAAGTCCCATTCCTGAAGGTCATGTAACAAGCCTAGGAAGCCGCCATGGCCCTGGCTTGAGAATTTTGCTTGATTGAAAGTAAAGTCCAGAGTTACAAATCTAACAACAGTAGATGGGCGTCATCAGAATGTATGGATATTGCAACTATTCTATATAAAAAAAAGTTATCTCCATTAGAACGCAAGATAAGGAAATATTCCTGTGACTAAAGCCAAGTATCGCCGAAGATGCAGCAAGCCCATCCACTGAAGTTTTATATTTCAGTGTCGGTGGCGAACGGATTCTGGGGCGTATGTATTGAACGTCGGTGGCAACTCGTGAGACTTGAGATTGGCAATAGTTAGAGAACGTTAGCGAACAAGGTTGAGGGGGCCCCAAAGCCCATAAACTTTCTTGTCTAACTGCGGAATATTGCTTCCGAGGTCAAAAGTTCAAATGAACTCATTGGCCACTGCAACTTTCGATTACAAAGTACTAAATGCAGATTCTGTATCTTTGAGCACCTTTGGCGGCTCTATAAAAGTTATCTTACTTCGTGCTACGACGGTGAGGTTTCCAGAATGCTTTTGTCGCATATAACCATCGTCCGTAAAGGGACGTGCCGCAAAGTCGACGGGCTTTGAAACTTAGGAAGTAATGGTCTATTTATAGACAGGAAGTAAAACACCCTGTAAGCAAATGTTAGTGTACGCCGCCATGATAGGTGATGGGTTCGAAATGTTAAATAATCGGTAGGCTTGGAGAGTGAAGATAGGCGCAACAAGGCGCCCAGCAGCACGCCGTTATAAGACAATAAAGTATGGTAGGCCACAGGTGTGATTAACTACGAAATCTGAAGCAAAGTGTGCGTATGCTCACTAATATTATTTGAAGATATTTCTTATATGTAATATGTAATAATAATGTTGACTATATATATATATGAAGTGACGTCGTACATAGCTTCTACATTATGACTCAAGATTGTCTTGAACCTCTCGTCTCCATAGTCTCCATGCGCGTATTATAAGCGATAGCGGTGTTTATCTTGAAATTCAGAACACTTTTACAAGTTGCTGGTGATGAAAGATGAGAGAGCGCCAATGCGGGAGTAGACACCAGGCTGGCCAGGACGAGCGCAGCCACGACCCCAAGACACAATACCAACAAGGGTCTTGTCAGCGGAGATGATAGGGCCGCCACTGTCACCCTGGCAAGAATCCTTGCCACCAGCGGAAAGACCAGCGCAGAACATGCGGTCAGTGATTTGATCTAACGGGTAGTTGTTGCGGCAGGTAGCGCGCGAAACAACAGGCACATCAACTTTGCGAAGCAGAGTAGGGTTGTTGCCACCCTCGGTTGTGTCGCCCCTGCAGGAAAGTAAGAATGATTTAGAACAAAGGATAATACAATGAGCTTACCAACCGGCCACGGTAAGAGTAGTACCAGCAGCTGGATCAGAGTTTGCGGCAGCAAGGGCTGCGTAGCTAATGGTAGAGCTGGATTGAATGGAAGTCGAAAGCTTCAAGATAGCGATATCGTTGTCTGAGGTATCGTCGTTATAGCTGGGGTGGATACGGACGGAGGCGACAGAGACGACAGTTCCGCCAGAACCCGAGTTCTACAAAGTAAGCATTATGTTGAATTTCTTGTTTTGCGAAGAAATAGTCACGTACGAGGGATCCAGCACGAATGGTAAATGGACCAGTAAAGCCTTGGTAGCAGTGGGCCGCACTGACAACCGTGTTGGCATTTATGAGACTGCCACCGCACCAGTGGCTGCCGGAGCGCGAAACACTGACGATGAAGGGTAAGTCACCCTGAGAGGCAGCTACACCACCAACAATATCTGAGGTGTTCTCGTCCCAGTTGTCAGGGATATTCTGAGGGATAGCTGCACCAGCGATCAGGGAAGGAGCCGCAAGGGCGACAAAAATGGATTTGGCGTGCATGTTGGTAAGAATCGAGAGCGAGAGGCTGGAGGGTCGTTGAGCTAATGAATGAAGCGACTGATTGATTTCCCAATGCTAGTGGTTGCTCCATTCTTATAGAGCAGCAAAACACATGTAATCTGCCGGATTTCCAACCTCAATGAATACCTACAACCTTCCTATCTGGTCGCGCTGCAAGGTACCAAAAGAGATACTAGGGCTAACTAACATCCTTCCAGATGTAGCACTAACAAGACTATCAAAACATGCAACAGAATTTATTGGCAAACTTTGTAAGGTTAAAACAATGAAGAAGGCTCACACGTGCCCTGAGGCCACGATGGGGTGGTACTGTTGTCTGGGGTGGGTGCGTAATTTCCGAATAATAGTCGGGCGCAGTAGCCGAAAGGGAAGCTTAAGAGTCAGGACGAGCGACTTATCTTGACAGGCGCGTAACAATTTCTCCAGCCTTACAATTTTGAGATCAAAAGCTTGATGCGGCTATATTTACGTTTCGATAGACCACGCGCTGGCGAATTCAGGCTAGAAACAGTATAGACACACGAGTTGGTACTGTAAACAAAGAAACGTCGCAATGGAGTTAGCGCTACCCATGAACAATGGAACAAGTACCTGCTATCTTCCGCGTTCAAACAAGACGAGACAGGACGCATGAACGGAGAGTACGTCAATTCGGCGCCTTGGCAGAGCGATGCCTGGGCGATGGTTCCGATAAGATTGGTGAAACAATAGTGATGTCCCTTTGACGGGATGCAGCGGTGTCGATGGGCAGTCCTAAAGAGGCAAGAGCCAAGCCTGAGGCGGAGCGCTTGGCACAGTCTTTTGTGGTGTGTCCTATCGTGCTATGGTATGGGTTGTAATAATACGAAACTAACTGCCGAAGTCGGCATATCTCGATATCGACTTGCACCGAAACCGAAAGCGTACCGATAATGCAGGTAGACGCTACATAGAAGAGCTGGCTAACAGGGGCAGGCATTGACAAAAATTCGTATCAAGACCAATAAGTGTATTGGAGGCTCGGAGACTAAGAACTAGGTGCCGATCGTCACCATTGGTGCCCATTCGCAGTGGTCCGGAGGCCCAAAACAAAGAAAAGTGGAATAGTAAGTGGTTTGTGTGGTTGCGGAGCGCTCCAACCCGATGCCAAGCCACTATGTCACAGGTTACGTGACTATCATCACACCCTCAGTTCTGACCATCATGGCGCTTCCTTACTCTCATCCTATTCTCATTTCTTCCCTAAGCTTATCAAATGCCAGCTACAGGCGCCACTCCAGGCCGCATTTTTTTCTTGTGTTTGTCCGGACTCGTAACGTTGTGGCTGCTAGGATTCTTCACCACTCAGGTCATGGAAAACATTCCTTCCCTGTTCACCATTGAAATAGATGGCAAGCCAATTACGAAAGTTGGCGAAGACGCTGAGGATTATACCCAAGCAAAGTTAGGAGAAGATGCAGCTGTCTTTAGCCTCAAAAACAATCGATTACAATACGGAGAGTGGATCATGGGCCGCGGCTTAAGAGAAGACCGTAGCTTTGGGCCTAAGAAAGTGTCATGGTTCAAGGCAAACGCGGAGAATTATGAGCAAGTTCAACCCGTGACAGCTAAGAAGGAGGGAGGGGCATATGAATTGATTTTCACAAGTATGTTTTTAATGCTAAACTTTTATCAGACAAATTTGAATATTTGTGTATGCTAAAGCTGGCTGCAGAAGGAAAGCTGATGGCGAATGATGATGACATGGTTTTGGTCGATCTACTTGGAGGTGAGTGATAGTGCCAGTCTGGATGGTAATGCTGCTGCGCTCACAATGATGTAGATGCGCAATCTAAAGTGAAGGTGATTCTTCAAGAAAGCTAAAAGGATAGCGCACGCATTTTGTCATGCTAGTTAGGTAAGTGTGAGTTTGGCCGAACGAATGCGCCTACGAGGGTATTTTTTGGATTTGTGCATGAGACGAACACCTCAAGATAATGACTATTGAGACCAAGCTATCACATATGAGTATTGATGAGGATGCAGTAATATTAATCAACTTTTCTGGATGCATTCTCAATAATATTAGTGTGGTTGTATATATGGGCAAGGGCTGGTGCTGATGCCGCACTTCTTGACCGCTCCACCACCCACTACCTTGCGATCAAGTATTCAGATCCTGCCCGTTCAGTCCAACTGGCTACAGAATTGATAGAGCCTAGAAAGGTGAACATAAGGGTCATATCGTCAAGGCGTCCATTTATCGCTAGCTAGGTGACTTTCGATCACCGGTTGATTGGAGCTGGCGCACCATGTCAACTAAGTTAGTGGAGATAGTACCCTGAACTGCGTATCTGATAACATACAGACCTGGTTTTTTCAGAGACCAATGGAATAAAACTGGTGGTATCGTGAGTAATATTCATAGCGCAGAATTTTAGGTCGCTATTGGATGTGGAAGAGCTCAATCTAGAAGTGCATTGGACTCGTACACGATTTGGAGCTCTATATATCGTTAGTTTTTGATATACTACTTGCCTTCTATCGATTCTTTTACCACGCGATATAAACGAGCATATTTTGTTCTGTGAGAGTAGTCAGGTAATGCGGTCTTCTTCTCGGTTCTCGTAGTACTAATAAGAGCGCACCTCGGTCATGCAATGTGAGCGGTGAGGTGGCCTGGGGTCCATGTCTTGCTGCTACTATAACAGGTTCTGCAGAATATGCAGCTGCAAGACTCCGTTTAAGTACAGGCAACAATATTACGCTCGGGGGCGATAGCGCATTAAGCGTTAGAATACCGAGCATTGATCGAACATGAAGTAGCTAACTATATAACTATAGGGCGTGTAGGTTCATAACATGGTGGAATCAAACCTATAACGTAGATAGCATGCGAGCGGCGCCGGCAAGCGAGCGGCGCCCCCTAAAACACACCAAAAAAGCTAAAAAAACAGCCTCCTAGATCTTAACGTTAGCGATTTAATATTATCTATAAACCTAGGAATACCTTCTTATACCTACAAATAAGCTATTCCTTAAGTTAAAAAAAGAATGCATTAAGTGCTTCTTGAGAAAAAGTAGAATTATTAATACTCGCATAGAATTGGGGGCCAAAACATTAATATCTAGGAAAAGATAAAACTTATTAGTCTAAGAATTTCAAAAGTGATTGAAATTGAGTATAAGAAGGTATTCCTAGGTTTATAGATAATATTAAATCGCTAACGTTGAGATCTAGGAGGCTGTTTTTTAGCTTTTTTGGTGTGTTTTAGGAGGCGCCGCTCGCATGCCATCTACGTTACAATATATAGAAGCAATACTAACGCCGCGTAGCGAAGTTTAGGTATATACAGGGCATACATTACGTCAGGACTTCTAGAGGCGACAATTCTATCGCTGATATATAAAGACGTAGCTGCATAACTAGAGTTGTCTATAAATAATTTACTAACCAGCACCCAAGGTTTTTCGCTTCGAGGAATGTTGGTGATGGTTGGTTTATCCTCTACCTTTCTAAAAGTGGCTGCAAAGAGCAACGAATCTTCCTGAGTACTCTACATGGAATAGCTAATATAGCAGTAGAAAAAGGATAAAGACTCGCTCATTGCCGCCCTGCCAGATTCAACAATATCTATACAAGTCTTCCATAGCTTCGTGGTTCAACTGCGGATAGGAAGGAGTTTGTAGCGGGGCGCCAACCCATTTCTAAGGTGTCGCGATTGGTCGCCGTCCGGTTATTATTAGGGATGCTATCGTAGGGTACGTATCAGCTAGTGTGTGATTGCGCTAGGACGCCTGTCCCGTCACAAGATGGGGTGGCAGAGTTTACGCGTATAGTATGTCACTGCTGTGCCATCAATACGGAATGTTAGTCTACAGAAAAGCGAAGAGTTTCCTATCGTGATGCATACGGTGGAGCGTGGAGGGCGAGACGGAGCGAGTCGTGGGCGTTTAAGGTATTTTCTGGTCATCGAGGCGGAGGCGGAGGCGGATATTGCTGTTCAGTCGCCGCCTGTTTCCTCTCCCAGCTTGTTTGTTTGGAAAGCTGGGAAATTATTAGGAAGGCATTAATTGATACGGCGGATTAGCGGCGGTGTGCGTATAGGCAGAAGGCTAATATTTTGTAATAGATAGACTAAAGCGCAGACAATTCATCTCCTGATTAAAATTGGCTGGTATCGTATATAAGGGGGTTTGTAATGGCAGATTATTCGTGGCTATAACTTCACTGCCAAAGTACCACAAATTTAGGGCTAGGGGCACGTACCTAACTCTTTCCTTGTTGCAGTACAAATCCTATAGATTCTTGAAACTTCTCCGTGGCAAAATAATGAGGATATATTCAAGTGGATCCCCACCTCTCCCTATGAAATAGAGTTATAAAGATAAAAGTAAAGCAGATAGAAGAACATGCTAAGCCAAGTCCTCAAAAGTTGCTGCTAGTTTCTTTAACTCTGCCCGCGTCAAGCCTACATATCCATACCCTCCCAGTACCAACACCAATCCCAACATCATGCCCAACCACGGTCGAGCAGGCCGCTCGGTACTCCCAAGGCACCCAGAGGATATTTTGGCCGTTATGCATAATCCAAGTTCTGTCTGAGCTAATGCCTACGCTAGAGTTTTGGGGATGCAGGCAATCTGTGTTGTTTACTATAGAGGAATTTTTGGGTGGATGAATAGCTATAGGACCATAATCAGTGTCGAGATATAAGCCTGTAGGATTGAATGATAGAAGATATGCCACGTGGTCGGTCTTGAGGGTCTGCAGGCATGACCCACTGCTTGCATCCCATACCTTGATGGTCTTGTCCCACGATCCAGACGCGAGCCGAGTCGAGTCATGCGAGAAGGCTACCGAGTCGACCTCACTGCTATGGCCCTCAAGCGTCTGCAGGCATGCGCCGCTGCTTGTATCCCATACCTTGATGGTCTTGTCACACGATCCAGACGCGAGCCGAGTCGAGTCATGCGAGAAGGCTACTGAGTTGACCATATTACTATGGCCCTCAAGCGTCT